>OY720040.1:6463307-6898307 GCA_963082485.1 Eudonia mercurella
TGGGCGAGCGTGATGTTTGCGATTATGTATGTGCGTGTGTATGTGAGGGTGTGTGTGTGTGTGTATCCATGTGTATTTTATACTATAATATAAATAGAAAAATATCTTTAATCTCTTATATCTTCAACTTACCTTCAATAGCCCTGCCGGAGACGAGTGCTTCATAGCACCCATGTAGCTTGGCGACTGCTTTCTCTATTAAAGGCACCCAGAGCTGTTTTCTTTTCGCCTGTAACCAAACCAGTTTTTTTGAGAGAATTTCAGACAAATTTTATAATAAAAAGGAATATTTTTTAAGTGTACGTAAGAGATTTCGTAATGAAACACGTACACGGGCAAAAACATTTTAATTATGTTATATTCGTTTTCTTTATTTTAAATGACTAATTTAAATTTTAGGAACCTAAGAGGGTTCCTATAGGGGATGGCATCACGCAAGCGTGTCCCGTCCCCTACTAGATTCTCCTTTTATTCTCTTATTATTTATTTATTATTATTTATTATTTATTGGTCGGCAGTCGATCATCGACCGTATCTGTCAGCCAGCGACCATCTTTGCAAAGCCGTAGCTAGTAAGCCCCAAACGCTAGACTCTCCGCGAATAACTAAGCGAGCTAACATGTACTCTATTTTGACCTCTATTTCGCTAGTTGCAGATCACACTTTAGCAACTTACCTGCGAATAAATCAGCCAAAAGTTAAAGTGCATCGGATTTTCATCTCTATTCTCTAGTCACAAATCACACTTCAGAAACTTATCTTAATTGGAAATAAATTGCTGTTGGTTGCTTCTCGCTTTTACAGCGTAACTGGACGTTTTGTGGGAGGCGAGAAACTTTAAGGGTTCCTTAAGCCATGTGATCGAAATACCCTCAAAGGGTTTCTAGAAGGGTTAGTATCGAAAAAAAAACTTACCTGTGAATACACCAGATGCCCCTTCTTGTTGGCCGGCAGTAGATCATCGACCGTGACAGTCAGCCAGCGGCCATCTTTGCACAGTCTCAGCTGGTAAGCCCCAACGCTGGGCTCCCCACGAACTACTACGCCTCGCACGAGGGATGAGCGTTCTGCCAGTACTGCTAGCGCTGATAGTAGCCAGCAGTTGCCGAGGACACCTGAAGACGGAATGTACGTTGAATAAAGAGATTTATTGTGTACTAGTGAAGTCTACGTGTATTTGGTGAGACTGCAACCAGGGACAAAAATCTCGTAACCCCTTAAGGGGTTTTCGAAGGGGTTTTGAGAAGTGGTTTGCTTTCCAAACGCGTTGCGCATTAGAAGCCGTTCAATTCGAAAGAATAACCCAAAGATAGGAATAATCCTTTGGTTACAATATCAGAGGCTAAATGCAGCTTCAATATTTATACTCAGTAAATAAATAAACATGGTTACATATTTCTACTTCAATGGGGGGGATGCCTTCACAAAATAAGGGAGACTGCAAAAGGTAGGCCATCTCACGAACACAGAATCTCGCAACCGATGCGCTCGAACTGTTGCGAGTTTGTCTATGTGTGCGTTGCTCGTGCGCAGTATGATGAACTTCTGTAGTCTCCTTATTTTGTGTATTTTTTTCTTTTTGTTATAGTTATTTATAGAATAGTAAAATAAACTTTCAAAACAAACTTATTAATTCTATTGAGGCACTTCAGAACTAAACTCAACAGAATTAATAAGTTTGTTTTGAAAGTTTATTTTACTATTCTATAAATAACTATAACGTCAGAAAATTGCAACGTTACACTCCTTAGTGGTGTGGGTGGTGTAGGTGTGACCTTGTATGGTGGTGGGGCGACGCCACTGACCTTGCGAGATGTCCGAGGGCCGCGGCTCCCTGCACACGAGCCAGGGCGTTCGCGGGTCTGAGTCCACGTGTATCTGGTTGGGTCGCAGCCAGCGGGTGGCGGCTCCACCTTCCCCCACCCCGCTGTAGTATAGTGAGCGGGAGCAGGCCGGAAACGATTGGTCCACGTAGGGCTCGCCGCTCTGAAAGATTAGTACTGATAGATACACGGGTGATTCGTTGTTCCAATAGTCATTAGAGTTCCTAGGTTCCTAGTCCTTCTGTTATAAGGTATTTTTCTTATTTTGACACTGTAAGGGAGACAATTCTTTTTTTTTGTTAAGTTTTTTTTTTGCGGTTAGCAATTTTATTTTTTATTTAATATACAGTAAAATCTCTTTATTCGCGGGGTATATGTTCCATAAATATGCCGCGAATACAGAAACCGTGAATACAGAATGGTAATTTATATGGGTTTAAGGGGATACGTTCCTAGGTGCCAAAATAAAAAACACAAATATATAAGAAAATCAATTTTATTGATGTTACTGAACATTTTGATTAATCATTATCCTCAGGCTTAGGCAATGGTTTGAAGAATTTTGTTATTTTCTCTTGCTTGGCAGTTTTTAATAGCTCCGACAATTCAGACTGATACTCAGCAGTCGCATTAGCAATTTGCCTCTTAAAATTAAGACTTCGTTCCATAGATGGATCAATGTTCACAAAGAAATCGCAAAGCTCATTTGCCATTCTTAAACCTTCACTAAGATTTTTCAGAGTAAATGTCACATTTTCAGTGACCGCCGAAAAACGCCGACCGCGGTGTTTGCGGCAAATGCGACAAAGGCGCCTTAGGTCAAAGTGCTCGGCGGTACCATTTGACGGCACTTGCAAAAGATATTGCGTTAAACACCTATTGGAATTT
Organism: Eudonia mercurella; assembly: GCA_963082485.1. Classification (NCBI taxonomy): domain Eukaryota; kingdom Metazoa; phylum Arthropoda; class Insecta; order Lepidoptera; family Crambidae; genus Eudonia; species Eudonia mercurella. The sequence goes on from OY720040.1 coordinate 6,466,019, forward strand.
TGTATGAAATTTTAGATCCGCGAATAAAGAAATTTTTTGCCGCGAATAAAGAAATTGGGTTGCATTTTTTTAATCCGCGAATAGTGAAAACGCGAATGACGGAAGCGCGAATAGGGAGCTTTTACTGTAATAGAATAGAATATTTAAACACATATGTAGGGTCTAACAATATCAATAAGCGAACGTTTAAGGGGAGCATCTATACATCACACTGAGCATGCTCACCAAATTTGGTCCAAAACTACAGGCTCGTTACCGAGATAATCAACAAAACATTATCATAATTCACCAAAAAATACACCCTTTCCAAACCCGTAAAGCTGTACTACGCACACAAAGATAGCCGAACATGCACACTAAACTCGGAGCACACTGAGCTGACTAACATAAACAAAAATGTTGACGCTTGCGTGCGTGTTAGTAAAGATACAGCATGTTTCATGACGTGCATTATTTTAATTGATTTAGTTTGTAAGAAAACATAACTTTGAAAAATCACTATAAAGCTGGAGCCTATTTTTTGTCATTGTATTCAGAATGATGTATATTATAGATACTGCCCTTAATCATTCGCTTATTGATAATGTAGCATTTTAATGGTGAAAGATTTTTTTAAATCGGTCCAGTAGTTTTTGAGTTTATTCGTTGCAAACATACATACAAAAATACAAAGCTTTCCTCTTTATAATATTAGTATAGATTAAAAGCCCTTTGTTATTTTTGTCTTGTAATTAAATGTGAATGAATAAATTGTAATATTTTATTGTATCATTGAATTTATTTGTTTTTAATTTATTTTTTTTTATTTTCTTTATTGAATTTGCTTTGCTTTTATTTTTTTGTGTTTGTGAATTGTATTGGTAATACGTAATGATGCTGTTAATTAATGTAATTGGTTTTTTACAGTTTTAATTAATTGAATAAGTACATTATGAATATAATTACCGCCGCACACTGCGCCAGCACCTCCTGCCACTGCGTCCAGGCGTGGCTCTCTTCCCGCAGCCGTAATATCTCCATCGGCGTGCTCTCTTGACGCTCGCCGTCCGATCCCTCGGCTGTTGGCAGTTGATTACGTAAATATATAATGCGAGAAATCGTGGTTTAATACCCACTATAGTTTATAACAATTTAAACTATCATGGCCACTAGCAATAGACTAATTATTAACGGTATGCTTACCATGTTTATTATTTATGTGTTATGTTTATTTTTAGTATTTAAGGGGGTACCGCGCGGAATTTCGAAATTTTACGTGTTGTTAAGTCACTGGTGCTAGGCGCTGAATAGGTCATATACATTAAAAGGACTAGTGTAGGTTAGCTTGATCCTTTCACAAGGCCATGGTTGTCTTGGAATTTGAAACAAATATCCAGAAACTGCATAAACAATACGTAAAAGTAATGATATCTAAAAACTTATCTCTTCAGAAACTTTGTAAATATAGCACAAAAGAAACAATGATCCGACATCAAAATGTTTGTATTGATATTCCGCAGGCCACTGTTGTCTTATTTTTCAATTAAAAAACATGAATATGAAAATATCAAGACTTTTATTATTTTTTACCCAAACGCCTATGATTTTACGAAAGTAAACATTGCTCTAATTAAATCACCAGCCTACTCTGTACAGATATTAGTGTGCGTGCGTATTCTTGTCGTGCGCCGTTGTCACACCACTGCCACGCGCCGCTCGCTCGCTATCATAAAGAAACTTGAAACTCGCAGTTTTGCGTCCGCGTTGCACCCCCTTAATAAATAATAAACATGGTAAGAATCCCGTTAATAATTCCACTATAGTTTGTTCATTATAGCTTGAGTATATGACGATTTCACAGAACTTCTAAAAATTAGAAAAGAAAATCAATAGGCACTTCATTAGGATAATGATATTCAATTGATAACTTCAATTATCATTTGATGCAATTACCTCAGTATTGTCTCAACAACAATACTGAGGTGATTGCATGCCAATTCGACATCTGTCACGGGTATCAAGCAATATTGAACAGACTATAATAGTTCTGTTTGTCTTTTAAAGTGAGCCTATATCTATCACAAGTGTGTTAGGCCTTTCTGTATGGATGCACTAGATAATTGCAAATGTGTTAAAAGCTCAATAATAAAGAAGTTTGCGGGTCGGCAAGGTGGGAACAGCTAGTGAAGCACAATCCGGCTCCCTAGCTGTGGAGCATTTGGACTCTGCTTCTGCTTAACATCACACAGAGCAGAACCATTTGCAATGTCTATAAAAAATACCTTTCCATTAAAAAAAATGTCACGCTACGATATCAATTAATTATACATTATATTTCATAATGAACTTCATGTCACTTTTTATTTAAAGATCACTAGTCAGATTTAAAAATTGCATATCTAATTGACCTAGTAAGTGCACTGTGATTGTTTATTTATTTTTTTACAAACTTACAACTAACATTACAGGATATTCATAATGCTGTAGTGAAGTTACTTATTTAATTTTTTTATATCTAAGAACAAACAATATAATTTCTCTTTCTCTCTCTCTCTCTCTCTCTCTCTCTCTCTCTGGTGTACTCACGCTCGTCGTCGTCGTCGGGCGCGGCGGGCGCGGCGGCCAACAGCCGTGCGCGCGGCGACTGGCACATGTCGCAGGCGGCCGCGCCGCACGCGTTCATGTACGTGCACTCGGAGCAACCCCACTCCATGGGATCGATCCTGGGCGGGACGAGCTAAATCTTACATCACCAACTTATTTTATAGTAAACTAGCTTTTGCTCGCGGCTTCGCTCTCGTAGGCTACACGACGTGTGATTGTTTGTAATAAAAGCCAATATTTTTAAAGGTACGTTCATGTTATCAGTCCGTGGGTTAAACTTTAAAAATGTCAGATTTCCATACAAACTTTCTACCCCTATTTCACCTCTCTAGGGAAGGTTTTTCGAAAAATGCTAAAACACGTCATTCTTTATTTTTGTTGAAAAATCTATAGATAGAAGATTAAAATATTCATTTTGATAGTGTATTATTACTTTAAAAATAATGTTTTCCCGAAAAAAAAACTGAAGACTTGAAAATAAATAAAACTCCTGAGACATGTCAAATACCAATTCTTATGTATTTAACCCCAAAACTGACGGACTTTCATACAAACTTTCACCCCCTATTTGACCCCCTTAGGGTGTGATTTTCGTAAAATCCTTTCTTAGTGGCTGGTTACGACACTCAATTAACCTACAATCCAAACTTCATTTAATTAGCTTTACATTTCTTCCATTCACTACTTAGATACATCTTGATCGGTTTCAGCAGGATAAGCCGAGAAAGCCTAGCTGTGAAACATTTGATGTCTTTTGTCTTTTTAGAAATAAAAAATTGTCACTTGGTTGTCAAATATTTATAAGTGCGTTCAGAAATTTGTCTGCTTCATAGTGTAGTATGAGGTTATTATTATAAAAGTGATTTGTTTGTTTGCTTTCACACGTAAACTATTTAACGATTTGTTTGTTTTGTTGTCATAGAAACTGTCAAAGCGGTACGAAGTCCGCCGGGTCAGCTAGTGATAAAACTATAAAGGAATCACTTACTTAGGTTCCGGCGGTGGGGTTTTGTGCCTTGCGCCGCGGCGGGGCAATGCTGGCGTGTGTCTCGTACTCCGTCTGGGCGAAGGGCTTCGACCTGGTAGGAATTAAAGATATATTTTTATTGCCTGTGTTCAAACGCCACCATCATTAATTACAGTATTGTAATACTTGTAGTACCAACTACTGTCAAGAGATGGCGTAGCAGCGTAGCGTGGCGTAGCCTGTCAGCTGAATTGCGCTATCGTTTTGTTTATGTAACTTCATAGGCTGCGGCTGTTCTTGGTAATTATGTTACAGAATCTTCATTGGTTTTATTTGTCGGTCCACGACCTTACGGTTGTTCAAGCAATAGTAATAATACCGATCCACGAAAAGGGTGACTGGAAAGAAGTAACTAATTATAGACTAGTTTCTATTGTTCCAGTTTCTCGAAGATCTTAGAGAATTCTAAATAACTGTGTTGTCAGTTTTCTAGAAGCTAATAAATTAATTTAGGTCAGTTCGGTTTTAGAAAATGTTTGTCTACAGAAGATGCTGCTGAATAAAAATCAATAATAAACAAAAATGCTAAGGGGTATTCCTTGAATTCTCCAAGGCATTTGATAAAGTTTCAATCGTCGTCGTTATTAAAAATCTGGAATTTGTAGATGTAAGAGGATCTGCCTTGGATATTGGTCGACTATTTGAAAGATCATACTGCGATGGTATCGGTCCATATACCAGCTCAGAAGTGTCAGTATGCTGCGGTGTTCTTCAAGGAGCTTTCTTGGCCCTACTCTCTTTCTTGTCTACTTTAATGATAATTTTTCGTATGCCGATGATGGCACGGCCTTTATTAAAATATTCGAGGACAAGGATTCGTGGATTGGATATCCATCAGTTTGACGATCAGCTGCATGCTTACCCTATTTGTTTTCAATATTTCAATTTATTTATAAAAATGTGTTGGAAATGCATATATCAAAGTAATAAATCAATACAAAATTAAATTCATTAAAAGTTTAATTTTAAAATTAATTCAATAAATCTCTTAATGTCATATTATAGGTATACGTATAGTACTCACCCACGGGCTGGTGCGCCGAGTGGTTGGAGTGATTGGGGGGGTTGGGGGGGTTAGCGGCCCCCCGGCGCGGCACGGGCGGAGTTTTGCACGCGAGGCACAGCGCCGCCGACGCGGGGTTACGCAGCGTGCACGAACTGCACGACCTGATGCACACATTATTATAAGCACATCACTACTCCATCACCAGCTTATCGTATGTCACCACTGCTGGAGTACGAGCCTTCCCTATGAATGGAAACACCACAAGGAGTGTTAAAAAAGATATCAAATAGACTGTTAAAAAAGATAAACTTATAGACATCGGTACTAATACTCTTATATTGAAATAAACGAACTTTGAAGTTTGTATGAAACACCGTTTTATTTTTGGAACTACTTTTCTGATGTCCTCATAGGTCCTTTTCAGCATCACGCGACTTCTTTGGAGGCGCGGGCGGCGTGGAACTTAAAGGGTTTCTCAAGCCGTTTGATCGCAACGTCATAGGATCTTTAGAGGGAATGCCATCACGCAAGCGTGTTTTTTTTTAATACTAGATTCTCTGAGGAGTTCGGGGGATCGGTAAAACACCAAATCACCGAAACGTAGAAAGACACCTAATAATACAAAGAGTACTGACCAAAAGTTGGGTTGCGGCTTGGAACCGGCGCATGCGGCACACGCGGACGCGTCCACTTCGTTCACTAGCGTACAGCGGGTGCAAGACCACGTGGCGATGGTCACAGGCGGCGGCCCGGGGTTCGATTCTGGGGTAACGACATTCATTACAATTGGGAATAAAGTTTGAATTTGTATTCGTATCATCTCTTTTTACAGTATTTAACATATTTTCTCCATAATTAAATTGCCTCAATAAAATTATTATTAAAAAAATATTTTTTCTTTCTTCCTTTCAATATACAGTAAAAACTATAGAAAGTGAAAGCAAGTATGTGATGTGACAAAGATGCTCGACAAACAAGTAGTTTCCTTCAAGTCTCTTCAGGTCCCCATATAGCAGTCCTATATTAGTTATGTGGTCGGAAGGTTTCCTTGCCTCGTCCAATCTGCTTTATGCATCGTGTCGGCGAAAAAAGTGTTTCCACTTTTTTATGTAGCCTATATTGTGTTCCACTGCTAGGCAAAGGCCTCCCGTGCGTCTCCACTCGTCTCTATCCTGGACCACCACATACCACCCCGGCAAAAAAGTGGACAAATAGTCCCCCCCATCTCCGCTTTGGCCTGCCACGTATCCAGTGTCCAATACATGTAACCCAGCGCTGTAAAGAGAAAATACAATGATTTTCACTACAAAATACAAGTACTCACCAACAGCGAACAGCAGTTCATCGCTGTTCAGGTCGTGGTCTAGCGAGGCGATGGGCACCGTCAGCTTCTTGGGTTCGTTCCTGTTCAGCTCCGGAGGTTTGCTGCCGCTGGCTTCGGATGCGTTCGCTCTAGAGACGGCAAGAGGGAACAGTATGAAATGTAGTTCAGAGCGGAGGGTATTCAAAATGAAGGTTTATAAGCGTTTTAACCGTTTCTGTGGTTGAGAGGTGAAGACCACTGGTCTCAGACCTTTGTCTTGGTCTAGGTACTCGGTTTGTTTATCCACCTGGCTAGCTAGTAATGTCCCGTGCCTTGTCACGTAACATTTCCTTGGAATTATTCGACACGGTCATAAAAACCTGCTTCTAAAGCTACTACCATCGTATCTAAATATGTTGCTATAACATCAACGTGGAGCTCGATGGCGCAGTGGTTAACGCGCCCGGTCTGCAAGTGCTGAGGATAAGCAACTTTCGCAAAGGCCGGTCATTTGATGGGTGACCAAAAATTTATTGTTTCGAGCTCCTCCGTGCTTCGGAAGGTATGTAAAGCAGTTGGTCCCGGCTGCATTAACAGACGTTAACAACCACCAATCCGCACTGGGTACGCGTGGTGGTTTAAGGCCCGTTCTCCCTATCCATCCATAGGGAAGGCTCGTGCCCCAACAGTGGGGACATAAAGTGAGCTGATGATGATGATGATGATGATAACATCAATGTTAGTAGTATTGTTCCGGCAGCTAGGGATAAGATAGTCAGTGCCTCAGTAATTGAGGATTCTGGGTGAAGTGCGCTTCCACCTTTTCGGTCTTATCATCACTTGACATCAGGTGAGATGAAGTCTGAGCGTAAAGGTAAAGAAACCTTAGTAGACCCGCGAGGCGATGTGGTCGAAGAATCTCATAAGGATTCTAAAGGGAATAACATCACGCAAGCGTGTCTCCATTCTCTACTAGATGCCCCGAGACGTTCGTATCAGAATCGAGGTCCGAATTAGTCACGCAATTTACGTAATATCGTCAGTTTGATTCCAACCTGAGAAGTCGTTTTTCACAAACGATTTATTAACTATTCATATGAATAAAAATGAAATGCTGCTCGTTGGTAAGCTCAACGGCTGAACGGAAAACGAACGAGAACGAAGTCACGGGCAACAGCTAGTGTTAAATATAAATATAGCATTATAAATACAGAAATAACAATAATATAGGTAACTAAATTTAAAAAAATATTGTTAGCACCGACCTGTTATGCGTGGGTGTGTGGGCCATCATCCCACGCGTGAGCTCGGGCGTGTCGCGCGCCGCCAGCGTCACGGGCGCGTGCGGCGGCCGGCCGCTACGGCAAACGTCGCAGGCGCGCGCCCACCAAGCGTTGTATGCGAACCAACACTCGCTGCATTGCCACATACGATTCTCGCGGCTGCAAAACGCGTTAGTTATTTTACATACAACATATATATATATATACTATCACGTCGTTCTCCCAGAAAAGGGTAGACAAAACATCAAAATCACAAACCTTGAGCCACATTTAGCATAACCAAAGTAGGGCTTTTAGGTGGAATAGATAACATCCCCCGTGTGTGGTGCCGGGGGTAAAGAATTGCACCACCCCATCTCTTCCCGTGGGTGTCGTAGAAGGCGACTATGGGACCATTCCAGAGGATGGGCAGCAGCGTCTCTCTGTGATTATTCTCACCTTACTGCGATCGCCAACCCGCCACAACCCATAGTGAGTAGCGTTGCTAGGTGTACCGATTTGAGCGGGATGTCCCGATTTTCAGGGGTTTGGTGACAGGTCCCGATTTACCCTTGATCGGGACGCCAAATGTACCGATTTTTCACTAACCCCCTTACTTAGATCGATAATTTTGACAGCAAAAATGAATGAACGTGTGTACATAGAGTTATCACTACTCTTTTCAATTATTATTTGTTTATTTTAGAATGAGGAGAAATACTATTGTGTCATACGCATTAAAAAATATTTTCCCGTTTTTGCAACATTTTTCATTTCTGCTCCACTATTATTAGTCATAGCGCGATGTAATATAGCCTATAGCCTTCCTCAATAAATGGACTATTCAATACAAGAATAATTGTTCAATTCGAACCAGTAGTTCCTGAGATTAGCGCGTTTAACCAAACAAACAAACTCTTCAGCTTTATAGTAGTATAGATAACTTTCTTTCACACCAAAACATATAAAAAATTCATGCAAGTAATCTATCCAATCGTAATTATGAGTATGGTTATAATTTTGAAAAACTACTATGAGCTTGTTCTGAGCATAATATTAATTAACTATAGAAAAAAATATGATAAAAACTTACGACGCCTGCTGTGCCGGGGGCAGCCGTGCCGACTCGCGCGGCTGCGACACCTTCCCCACAGACGGCAGCATATTATACACTTTTGCACTTTCCTTCGGCACCGGCGTGCCAATATGAGAAGTCCTGATATTGCTCGCACCCACCGTCTCACTCACTGGTGATATACAGTTCTCTGCGCCCAACAACTCATCGATCCTCGCGTAATCACCCTCCCCTATATCGTTCGAGTACAACGCCTCGTTCTGCGAGTTGCTCATGACTGTTTTCGTATCCTGAACGGAGACGTAAGAATACCTTGTGCCGTTATTATTCACTTGCAACTGCAAATTGAGATCCTTATATTTCCCTTTGTTGGGTAAAGCGTATATCACACCTTCAGCGTTAGTGTCCCAACTGCATTCCTTGTCGATCTCTACGCTGTTCTCATCTATCTTTTTGTCCAGCAAAGTCTTATCTTCAGGCCTGGTCAGGCTACCACAGTAACTGGCTAAAGACCTCTGGTAATCGTTGAGACTGCGTCTGCTCGAAATCACTTTGCCGACCGGTCTGTCAGCGTTCGTTTGCTCCGAAAAGGATCGTCTATAAGTCGGTCGGATTTCTGGGGAGTTTTGTGCGCTTATGGATCTGCGGAAAGAGCCATCCAATGTCGCACTTTCAGTCTGAGGCCAGTCAGGCACCGTTATCATAACACCTCCATTAGACGGAAGAGACGTCGCACCATCTCTGCCCGACAGAGTCTCGTGTCTACCTAAAGTGGTCACACTCAGTCCCCTCGCGTTAGGAATCCTCGCCAAGGGGGCTATTCTAGGCGACAGACATGCCTCGCAATGTGTTCTGATGCCAGAATTCTCTAGAGTACACTTGCCGCACGCCCACTTCTTCAAATGTAACGCTCTACTTTGCTCCCTCTGATATTCTTTGACGTAATTTAACTCCCAATTCGATTTGCTTTCGCTGCACTTTTTAGGTCTTCTCGTTACAGTATGAAGGCTTCTTAGAAAAGACTCTCGCGGATTGCACCGAGTGTTGTACCCATATCGTTCTGAGACCATTAAGCTTGTGGGTCTATTGATAGTGCCTCTGGTCTCGTCGACTTTCCACCACTTATGCTGGGAGTTGATCACGGAGCCGTGTGAGAGGGATCTGGTGACGCCGTGCGCGTGGTCTGTCAGCTGCGTCGGGGACAGGCGTAACGACTGGAGGTCCAGGTTCAAACGGCGGCCGTCGGAGTAACTCGAGGAAGGCTTGTACGATGGGACTGCCAGGGTATTCGACCTTATCATAGTGTGGTCTGAAAATAATAATATAAGATACAGAAATTGTTAATGAGTCACAATTGAATAAGCTTGGGATGTGTAACTAACCTTGAGCAGCCTTGTCTTTGTCCGTCATCCCTGAAGCTTGATCCTCATCATCAGACAGCCTGAAATCAAAAATAATATGTTTTTATAGTTTTCAGATAAGTTACGCAAAGTCTCATCCTTATTAAACATTGCAGAAAGTCAGACAGAGGGGAAGTAGCAGGTTCACTGTTCAAAAGCGGTTTATCTGAATGAAACAGTTTTAGTTTTTGTCTTTGACGTTGTCGAAAAATGGTTGTTGCTATAACGTCCTGTATACCTTTCTGATACCTTTACGCCAACGGGCTGCGGTGGCCGCTTCCATCATGACTGAGCGTTCGTTTAGCCAGCTTAGCATCACAAGTGCACCTGTAGACGGGCGCCTGTGAGGCGAGAGCGTCGCAGGCGGCCCACCGCCAGGCGCCTGGCGTCACGGACCTCGACGGACTCGACGCTCTGATAGGAGGTGTACGCCCTAGGACGCGAGGTGACGGCGAGGTTGACCGTGGTTGCCAAGTAGGGTCAAAGCTGAGCTCACCCCGCCTTAGCGGAGAAGCGAAGCACTATGGATGCATCAATTGCCACCGTTAGCGCCCGCTTGGACGGACTCGAGACGAGAAGTACGAAGTCTGAATGTGTATCACCCTGTGCGGTTGAACGCAGTCTCTCGGAGGGTAAATTCCTTTGCTGTCTTGGTACCTTGTTGGTAAGAAGCTGACCAGACCCGCAAGACCCACGTCCGTCTTGGACGATGAGCGCCTATGTCAATAGACTGCGATGGCCACTTCCATCATGGCTGAACGTTACTTTAGCCGGCTCAGCATCATAAGGGTACCTGAAGACGGGCGCGTGTGGGGCGAGCGCGTCGCAGGCGGCGCACCGCCAGGCGGCAGACACGTTCCGCAGGCCGCAGCCGCAGCGCCACGCGCGGCTCGCGTCCGGCGCCGAGCCCACGCACGACCATCCGCTGGGGAAGGACAGATGACAAATACAAAAACTGCCTTACAAATAAACAAAGCTACGAATAGTTATTCTGTGTTTTGTCTCTTTTACTCTAATTTGAAATGACGTTTACATAACAGGAACAAACACAGAATGACTATTCGGAGCTAATTTTTTTGTTTATAAAGTTTTATATAAGTTCGTAGAGGTTTTTGTAACTGTATAGTAAAATATAAAAGTAATATTAAGTAATAATAATAAGTATACATAAAACTAATTGATTAATAAACTTTAAACATCTTATAACTACCCAGAACACATTTTTTTGTGCTTTAGCGTTTTAACTTGCTGCATAAAATCCTGCCAAAATCTTGCATAATGCATTTTACAAGGTTGGACATCCCCACATCATTTGACCTGACTTAAAGATTCACTTCAAACAGTGCACCACACAAACCAAATCTGTTACGATTCATGCAAAAAATTCAAATTTAATTATTACAAATGATCTTTAACAAGTGTTTTTTTAAACGTCAATTCAAAGCCAATGACTTCGTAAATGGTGGAGACTCTGTACCGAGCAGAAGCCGCAAGAAACTCGGCAAGGGCTGTTTCTTTCTCCGGTAGTGTTACAGATTGTGATGATAAGTCTGATTACATTTTCAGTTACTGTAACTTACTTAAATGAACAAACTACACAAACTTCATCTGTAACATTGTATGTTATCTGTTAGTTACAGCTAAGATGTCTAGTTACTCTTAAGGATTAAGTAGGTATATTAAGTGACACAAAGGTAAACCAACATACTATACCCTTAACAACTGACTGAACACACTAATAGAAATGTGGATTTCAATATTATTTCAAACAGATGCACAGAAAACTTTTCAGGATATTATCACGCATGATCGCTACAAAATACATTGTAAATATTAACTATCTAAGATCACTATCCACTGTTACATGGGGCTGGTCATATTTTTTTTATTTCTAAATATTATATAGCACTGTAATGTGAAATCACAATTTAAAAGAAACAGCCTCTTTCTCAATACTCAACAATCATTACTCACTCACTATGCCTATTCTAAAAAGATAATAATTAATACAGAAAGGATCAAAATACTGCCAGTATTTCTCTCTATGTAAAAACATGTATCTACTAAATGATAAAAGGTGAACTACAGCAAAGCATATCGTAATTATTTAGATATTCGCACTACAGCATTGGGTATTTCCCGTACGCACTCATGGTAAATTCCCACTACGATATGTGACACTAGTAAGATAAGTGACCTTAAAATTTAATTGCTAAAGTAGTAAAGTAGTTTACAAGGCTAACTGAACTACTGAGTTCCATGAAATAATGGAATGTAGTATTTACAATAAATACTAGTTTATTAATTTAGTTGTACTAGTGGTCGCCCAGTGGTTGAAAATCAATCGTAATTTACAAAATGTACAATGTTTGTAATATAGCACATAATATACTAGAGATGCGCCGAATATTCGGTAATTATTCGGTATGTTCGGCGTATTTTTCCATGTTCAATGTTTCAATTGCCGAATAATTACCGAATCTAAAAGTTGTATAATTTTAAGACCTAAGGCTACAAGCCAAGGCTAAAAGACTATTATAAGTATCATAGTTTATTCATTCATTATTATCAATGAATCATAAAAATCATTATTAAATTAATTTTAATCAGCTTATTTTTTTTTTAAATAATATTTGAATAATAATATTACATATTTTTTAATATAAAATTCATCCATTCATTTAACTAACATTGATTAGGTACGTTTTGTGTTTAAAAACTCAAGTATGATTTACTTCAATTATTATTATGATGATTTTTATGATAAACAACGGCACTTAACTTACTTTGACCTACCTGTTTGGCTAAGCAAAGTGCGCGTAAATGAACCGAATAATTCGGCCGAATATTCAGTTCGTTTTATTGTAAACTCAACATTCGGCCGAATATTCGTATTCGGCCAAACCAATAATCGGCCCACCTCTATAATATACAAATTTTATTTTTATGCACTCTTTGTATGAAATTTAATTAAGCCAAATCTCACACTCCTCCGTGCACATAATGTTTTTGAAACCCCTTTTCAGATTTTTTATATATATCTTTGGGGATAGTTCAAAAGCGCGTAAGTACTATCATTTACGAATACGGTCAAACAAGTATTTTTAAGAGAATGGTTAATTATTTACTTGGTTTTACGTACCAATCAGAACAGCAATTGTTTTGGCTCCTTTATGTAATAATGAAGTTATTTTTTAAAAGAACTACATAAATCATATGATAAAAGCACTTACGCTGTTTTGCTTTATTCATATTTAAGAGAGTTTGTGCGGAATCCACCAATGCTACTTACACTGTTTTGAACTATTCCCGACGATATAACATATTAATATAGGTAATTTTAATACTTAATTATTAGTCTAAATCTATCACAAACTGTTTTAGGAGACAAACAACAAAACTTTTAACAAATACAGATTTTCAGCAGGAGAACAAAGCATTTATTTTTTATTTATTTTATTAAATAATGAATGAAACCTTATTTGGTGCAACTTCAAACTGAAGACTAACTAGTGACAGGAATAAGATGTTATCAAGACTTAATATAAATCTTTTGTCTTCTAAACAGTCTAGTAATAAAGAGCTGAAAAACACTTAGCTAAACTGACTGTAAATTAAAATAGAATAACAATTATCATACACAATGATTGTTTCAAGATTTTTGTAACACTAATACGCCAACTTCACTGTAAAAAATAAAACTTATTCACAATCTATGCCCAAAATACGACTGCTTCAAATGACATTCACATTGTCTCCATAGTCTTCAAAAGTTACATTTCATCAAATTACTGACATACACAGGCAACTTAAACTATGTCAACCGATAATTTAGTTAATGAATTTTGTTTATGTCCTCGAAACAACAAAATACAATGGAATTATAACCTAAATAAGGGTCAGGAAAAATCGATATCACGAATGACAGGAGCAACAATGAATTGATACCTGCCGATACAAAACTTACCTATTGAAATTGTTTTCTGTGGGTATGACAATAGGCTCCGACCCTGGGGTAGTTCCGTCGCTTTTTCCAGTGCGAGAAGTGTACTCCGGCGAAGAATCTCCTCTGCTGTACGCTTTGGATCTCTCACTGTCATGACCGGACACCCTTTTTGTTCCACATTTTAAACACTTTACACTCTCCGTTGGGTTGATTTGGCCGCAAGTCTGACAATGCCATTGCAGCACCGATGCGATGGAGCCCATTTTAATTCACACATGGCTATGAAACCATAACAATACGCCGTTTTATGAAAACAACTTTCGGTCTGAGAAAAACGAAAACAGCTGATCCACCATGTTGTTTGTATTTTGTTTTCTCTTCAAAAGAGACGCATAGACGATTCGCTCTTACGGTTTAATTTTTGTTTAATTCTAAAAATAATGCGAATCCCTTTTTAAAAGAATAGCTATATATTTGTTAGCCTTTCGCCCATAGCTAAAATGTTTAATTTAAGTTTATTATTCGAAATGCTATTTATTCTACATTTACATGCTTGCAACGCCATCTAGAGCCATAGACTTAAGCTACATCAGCTCTAGGGCTTAGCAAGTCATTGTCACACCACTTTCATAGATGGCTCTTAGTATTTTTTCGTCATCGAAATAGAACTAAATTTTTAGCTAACTTTAAAGAAGTCATATTTACTTCGTTTTATTATCAAATACTTGTTTACATGGATTTGTTTTGTAAGGATCCTCTTTAAAGATATTTTTCCTTTAAGTTGTTTCGATTAAGAAGAATTTCCCGCAACTAAAACCTACTTAGGCTAGGCAATCTCAAAGTTTGTTGTTTTATCTTGTGTTGTTGTGGTTGTAATGAATTTCGTGTTGTCTGTAAATATTATTTGTCTGTCGTTTGTGTGTGCGTGCACCTATATGTGTACGCGCGTCGTAGTTTGGCTGGTGGTTGAGGCCGCACCGTCCCAACGGACGTGCGCCCCGTGTTGAGGTGTCGGCGCTGCACCCCGTCTGTGGGGGGTGCGCGTGGACTTTTCTTTTCCTTTGTTCATTCATATTGCTGTGTGTCAACAGTACGTGCCCGTGCCCCGGCGCGTGGCCGTCAAAGCACACGTTTCCCGTGCAAACGCGGGAATAAGTGTGTGGAGATGGCTGCAGGTCGGTGCACGGGCGCAGGGCGGCGGTCGCGGTCATTATCTTCGGACATGTCCCGTGCCGTCGCCTTAGTCTTCTGCTTTCGGATTGTGGTCCCCCAGGGGTTTAGTGCGGTATCCCCCTCCGTCTCGCCCTCCCAGCCGGGACTTAGTCCTGGCAGCTGACTTGGAGCCTCTCTCCCTGTCAGTGGATGTGGAAAGGCGGACGGGCGAGTCCCACATAATTCGAGCCTCTTCAAGGTCCGTTTACTCGTAATGAGTTCCCCTGGGAGAAAAAAAAAAAAAAAGGCAATCTCAAAGTTAAAGTTTTGTATAATAATTGAAATGAAACAACTTTTACGAGTCTACTCGCGTTTATTTTACACATTACTTTTTAATGTGTTTAACCTGACATTTTGAACCCTTTTTTTACATAAAGAAGGAGGCAAACGAGCAGCCGGGTCACCTGATGGAGAGTAATGTTATGTGTAATGTTCGCGTAAACTTTAAAAAACAATATTTATATAATAAGATTTGCCACATTTTTTAGTTTTGTGGAAACTTAGTGTGAATATTTTTTTATTAAATTAATAAACCATAATAATTATAAATATAACTTGCCTGTCAATATCAACCTCTGTTATCTAGCTTAAACTACTGAAGAAATCACTACCTACCTCAATGGAAAAAAATGCAAAAGTTTATTTGTTTGTACCTAATTAAATAACTCAATATTCTGTGAATATTTCAAGCGTCTACTTGTTGCCGTTATCAATATCGAGCAAAAACCAGAAAAAAAAAACACGTTTATTGTATGTGAGCCCCCTTTAAATATTTGTTTTATTTTAATTTTAATATTTATTTTTAAAGTGAATATATAACTAAATATTTTGTGAACATTTTAAGCGTCTACCTGTTGCCGTTATCAATGTCGAGCAAAAACGAGCAAAAAAATCACGTTTTTATGTATGGGAGCCCCCCTTAAATATTTAATTTATTCTGTTTTTTAGTATTTATTGTTATAGCGGCAACAGAAATGCATCATCTGTGAAAATTTCAACTGTCTAACTATCACGGTTCATGAGATACAGCCTGGTGACAGACGGACAGACGGACAGACGAACAGACGGACAGACGGACAGACGGACAGACGGTCAGACAGACAGACAGACAGACGGACGGACGGACGGCGGAGTCTTAGTAATAGGGTCCCGTTTTACCCTTTGGGTACGGAACCCTAAAAAGGCTATAACATATTTAAATCGCTAATTAACGTTTTTTTACACAAAATGAAACGCTCGCGGCCTGTTTACCCAATTAATCACGGCTTTGATTACCTTCCTAGCGAAAGAGCGTTAAATCGCCAATCAGTGCCATTCATTACAATTCAAAAGCAATAAGTTCCGTATACAGAGAGCAACCACAGATAAAATTTGAATTATCGTTGATCTAGAGATAATAAATTTCAGGCTTTCAGCGTTCAGCTAACATAAAAATGCAGTCACGACTGTCTGTAGGAGCTCGGTGGCCTATTGATTAACATACTCGGTTTGCGATTGCTAAGGTTAAGCAACTTTCACAAAGGCCGGTCATCGGATGGGTGACCAAAATGTATCATCTCGAGCTCCTCCGTGCTTCGAAAGGCACGTAAAACCATTGGTCCTAGCTGCATTAACAGTCGTTAACAACCACCAATCTGCTGTCCACTGCAGCTGAGCGGAGATTTTAAGAAATCCTATTGGTAATATTGGCACAGCTCCGCTCCGCTCCTCTCCTCTCCGCTCTACACACACAGGCAGCCAAAAATCTCATTTTCGTACGCTCGAAAATATGTGACATGCACGTCGCGTTCGACGAGCGGAGGAACGCTTAAAAGCCGCTGGTAAACCTACCTAGGTTTACCAGCGGCTTTTAAGCAAGCTCTTAAGCAAGCTTTTAAGCAGGCTTTTAAGCAAGCTTTTAAGCAAGCTGTAGGTAGGTAGGTACTGTAAGGAGGTTATATGCAGCTCATAGTAAAAGTTAGTTTTTTTGCATTTGTATGTAAGCCTCTTTAGTCTGGATGAATATTTGAATCATCGAACATGTAAAATTAAAAAGGTTTGCAACGGTTCGACACAGTGGTAGATAGGAGCGAGACAGCCCGGCTGAAAAGCCGAGGTGCTCTGAGATCGGTTTACTAATGTAATGTTAGGTATATTACTTAAAAACACATTTAAAAGCATTTTTATTACTGACTGTATCTCATACCATTTGATTTGTTTTGGTATTCGTTTATGAGTGGTATTAGTTAGGAATAAAAAAATAATAACGATAATAAACAAATACCATTGGCAGGTATTACCTAGTTTGTGGAAAAGTAAAGGAATAGGTCATTTTTATTAGAATACACAAAGCTAAGTGCAACTGTTGTTCTTATTTTATATCCCAGTAGGATTCCCTAAGTAGTGGGAACACTATAAATGATGGAGGCGCCGGGCACGTCCCATACCTCAAGGAAAAGAGGATAACGTTACAGGAAGGATTTTAACAAAAGGAAGCAAGCTATATGGAAATATTTTTCTGATTCATATAGAATAAGTGTATATGAAGCAGCCAAGCGTATAGACTTATTGGAAGAAAAATTATAACTATTGTGAAGATTCGTGACTGATTGATGATTGACTGATGATTGACTGATGATTTGACACAGTGGTAGACAAGAGCGAGACAGCCCGGCTGAAAAGCCGAGGTGCTCTGAGATCGGTTTAATCTAATGTAATGTTTTTATTAGAATACACAAAGTTAAGGGCAACTGTTGTTCTTATTTTATATCCTAGTAGAATTCCCTAAGTAGATGGACCACTACAGCCGTTAAGCTCCTCACCTACGGTTAACCCGTGATTCTGTGCCAAAACGAGGTCCTTCAGGGTTTCCGCTCTTATCATCCGACTTGAAGGCTCCGTAGAGTCTTGGTAATGGACACGTTTGCGTAAGTCAGCATCAAGAAAATCTCCAAGGGTTGTTCGGTTCCACATCTTGAGGAACTGTAAGATTCTCGCTGCACATGAGTCCGGTTATGCTGTGAATGTTGACCAGTATGGCCTTGACGACCAATAGTTTATTTAAAAACAAATAACTTAAGCACTTTGCTTAAGAGTTCATACCTACTTGGTTTATACGCGATTATTGTAAAGTGCACGTAACGCGCGTGCAAAAAGTTCATATACCTAGATCTGGGGGGTAACTACGACCTCTTATAGCAGTATTATTGCAGTTGCGAAAACGAGACGCGTGTAGCGGTGAATATACACGCGTCTCTTTTCCACAACTGCAATAATACTGCTATAAGAGCTCATAGTCAGGGGGCTGATCGCCTAGATATAAAAACGGAAAAAACAAAAACAATACCTAATCTGAAGCCGACCTAAATTAGCAGTTAACTAACCTTTTCAGGGCTTCTTGGCGGGAAAGTGAAGAGTCATGTCTGCGGTTTTGTTTTATTTTGGAAAATTTGTGTTATGTCGAATATTAATGTGAAATAATGGTGGATTATTAACCGTTAAGTGTTCGTGAGTGTGCATGAGTGTTGGCAAATGAAACAAAACAGTGCAACGTCATTTTTCAAATTCTCTCAAGAAGTCCGGCCGAGGACTTAGTAAAGCCCCACATCTTTACTGAGATACTCGAGGGGTTGGGTGGAAATGAGAAATGATATTTCTCATTTCTATTATCATTCATCATCATCATACAGAAAAGAAATATTGTTTGTTTATATGTTACTTGTTAGAAAAATTACTTTGACACTGGCTAAATGTGCTAGTCGCACGAAGCCATCAACAAAAAGAAAAAAAAACCTTTTCAGCAATAGGCAAGTCAGCAAAAAGTTTTCAAAAAACAAACAACACATTGTTTTTTTACAACTTGTACTGTTGAATTTGGACTATTAATCTTGATCGTTGCCACGCGGGACCGAGCTTTTTGCACTACTTTTTGTTGTTGGACTAATCTATCTTGATCCTTGCATTGGGCATGAATAGCACCTGTGGATTTATCGTTAGCCATTCACGGTGGAGGGAAAATATATCCTACCGTTCAGAATATAGAGTTGACAATGCGCGTAGTGAAAATAACAGCGAGCTTTTCATCTGAAATGAATCAGCTGTCAAGGAATGATATTCATCTTCATGAATCACAATTTGTTGGTGTCCTGAATAAATTTTTAGCTTAGCTGCACCGTCATACTATTTTGTAATCGCGAAACGACATAGTTTTAGACTCTCATACTGATACACCAGAAGGCACGGTCTTTGGATAACATTTTTAATTATTTTAAAGCTGAATTATTAAGTCACATAGATTACGTTATTTTTTTAATAAAATTGTCACAATTTGAATTCATTTAAAAATAATTAAAGTCTTTTTATAATAAACATGGATGGCGGTCTACTACTGTGCGTTTTTCACGAAGCTTCTTACCTCGAACTACAGTGTTGTGGAACCAGCTCTCGACGGCGGTATTTCCGGACCGTTCGACCTCGGAATCTTCAAGAAACGAGCCTATTCCTTCCTTAAAGGCCGGCAACGCATCTGCGATTCCTCTGGTCTTGCGGGGTGTCTGTGGGCGGCGGTAATTACTTTCCATCAGGTGACCCGCCTGCTCCTTTGCCTCCTTCTTTTATAAAAAAAAATCACAGTTATTTCATTTGTCAAACAAATCGCTTACTTATACCTATTTTGTAAAGGTATTATTGTGAGTTACAAATAATACTTATTTTTAACATTGGTAACAAAACCCTATACACATTTTCCGTTATTTTGACGTACAGGTAGCTTCTAAGGGCTATAAATAAAGGTAGGATACCTATCTACGGTTAAAGAAATAAAGTTTCAACGAAATGGTATACAAGATACTAAAGCTATTACGTCTACGTAAAATATTTTGCCGCGAAACCTATTTTGAAGGAGTCATAGGAAATTGTAGAGCCGAAGCTTAGGTTTAGAATAAACAACTAGGTCGGGGGACCAAGCCGCGCGGAGAATACAGGATAGGTCCCAGTTCTTACAAGTCGCAAGTTGTTCGCAACACGACTTAGCGGGCTTAAGCTTTGTATACAATTTGACTAAGTTAAGAAATAAAAAGATACAAAGCTTACCTGTCTCAAAGTTTTGACGACACGTGATAAGGAGTGGCACGCTAGTTTTTGACAAGAACTAGTGACCGACACTTTTTCCTTTAGTCATTAGAAATAGAGGTCAGCAACAGATTTGTGACTTTAGCGACAATTGAATAAATATTTAACCACCAGCCTTTATGGTTTAGTGGCTAAGACCACCGGTTTAGACCCAGAGGACCCAGGTTGATTCCCGCGGGGAGTACGTTTGTGTACTCGGTTTGGTTGGTGGTAGGGCTTGTTTGTCCGCCTGGTTAGCTACCATTATCTTATCTAAATATGTCGACATAACATCAATGTTTGTAGCATTGTTGTGTTCCGGCAGTTAGAGATAAGATAGCCAGTGCCTCACTAGTTGAGGATCCCGGGTGAAGTGCGCTTCCATCATTGGCCTTATCATCACTTAACATCAGGTGAGATCAAGGCACTGTGCTTACCCGTTAATATAAAAACATTAAATTCTATATTATTTATTGACTTAAGCTGGTGTCCAACACTGAGCTTAAAGTGTCGAAAATTGGTGCCACTACGACACGGTAAATGTTGTAATAAAAATGTACCAAAAATGTATCAATTATACTACCAATAAAATTCGAAACGCTTACCAAAATGGATAAATGCTCACCAAATTGTGTTTCGTAAAATATTATAAAAAGAATACAATTTATATTTTTATTAAATGCAATAAAAATATATGAATACCATTTAACTGCATTTCAGACCGAATATGTTATTTTGTCACCAAATAGATAACACCAATGTTTTGTGCCTCGAGTTTTTCAATTTGGTAATTTTTGCTTTCTGTTGTCTAATTTAAAAAAATAACCTATCACGTGACCTACAGAAGTAAGGCAGCTAGTATCTTCAATCATTTGTATAATTGACCTACAGGAGTAGGGCAGCTAGTATCCTCAATCATTTGAATAATAGTGTAAAAATTTGGTGAGCATTTATCCGTTTTAGGAAGCAAAAATAATATTTGTACAGTCATTTAATTTATTTGGTACTTAGGCCTAAGGTCTAAAAAATATTTCTGGTGAGCGTTTAAATTATACCCTTAATTTTTTACACATTTCTTTTATATCTGTAGGCAAAAGACTCACTACTCGACCTGTTGTTATGCAGAAGCGAAATCCAGATAGGTAGACAGCCAGTGGGGCCGGATTGTACCCCGATCGGATCCAAACCCCTCGAAGAATCTAGTAAGGTACGGGGACAAGCACTAGTGCGTGATGCCGTTCCCACTAGAAAACATATGATGGTGCTTCGTTTCACACGGCTTGAGGTACCATTTAATTTTCTCGCCCCCCGAATCCCATGAAAATGCAGCCTAAGGCAAACCGCAACTCTCTTCAAAAAAAACCTCACCTTGCCGATCCACAATTTCCTGCCTCATTCCTCATTCTACGGCCATAAAAGGACAAATCTCGTACTTACAGGTTTTGCAATAAATGTATTGAGTATTGAGCATTGAATTCTCGTTTTCGTTAACTTAATAAAATGGTGAATAAAACTTGTACTTCTCATCTCATCAGCTCCTTTTTATGTTCCCACTGCTGGAGCACGAGCCTTCCCTACGGATGATAGGGAGAACGGGCTATAAACCACTACGTGGGCCCAGTGCAGATTGGTGGTTGTTAACGACTGCTAATCCGGGACCAACGGCTTTACTTACTTTCCGAAGCACGTAGGAGCTAGAGCTAGCTAGTAGGAGCATTTTTGCTTAACCTCAGCTTTGCTAGACCGGGCGCGTTAACCGAGTTAAAGCGTTATCGAGCTCCTCATTGGACAATCAAATAGGGTTGTCTCACGAATACCATAACGTGTGGCATCACCGCGCCGACCCGAAAGTCGAGGAAGCAATACATCATAGGGAACCTTGCAGTATTACTTATGGAGGTAGCTGCTTTATGTGGGTCCGCTAAACCCCGAAAGTATCATAACAATACCCTATTTTGTAAAGCTCTCCCCGTTCCTTTGACTCCCACACATTTACTTATGTAGAGAAATCTTTTCAAGTATGTACCTAAGATACCTTGGTTTCTATTTTTTATTGTAGTTATAATAGAACACGTTTTAAGTTTCGCATTGCATTATCATTAAAAATTAAGTAGAATGATTATTGTATGGAAATGATATCAACGTCATTTATACGTATCGTTGACTTATGTCAATCCCTTGCAATAATTATTTATTTTCTCTAAGTAAGTACTGAAATTTTTTTTATTCTTATAGCGTTATGCCCTTGTCTAGGGGGACTGATCTACTTAAATCAATGATATTACATTAAAAGGAAGAATATCATTGACTTAAATATTTTCTTACAACAATAATAAGCAAAGATGTTTTAACGCAAATATTTTTAGTATCAGTATACGTAGTCCAAACTTTTAAAATGCTATACGAAAAACGAGTAGCACTTGCATCGTATCTGATCCGTTTCTTTTAGCCGATGACCACGGCAAGGCATAGAATTCCTTTACTAAATAATAATTATAAACTATGTTCGAACGTAGAATTCGCTGTTTCCAATGTGTGTTATGTGTAGTTATGTGATGTTTTGAATATATCAAATAAAAACCTCGAACCGGCTAAAACCTAGGACTCTCTATACAGGTGCAGCAGTTGTGTGCCTACCCTCAGATTTAAACTTCGAAAAGTTCCTATTGTTAAACAAAACCTGAGAAGTGTGTTCTCGGCCAGTTTGTACAAATCCTCTTACGTTCAAAGATGGTAAGTAAATATTATTTGTAACATTTTTCTCTTTATTACCCTATTTATTAATATGTCGAAGTTAGAGTTACCAGATGACGGGGACCCACCGGAATTGTCCCGGAATACGAGCGTACGTCCCGGGTCCCGGAATCCTCAAAAACGTCCCGGAAAAGCATAATTGTTTATAAAATACTACTAAGTCGCAACAAAACTCTCGGCGCTCGCCGGTTCCGAATTTATCTAATATCTTTAAACGAACAATTATTGTATATATCTATATAATCTGAATCTTGGAAACGGCTCCAACGATTTTCATGAAATTTTGTATGCAGGGGGTTTCGGGGGTATAAATCGATCTAGCTAGGTTTCATTTTTAGTAAACATTAATTAAAAAAACAAGCAAAGCTCGGTCATCCAGTACTTCAATTGATAAGTGGACCAGACGGCCAAAAAATGATTGCCGCTGCGAGAATCATAGGTATAATATTATAATTAAGCAGGTTAATTTTATGTGTTATAATCGGTAAATATAGGTATGTTATCTTATTGGTTATTGGTTTTGTTTTTAGTCCCGGAATTCACTTCAGCAAATCTGGTAACTCTAGTCGAGGTACATACACTTCATCAAGTGTGGCATAGTGTATTTATCAATTATTATCATCATCTTCATCATCTCAGCCAAAAGACATCCACAGCTGGAAAATGACCTCCCCAAGGATCTCCTCAACGACTGGTTTTGTGCTGCTCCCATCCAGCGGCTACCCGCGACCTTCACTACCTCGGCCACCTTGTGTTTTAAAACTATCATACCTCACTTTGTAAAAGATATAGATATACCAACATATTTATAATCCAACTCGACGAGTAATGTAGCTACGAAGCGAGTGGCCATTCCATGCAGACGCGATGTGTCGTGAATTACGGGATGCATTCGTCAAGCGCAGCGTGATGCGTGCGACGTTTTGGCGCGAACAGAATCGCAACATGGCCGATTATGGCCGCCATATTGTGCTTTAATGGCGGCACTCTCTTGACGTTTACTGGCGAAGATTGAATCGTTTTCGATTGCATATGAATAAAGCTAATTGATTTCAGCTTTTAATGAAATGGAAAAGCTATTAAGATTTAAATTAACAAATTTGTTCCTCATATTATCATTTCGTCGTTGTCATTAATTTTTAACTTTTTTCGTTCTTTCTTTCGTTCTTTGTATCTCTTTGGAATTTAAAATTTTAACTGTAAAAGTTTGCAGATATACACAAAAATCAACAACGTGAAATACCTACGACTGCAAAGCTCTTCGTGTGTTTTATAATTATTTTAAGTTGTGGAGTGGTTTTACCCAGCTTTTCTCAACCATTTTGGTGTAGACACAAAATAAGGAGAGGTGTAGACCTCCCTCATACTACGCCACGCATGGAGTTCGATCCGATTGAAGTAGTTACAAGAAGCGAACAAAGTCAAGGCATCAATTCAGCATTTGTCAAGACATCGAGAGTGCCCTGATAGTGTCTTATTCCCAAGCGCTCCAAATCTATTGTTCTCCAAAATTCAATTTCTATACATTCATTCCCAAGAGCTCCAATGATTTTTATATTAAAATAATAAATGAAACCACATTTACCAATTTCATTCCCTACAGCTCCAAACATTCTCTAGGTACTTTGAGATTTAACATTTAAGTAACATAGCATATGACTGATTGTGATGACTGAAACTGTGATTTTTAAAATTTTCCACGAACACCTAGAAAGAAAAACATAGAGCCGAGTACATGTATATGCTATACACAATCCACTAAACCTG
Source organism: Eudonia mercurella (assembly GCA_963082485.1). Lineage (NCBI taxonomy): Eukaryota > Metazoa > Arthropoda > Insecta > Lepidoptera > Crambidae > Eudonia > Eudonia mercurella. The sequence continues at coordinate 6,490,442 of OY720040.1, forward strand.
AAGTGATGAAATTGTCCTCAAGAACTTAAGCTATGAAGTATTTTGTTATGTTAATTTTTCAAGTTACCCCAGCACATCAGGTGGCGCAGAGCGTTTCGTGACGACAGTGACGAACTAAGGGCATCAAGGGCGCCTAGTTGGACTTTTTTACGACTCTACCGAGTAAGCGTAACCTGGTTATTCTTTGGTACCTATATCGAAGCAGGCACAAGTTGGTTATTTATTTAATAATTTATTATTGCACTTGCATTTATTGTTGCTACAAACATTAGACTTAGGATTAAAATCTTAATTATAGATACATAGATATTTTACATAGGGTGTTGCAAGTAGGTAGATTATATAGTAACCACTATTACTTACTTAGATCTGTTAAAAACATAAAAGCATAAGTACACATGTTCGTCACTAAGTGCAGCACTCAATTTGCTAAATAAACTACGCAGGCAGATCTTGAATATTGGTTAATAATAAATATCTGTGCTTAATATAAGATAAAATCTCTAGACTAACTTTTTATAGAAATCTGAATTAAATACTACATCAACTGTTTTAAGATTGATTTAGCTGCTTTGGCTTTCAGTTTGTGAATTGCTGCGATCAAATCAATAGAACACGCAAATAATAGAAGTGCAACTGTTGGATGCATACAGCTATTCCATCTACAGTAGCAGTTGCAATCTTACCAGGCAATGATTTAATTACATAAACCCACTTAAAATTTAATAAATGAATGACTTGTCTTCTATGCCCTGCTTTAACAGTGCTTCGTTTTAAAAACACCTTTTTATTCCTTCAAACAATAATAATTAATAATTAACATAAAAGGTATTCGAAAAATATGTTTTTTTAGTACCTTTTGCTGTCAATTCTAACTTCAAGCATCCCTTTAAGATTCTAAAATCACGCCCCTCTGCGAAACAGGCCCCCGCCGGGGCCGTTCGCCCTCACTCCGTCCCAGCTTCAACAGTGCAGCCAACACATAAAACTGAATTGCCAATATTTATCCTAGACGCGGGGGAAATGCAGGTAATGCAGCGCCTAAATAAAGGGGATGCACAATTTATTGCGTCGTAAATGTCCGTAGGTGATCCCCTAATATTGTTTAGTATCCCTCTCGGGCGTCCCCCGAGAGGGATACCTACAAACAGCGCAAGTGGCAAAGTTTTGGATAATCTTGATAACAGTTAAAGCACGGTTAAAGTCCTGAAGATAGAAGGGGATAAGCGAACATGCAAGAGCTTAGCAGATCAGATAGTGTTTGTGTTTGATACTATTATTATTAGAGCTTAAAAAAGGACTGAACTTCGAATGCTCTTTACGATCAGCTTTTGCCCACCGTTCGATTCGACCTCCAAAAGATGGAATGGTCGACCAGCACACGTTTTCCCTCCTTCCCTTAAAACGAGGCGTAGAGAGGCACCTTGTGGGCCGGCAGGGAATCTTGATAACCGTTAAAGTCCTAAAGACATGACGGGATAAGCGAACACGCAAGCGTTTAGCAGATCAGATAGTGTAACGTTTGAAACTATTATTACTGACTTTCGACATCCAAAAGATAGAATACTTTACCAGCAAACGTTTTGCCTCCTTCCTATGACATGGGGTCTTAAACAGAGGCGTGGAGAGGCACATTGTTGGCCGGCAGGGTGAGGGTGACTTATGCTGCGTTGTTATCCACGCTGCACCAGTTATCTTCGCGTCTGGACTCCATTTTCACTTAACATCAGGTGGAGTAGAATCATTTGCCTAGCTAACTCACCTCGTTAGTCAGTAGAGAATGACGCTGGTTAACGTGATCGATTGGAGAATAAGACTCGGCACTATAATAAACTTTAGTCGACGTCAGTTAGATTTCCTCCAAGGCAATTCGCCTTGGACAAAAGCATTTTAAATGAAAAAAAAATTCCTCAAAAAATAAAGTTTAACTGCTCTATTAGTAACTAGTCACTTCTAGATTTTCATGACAAGTCTACATTAAACATCGGTGGAATTGTACAGATTATATCGGGCAAATTTATTTTCGAGTTCACTGACTGCGATGCATGTTACTTGCAAACACCGCAAACACGACATCTAACACAAGTTAACACAACAAAGTATTTAAAAACTATTTAAAATCAAGTTGAAGAAAGAGATTCTTATTTGAAATTTTATTACTATATTTCATGGACATACCAACAAGCTTCCCTGTAGACCAGTGGTTCCCAACCTTTCCCCGACCATGGACCCTTTTCCCAATGTCTTGTTAGCAGGGACCACATAAACTGTACTTAAAAAGAAAGTTTAATCTTTATTCGAAACTTTAAAGTATTTGTAGCGTAAGTTCAGTAGTGACAGTTTATCTTTACACACTTCATGCTATCAAAAATGCTAATGCGACACATTCAACGCCTAGTGGTTCTACTGTATTAACGCCATAAACACATTGGGACCACCCTGGGACCTAGAAATTATCAAATGGGTAGCGTAGGTGACAGTGCAGTAATTAAAATAAACATTGTACTGCATTTAAAAAAAATGTTCTTTGGATTTAATTATGTTCTGTCCCACGGACCATTACTCATGCACTCATGGTCGATCTGTGGTCCGCGGACCATTAGTTGGGGACCACTGCCGTAGACCAACAACCTTAGACTCAAAAGTACCGGATTCCCAGCGAATGTCAGTGGTTCGTGTTAAAATATTCGGTTCCGTTGGTTAAGATCTTATTTTAAGTCCGCATTGCTAGCTACCACCATCTTATCTAAGTCTGTCGCCAATTGTTGTAATGCGACAGTTATAGATAAGATAGTTAGTTCCTCATTAGTTCAGAGTGCGTAGTGTGAGTTTTGTTTACTATCCGTATTCATTCGATTACGTATACGAAAACGAAAACTAGTATGGAATAAGCAGCGCCTCCTGGCGACAAAGAGAAGACTTAAAATTCTGCCATATAAATTCTCATTTTCGTTAATGTGGTCGAATGGCGAATGAAACTCGCAGTGGGCACCCTGGGCAACCCTGGGTGCCCATTCAAACTGAAATTTCGAAAATTTACATGTTTTTAAGTCACTGGTGCTAGGCGCTGAATAGGTCATACATTAAAAGGACTAGTGTAGGTTAGCTTGATCCTTTCACAAGGCCATGGTTGTCTTGAAATTTGAAACAAATACCCAGAAACTGCATAAACAATACGTAAAAGTAATGATATCTAAAAACTTATTTCTTCAGAAACTTTGTAAATATAGCACAAATGAAACAATGATCCGACTTCAAAATGTTTGTATTGATATTCCGCAGGCCACTGTTGTCTTATTTTTCAATTTAAAAACATGAATATGAAAATATTAAGACTTTTATTATTTTTTACCCAAACGCCTATGATTTTACGAAAGTAAACATTGCTCTAATTAAATCACCAGCCTACTCTGTACAGATATTAGTGTGCGTGCGTAGTTTTCACTTTTTCACACCACTGCCACGCGTCGCTCGCTCGCTATCATAATGAAACTTGAAACTCGCAGATTTGCGTCGGCGCTGCACCCCCTGAAATAAAAATAAAACAATAAAAGTAAAGTAGTTCATCCATCTAAAGAGGAGTTATTAAAATTACTACCTCTCAAACATTAACCCTACTTCCAAATATCAATTAAAACAAAGAGTATCTATTACAGAAATAGACGCACTTCGAAAGTAACGTATTCGGAAATAGTTATATTTACAATGAAACGGCAGGTGCGTCAAGTTGTTTTTGATATCCATTCGTTTACGGCCTGTAAATGAGCCTCCTTTAATGTGGTATACGTGAGCTCTATTATCAGTCTATGGGGCGGCCATAGACTTAAACGTTTAAAGAATAAAAAATCATAAACAAAGTTTTCAAAAGTTTTTTTTTAATGTATTTGTTCGCGTTGAAGTTAGCGTATTTTTTTGTGTAACCAATCTTTTCTTGATTATGGTTATATAAAATTTTACGCAAATTTTATTGCGAAAAAATTACAATTTGAAAAAAGACAAAGTGTTGAAAATTTCTACGAGCAGGATTCGAACTTGCACCCCATGACATGCCGGGTCAGGTGCACTACCAACTCTAGTGGCTCACGTGAGCCCAGATGCGAGTTCGAATCCCGCTCGTGGAATTTTTCAACGCTTTGTCTTTTTTCAATTTTATCTTCTTAGTTGCCTGCTAAAGTTTCCGTCTCCCAGTAGCACTTCAACCCTTTGGGATCTTTTGTGCAATCCCATCCTTTCACTCTTCTTCCTCTGTAAAGATAGACGCCATAAGTTTGACAACATCGTCTTTGATAACAGCCTAAATTCTTCTAGTTTCGGATAGGCCGACCCCAGGAGTCCCATTCTTTTCCTAGCCAGAGAGTCGCAGTCGCTTAGTAGGTGCCGCATTGACTCTATTTTATCTCCACATGTCCTACCCAAGCTGTATTCTGATTGATGCATTATGTGGAGCATTCCCTTCATATTCAAGTTCAAATAATGCGTGTTTAATGTTTTCTGGCATAATGCTCCGTCAAGGCACTGATTTTACTAGCCTGCCTTTTACTGCCTCCGCATATGAACTTACTCCATCCTAGGGAGTTTTCGCCTTTCTATATATAAGGTCACATTTTATCAACTGCAAATATTTTGAGGATAAATTCAACTACATATAAACAATTTTTATGAAAAAACCTTAAACTTTTATACGCTAGTTTTCAAGAAAAACGGCAAAAGACATTTCGATTAAAAAGAAAAATAAAGCACTTTCGGTAGTTTGAATTCAAAGGAGCCGAAATAGAGAGGCCGCAATGCCATCACCACTTACACGTGCCCTTAGTTTCATTCAAAAGAGCCGACAGAGAGGCCACTCTTAAAAATATTAAAATTTTTGTGTCAGGAAAAGTAAAAAAAAAAAGCCTGATTTTTTTTTAAAATGCTAGTGCCTTATTTCTCTGCTAAAATTAGATGTTTTGTCAAAATATTTGCAGTTAATAAAAAGTGACCTTATATACCTTACTGTATTTTTGGTAAAGTATTTAGTTGAGAAACATGTATTTAATAATTCAAACAGGTCAAGGATAAATAAATAATAATATATTAAGTTTTTTACGCTCTCCTGTAAAGTTTGCCGCTCTTAAGTTACCCGGTACTTGCGTCTGTTAGTTACATGGTATTGCACTATCACCGGCAATTTTACTTAATACTTTCAGACGGGATGGTATCACGCAGCGTATGCTACTTATTTTAATATACAAACAACTCAGGAAAACAGTTTCCGGCGTCATTTCGCTGCAAATTCAGCCAACTAGGGTTGTCACTTCTTAAATATAAAATGAGTTTTTTTTATTCAGCAACGTGATAGCCGAAGATGGAAAAGCAGCGCACTTCAATGATGAATAAATAAATATACTTACGGATTAATAAAAACAATAGTTTTTTTTAATATTTTATTTATTTAATCTTTATTGCACAACAAATAATAAGTACAAAAGGCGGACTTAATGCCAACTCTACTAATATTACTTTACTTATTTCTTTACTATACCGTCAAAATAGTTCAAGCTATTTTTTCACATTTCTTTTATTTGCAACAAAAACAGATAGATTTTAAACTTAGATTAAACAGAACTAGACACTAAGACTACCCTTACATAGTCTCGACAGCATGCTAAAATAAAAACTGTCATACGAAACAACTTTTACGAATCTACTTTCGTTTAAATATTTATACGCAATCCGGGCGGCTGCACTGACCGCTATGCTACCGGTAAGGCTGACGTAAGCGGATTGCGGAAGACCCAGGTTCGATTCCTGGCTGGGTCGGGTGAACGTTTAATTTTTTCACTGTATTTTATAAATATTTAATTTAGCTTCAGTGCAGCAATTAGCACTTAAAAATAAAAAGTAAAATGTACTTTCGTTTTTTTTACACTGACGTTGTTTTATTTCGGCGTGTCATTTTTATTGTTTGAACATTTTGCATTTTCAATGCTATAAGTATGCTACAAGATAAAATTTTACTGGATAAAAATTAACCAGACTCAGGATGCTCGAGGGATGGGAATCGAACCCACGACCCTTGGATTAGCGATCCAACGCTCTGGTTGATTTTATCTTGTTACTAATAAAACAACTTGTTTTTAGCAACCCTACACGTCAGGTCAAAATCTAGGCAGTTAACGTGTAGCCAGCTGCACAGTTTTAATCACCCCTCAGCAGCTTTGCGACTATTTTGCAAGGCTGCGTTCTAGCCTGTGTCGGAGTCAGCTTGTTGAATTACTTATGAGACTTGTTATTCGTATGTAGGTAGCCTACCTAGTGTGCCTAGAGAGAGGTCAAGCTGTAAACTCTGCCAATGGCTTAAATTGCCATCTAAAGCGCTGAAGTGCTCATTGCGGTGCGGATTGGTGGTTGTTAACGACTGCATGCTAATGCAGCCGGGACCAACGGCTTTAAGTGCCTTCCGAAGCACGGAGGAGCTTGAGATGATAAAATTTGGTCATCCATCCGATGACCGGCCTTTGCGAAAGTTGCTTAACCTCAGCACTCGCAGACCGGACGCGTTAACCACTGCACCATCGAGCTCCTCAATCCTCCTCATCGTGCTCGATATAACCATATAGAACTAATGTTAAGATATGGGTGATATTATTGTCTATATATTAATCGAAAACTTCGTGCCCCTTCTTAAGCACACATTTGGTATATTCAAAGTCTATAGAGAGAAGGAGTCACGAAAGATTAAATGATGATTAAATATTATGTAATGTGTTACAGCTATTTATTACTAAACGATCAAATTTCGACCACTGGGAGTCATTTAATTGGTTTATATTAACTATCAACTATTAAACTAGTGGTATTGTTACTTAGTTAGATATTAATTTATTTATTTATTAGGATAAATTGATTGTAAGCCTAGCATAATATACCTAGTTGCCTCTAATGGCTGTTTTGTTATTATTTTTCTGTGGACAACTTTTTAGCCGGATATGTTTAGTCTTAGTAAAATTGTCAAATTAGAAGTTAAGTATGGCTGTTGTTGTCTCAATAAATAAATAAATAAAAGAAAATACAAAAAATATATTAATACATTTTATAATCAATATGTAACAACAATAATAAACAGAGAAATTAATATTAAGACATATCTCTAAAATTTATTTTCGAAGATTACCCACTCTATACAATTTCCTTTTCCTTGGTCTATGGGCCACCGTTTGATATAGCAACGACTTGGTGGTGTACTATAATGCGGTTTGCTTCGTAAAGCGACTGCTTTGATGCCGTCTGGTCTGATTTTAAACAGACGCACTTACAACCATTAACTGCTGTAGCTTTGAGTAAATCTCCATAAATTATTACCGTAGGAAAAATAATGGAATTCGCTATTAAGCTTTTGGTCCGACATTGTGAGGAAGTTATATAAACTAGCTGACCCGGCGGACTTCGTACCGCATTTTTTTTAAATATATCCTTTGTTACTCAGCGCTAATGTAACATTCTAATGGTTTTTTTTTTAATATAAGAAGGAGGCAAATGAGCAGGCGGGTCACCTGATGGAGAGTAATCACCGCCGCCCATGGACACCCGCAAAACCAGAGGAATCGCAGACGCGTTGCCGGCCTTTAAGGAAGGAATAGGCTCGTTTCTTGAAGATCCCAAGGTCGTAACGATCCGGAAATACCGCCGCCGAGAGGTGGTTCCACAACACTGTAGTTCGAGGCAAGAAATTTTGTGAAAAACGCACAGTAGTAGACCTCCATCTATGAAGGTGATGTGGATGGAATGACAGTCGATTGTGTGTAGTGCGGTGAAGGAAAGCAGCGGCAGGGATCAAGCCGAACAATTCTTCAGAACACTCCCCATGATATATGCGGTACAATATACAGAGAGACGCAACGTCTCTCCGAGGAGCCAGTGGATCAAGCCAACCTGAAATAACCATGTCGTCGACAATTCGAGCAGCTCTGCGTTGTATGCGGTCAAATGGAAGGAGTTGGTACTGGGGTGCTCCAGGCCAAAGATGGGAGCAGTATTCCATATGCGGCCTGACCTGTGCTTTGTACTGTTGTAAGCGGTGGGCCGGCGTAAAATACTGGCTCGCTCTATTTTAAGCACACGTGAAATAATTTTACCACCATTAGCTATACGCTCCATAACACTGTTACAGCTGCCCCGTACCCGTCGCAGCAGAGAACCTGCTTTTTTGCGCAGTATGGCCGGAAATCTCGACCTGCGCATCCGCAAACATTCCTGAGGCACTACAATGTCGAGGCAGCCACAACAGTGCCCCGAAAGCGTTGTTATATTGAACGCGAAGGACACTGTATGATTTTCGGGTAAAATTAACCCACAGGCTACTCGAGTATAATGATGATTTACAATATGTTTTAAAAAGTGTAATTTTAACAGTGTCAAAACATCGAGCAAACCTGCAAGCCAACATATTAGTCATTTTCGACAGAGACCTTCGCTCTCTCTCAATATCAGAGTCATCCGTCAACATATCTGTGATTATGTGACCCAGATATTTAAATTAAGTCACCTTACAAAGTGGCGTCCCATACAAACCAATAGCCCCAAATCAGTTATCACGTGACCTGGATTGCCTACTTGCGGCAAAGGCCACTTCGTCGCTTAGTTAAGTCAGCCGACATAGGCAGCATCACTGCTGATTGAGCGCGCCCCACTAGGGACGCGCTGACTTCACCACGGCGTGCACTCTGATTGAGTAACGCCAACGCCTTCCATCCACGGGAGGCGACCGTTCCGTCAGCCTATGTAGCCCTTCCAAGGCTATAGGCATCACCAGGGGGTGTTTAGTCAGTAGGAGTCTGACACGGGCTAGCTCAACTGCTTGAGGTAGTATCGTACATGTAGTATTCACCTCCTCCCACCTCCGTGTTGTTAGTTTTAGCAGGTGGGGGATTTAAAAAAAATCCAATAGGAGGCACTATAGCAAAGCATTTACTTTTCGCTTTGAATACCATATTCGCTTTTTGCGGTATTGTAAAGCAAACCATGTGCAGCTGCGTAAGCTGCGTTCCTCAAAACTCTACCCGGTATTCCATCTGGACCACTGGCCTTATTGACGTCGAGATTTCGGAGTACTCTACGAACCTCTTTGTTGTGGATAATGATCTCCGACATGTAGGAGTCATGGTGAGGTATGCTAGGTGGTGATTTAGAGCCCGAATCAAGGCGCGAATTACTTGCGAAGAGGGATGCAAACAAGTTCGCCTTCTCTAACGCGGTGTGAGCCAATGACCCATCTGGTTTGAGCATGGGAGGAAGTAAAGGATGGCAGAAGTTGGTCTCGATCGATTTGGAAAGGAACCAAAACTGCTTGCTACCTTGTGGGTAGGACGCCAGCTTGGCCCCAATACGACCTACATGATCGAAACGTGCTTTCCTTAGCACCCGTTTGCAGAACTTGGCGGCAGAGTTAAAGGCTCTCTTCTTTGCGTGGATACTGCCATCTCCGCGTTTGCAACCGCGAGCCTGGGCCCAGGCTTGGTACGCTGCCTCCTTCCGCGCTTCAGCGTGAGCGCAGTCAGCATTGAACCATGGACGGGCCCTAATGCCTATGGGGACGTCAGAGAATGGGAATATATTATATTAGAAAGCGAGGCGAGGGCCTCGCCTTCAAAGCGATTGAAAGCGAGAGAGTTAGGCGGTCGACCCCCAGGTCTTAACAACCACGCTCGCCCAGTGTGGATTGGTGGTTAGTAACGACTGGTAATGCAACTGGGACCGACGACGTACATGCGTTCCGATCCGAAGCACAAAGGAGCTCGAGGTAATACATTTTTGAACACCCATCCGATGACCGACCTTTGCGAAAGTTGCTTAAGTTTAGCGATCGCAGACCGTGCTCAGGTTCAGGTGTTCAGGTGTTTAACGCTCATGAGCATAACCAAGCATACTTACCCGAACATAACCACTACGCCATCGAGCTCCTTCTGCTAGATAAGATAAGATAAGATATTTTTTTATTGTTTAGTGTAAAATAAACATGATGCAGCAGCAGACGTTATGTGTATAAATAAGGTTATTTAAAGTTATAGTATGAATAGGTATGCTTATAAGTTTTACGAGTTTTAAGAAAAGGATTTTTCTGTTCTTACTGACAGTTTGCCAACGAGAGACAGTTAACATTTTGCGGGACAAGTAACTATTATTTGGACTTCTTGGCGGGAAAGTGAAGAGTCATGTCTGCGGTTTTGTTTTATTTTCTAAAATTTGTGTTATGTCGAATATTAATGTGAAATAATGGTGAATTATTAACCGTTAAGTGTTCGTGAGTGTGCATGAGTGTTGGCAAATGAAACAAAACAGTGCAACGTCACTTTTCAAATTCTCTCAAGAAGTCCGCCCGAGGACCTAGTAAAGCCCCACATCTTTACTGAGATATTCGAGGGGTTGGGTGGTATATCATTTCTCATTTCTATTATCATTCATCATCATCATACAGAAAAGAAATATTGTTTATTTATGTATTACTTGTTAGAAAAATTACTTTGACACTGGCTAAATGTGCTAATCGCACGAAGCCATCAACAAAATGAAAAAAAAAAAAACTATTATTTGATCTGTGGCATAACGTCGACATTTTAATTTGGTCACCCATCAAAAAGAAACGAAAGATATTTTTAATGCGAATAAAGAAAAAAACGTTCTTTACTTTTATTATTTACCGGTTTTCTATTATTATTAGTATTAAGTTTCCGATTGGGTTATTCACGCACTTCAACCTTTATTTGGCAATCAATATACCTACGAAATAAATGATTTAATTATCTTTCGTAGACGTAGGATAAACGATCACAGATATAGATTAGGTAAGTAAGTAACACACAGTAACACCCCCTGTGTGGTACCGGGGATAAAGAATTGCACCACCCCATATCTTCCCGAGGGTGTCGTAAAAGCCGACTAAGGGACCATTCCAGAAGATGGGCAGCAGCATCTCTCTGAGGTGCGATCGCCAATCCGCCTACCAAGCGTGGCGATTACGGCAAATACCCCTCATGGAGATCCGTGGGGGAGGCCTTTGTCCAGCAGTGGACGTCTTTTGGCTGAGATGATGATGATGATGATGATGATGATGAAGTAAGTAACCTATTATATGAATTAAACTCATGATCATGATGGTATTAACATACCAGAGAGGCGGTTAATGCAATTATACACACTAGCAGACCCGGCGGACTTCGTACCGCTTTGACAGTTCCCATCACTGAGTTAAATATAGATCAATGGTTTCCATGACAACAAAACAAACAAATCATTTTGTATTGGAAAATTAAATTGTAGTTTTTAGTATTTTATTTAATATATTTTTTTAATATAGCCTATGTTACTCAGCGCTAATGTAGCATTCTAATGGTAAAATAATTTTTTAAATCGGTCCAGTAGTTTTTGAGTTTATTCGTTGCAAACATACATACATACAAAAATACAAAGGTTTCCTCTTTATAATATTAGTATAGATTACTTCACTCAAGTAAATAAAAAACAATGGGAATTTACCTGCCTTTCGCCTCACAAATGTGCAAAGTATACCCGGAAAATATGTCGACCATTTTAAAAACGGCATGCGCAAACATAGGGGCCTCTTACCAGAGACGAATTGAGAGAGAATATTGTTCATTTATCTAATTTACTAGTTTTAATGCTACTAAGTACTAACTAATTTGCACTTTAGGTTATTATTATGAGTTAGAACATAAAATATCATTGGTTAGACCTGTGTCGAACGTGATTGACCGAATCGTTTCGATTCGATCGCAACCTGTGAACGATTCATCGAATCACGGATCTTTAAAAGATTCGATCATAATTAACAAAACAAACCAAATTGCACTTTATTCTCATAATATAACCGTAACTAATTGCTTGCTTCACTTGCTTGTACAAATGATCGAGTCGTGCAAAACAAACTAAATTGAACTTTATTTTAATATCGTTAGCGTAACTAATTGCTTGCTTATACAAATTGATCGAGTCGTGCATTCATTTACGTACAGTGCAATACATTACAAACTGCCGACATGCCCCTAGACGTACACAAAATATTTGGTATGGAAAATGTAATAGTTATGTCATGATTCATGATTATATTTAGAAATAACCTTTCGTCACTCTGTCGTACAAACAAAACAAACGAACTGTGACCCAAATGATCGTATCATTTTAACCCGATCACCACACGAGTGCGTCATGCATGATCGACCCGGGTTACGACAAATGATCGTTCGACACAGGTCTGTCATGAGTGAGTTGGTAGGTAAGTAAGGTAAGGTAGGGCAGATCGCTTCACCCGAGCTGCGTGCAAAGTAGGCGCACAACTCAAGGGGACGACCTTTACCCTGTAAAAATACGGTCGCCCTATAAGGACATAGCCAAGAGTTACCGAGGCCCAATAATTTCCTTACTCAATAGATTGAGGCACGACGCTAACAAGTCGAGAATTGAGTATATAGAGCGCGGCGCGACACAACCATAGCGCGATTCAGCTTAGTAACATGCAGCGCCATCTCTTGATGAATATCGGAACTAATTAACATTAAGTGCCGAATTGATGGATGCTCGGGATGAATGCGAGAAATCGAAATCGTCACATCAGACTACGACAAAATGTCAAATTTCCTCAATAGATTTTGAACTTTATGAATATGGTATACGGTTGAAAATTTAGTGAAGAAATTTTTAACAAAAAAATTGGTAAAAAGTATTTTTTTTAAATTCACGATTTGGATTTAAAGTAATAAGAACCTGCATCTGATTTGAAAAAAGCGCAATTAGGGGGCTTATTGCCTAATTTCAACCTCGACCATGATACCTTTCAAAGATATTTAGGCTTGTCATTTTGCATAGACGATTCCAAATAAATGTAAAATTGACGATGTCGTTCATTTAACATCATTAAAAAAATAACTGCAATGAGAAAAAACTGAAAAGAAAAAAACAAGCTCTACGATACCAGAGTATTTAAATGAGTATTTATATATATATATATTAGAGCTTGTTTTTTTCTTACAGTTTTTTCTCTTTGCAGTTATTTTAGTTAGTCCGGTTTTTACGAGTATATAATTGTTTTTTATATAGTTGTTTTAGCAGTCGGGTTTTTTGTTTTATTCTAATAATTTGGTTTATTTCATACTTTTTAGTTTTGTAAAGTAAATAACCAAGCATTTCTAAACCTACATAAAATAATTATATTAAAACGCCTTACTCTTTTAAATAGCTAACTCATAGCGCGTACACCAATTGTCAATAATCTGATTAAGGCGTAAAAACGAAACTCTAGACGTCTATTACTTTTAACTGACAAGTTCTTTGAGTTTTTTAAACATGAGAATACTCGTAGAATCTGCTAATATTCCCGAAAACAAAACACCATAAAACATTGCTGTAAATGAAAATTATTAACTACATCTACGTCCATAGAAAAAATTGTCATATCCACATACCTACAATGTCTACGGAATTTATTCCGTAGACATTGTAGGTATGTAGTTCGTTTAAAAAATTTTGATCGTGTGTTCGATCTAAGTTTTTTGGGGTCAAGACTACTAATGAATAGCTAACCCGGCCAATGTTTTTACGTTTTTTTGTTTTTATTTTTTTTTTTAATTATTTATTACCTATGTCACCCCCTCAGTCAAAACAAATCTAACGACACCTCATATGTTAAAATCCACCATGCTGTTTTGGCTGTAGGGCGTGCCAAAGAAATAGACATACATACATACATACATACATACATACATACATACATACATACATACATACATAGGTACATACATACATACATACATTCATACATACATAGGTACATACATACATACATACATACATACATACATACATACATACATACATACATACATACATACATACATACATACATACATACATACGAAAAACATAACCCTTCCTCTGACGCAGTCGAGTAAAAACGCGTCTCGAACGCAATCACTGACACTTGTGAATTAGTTTGAAGTTCTTGAATAGCTTTCAAATGTTAAATTAAAAGTTATTACGATAGGTATTAGAGTTAGATAATAAGCCCCTGGTATATGCATGAACTAGTAAACATGCATTATGCATAGTTATACATACATGCGGCATACCTTTTTTTTTTGGAGAGAGATTGCTGATTGCCTCAGACGGCATTTTCAGCTTCACCGGGCTTGTTTGGGGGCGGCGAGGAACGAAAAGGGTCCCTCAAGCCGTGTGAAACGAATAACCTTCGGAGGTTTTCTAGAGGGAACGGCATCGCGCACTAGTGCGCGTCCCCGTGCCCTACTAAATTCTCCGAAGGGTTCGGATCGGATCGGGGAGCGGAACCACCCGAGGGCGCCTCTCGGACCTCGGCTCGGGTAGACCGGACCGTGGAGGAGAGAAGCGCCCAGGTACATGTCTGTCTATACCTGGTATAGAGCGCGTGTGAACCGGTTCTTCGTACCCTTATTCTACGAGTACGGTGTCTTGGACCTAAACTAGTGTGCATGTTTAGTGTATTCTGTAAATGTGTAGTGTCATTTAGAGGATCGGGCGGGGGGGTGCGGCATACCATACAGCATACGAGCAGGCAGGAAATTTCACATCCTCAATCCGTACCATGTTCTCTCATTTGCATTTGACAAATTTTTCCTCGACTCTTGAATTAATGGCTTCTCTGTCAACCCTCGCCGTATAATTGTGCGTGAAATATACAATTTGGACGATACTTAACCAGTGGAAAAGCGTGTCACATAAACATATACGATAGCTAATTTATTTTGCTTTTTTGCGATTTTTTTGTAGCGGTTAGTTCATCAAGAATAAAAATAGTACCTACTTATCCTACTGTGTTATATAGCAAAAGGTATGAAATACTTGTTATTTATTGCGTTCTACAATGTTAGCGAGATGGTGGGTAAAGGAAAACCCTCTCGTTCTCGTTACCGTGATCGTATAGTGCATAAAACTCGCATCAATAAATGACATGTTGTATCATACTTAGTGCCAATCTTAATCCTGACAAAAAATTGCAAAATCAGTAGCAAATGTATAGAACCGTGTTACGCACACGAGGGATTGAAGTAACGAAGCAAGCGGTCAAAATTCCGTCGTCTGCGCACTCCCTTAACTCTACAGAACATATTATACAGAAACATATCTCTCTTCGCAACTCAGTACACGCCTGCACATGAGACCAGTGTTGCCAACTCTAATTTTGAAAAAGACGTAGATCGGAATCGAAAAGTACGTAGATTTAGTAAAAGGTCGACATGAAAAGTTTGTAGATCTACGTACTTTTTTTTCTAAGTGAAATGAAGAGGGTGGGGTAGCTAAAACTGAATAAAACGAGTGTTTTGTTATACCATTTATTCATATTCATTATTTTCAGGCAAATTAGACTTATACATATATTGTTAAAATGTTTAATATGTTCTTGCGAAGGCTCGCGGTTTTTTTTAACCACTTTTTGTGAAAAGTATACAGTTTGAGTTTCAGTGGAAAGTTTATTAAATATTTATAGGTTAAGTTTCTGTAATGCGAGCCGGGGCTGGCGGGCGGGCGGGCGAGACAAGACGTTTCGTCAGTCACAGCACACAGCTGATAGCTTTACGAAATGGGCACTTTTCTAAAATGAATGCCGCGCTATTATATTATGTATTATTTTAAAGAGGAAAGCTTTGTATTTTTGTGTGTATGTATGTTTGCAACGAATAAACTCAAAACTAATTGATTTAAAAAATGCGGTACGAAGTCCGCCGGGTCAACTAGTATAAAACAAAGAATTCAAAAATTCAAAATTCAAAATCATTTATTCAGTTTAGGCTACAAATAGCTCTTATGAACGTCATTATGCCATCGGTTCGTAAGTCTACTCTGGGCGGGAGAACTTGTACTGAGAAAAACCGGCAAGAAACTCAGCAAGTGTCCAGCTCTTTTCTCCCTTACAGCGTCAAAAATATTGGAAAATGCCCTATCATAAAAGGACACTTTCCATCACAAACAAACACACAAAAAAAGGACAATCACAACACCCAAAAATAATACAAAAAAAAATAATAATAATAATAAGTTTGCAAAAATTACATCAGGTAACTACCAATTTCAATTTTCGCAATGTCATACAGTACTAATAGCAGTCAAAAATTATCTAAGAAAACAAAGTTAAAGTATACGAGTATAATAATAATAAAAATAAGATAAGTAAGCAAGAGCAGACCTGCCTCCACAGGAGGCACCCGTTCACGAGTATGACATATGAATCAGCCATCGCTTCACTCAACCATATCTTAGGGAATGTAACGACCCGACGCACATGCCACCACCGCAGAGACAATAAAGAGAGCATGCCACACTCAAGCTACTCTAAATAAGAATTTAATAAATTGTTTAACGCAACATAAATATTGTTTGTAAACTGTAGGACACTGCTGATAAAGGCTATCATATCAGCGCTAAGATATTAAAGTATAATAATTGATCCAAATAAAAAACAAATAAATAAAACAAAATGCTGATTTTTTATTATAACCAGGCTGTTTTATCATCTAAATATTCTTTGACTGTATAATAACCTTTCTTAAGTAAAGAAGATTTTACATGATTTTTAAACTTATGTAATGGTAAATCTTGTACAGTACTAGGTATTTTATTATAGTAGTGTATACCTTGCCCCAAGAAAGAGCCAAGAACCTTTTGCAGTCTGAATAGTGGCATTACAAGTTTTTTCTTATTTCTAGTATTGAAATTGTGTGTGTCACCGTGTTTAGTAAATGAGTTGACATTGCAACGCACAAAGACTATGCAATTATAAATAAACTGAGATGCAACTGTAAGAACACCAATTTCTTTAAAAATAGTTCTTAGAGTAGTACGGGAATCTAGTCTATAGATGGTTCTTATTGCTCGTTTCTGTAAAATAAATATAGTTTTAACGTCAGCCGCTGTAGCCCACAGTAAGAGGCCATACGACATGACACTATGAAAATAGCTAAAATAAACTGTTCTAGCAGTTTCAACGTCTGTCAGTTGTCTTACTTTTCTGATGGCATAAGCAGCAGAACTGTAAAGAAAGAAAGTATAAAATAAAACGGAACGTCCTTTGCATTCGCGAAAAAAAGTTAAAATTTTTCGCGAATGCAAAGGAAATTATGCCCATTCAGCCTAATGAGACAATGACTTACGTTATTTATAAATTTGTACAAATTGTTAGAAAATCCGTAGATTCTGGGACTAAAGTTCGTAGATTTGCAGCAAAGGCCTAAAGTTAGTAGATCTACGTAAAAAGACGTAGATGTGGCAACGCTGCATGAGACCATCACAAACTGAAAGCGTCAACAAAGTGGTCATAAGATGGTCCACTTACTTTCATTATTTTTTTTCAACATGTTGCACTTTATGGATTTTAATGAAACTTGGCATGCTGTTAGGCAAGATATAGACAATTATTATATATTTTTTCAAAGTGGTAATTCAAATCAATCTGATAGAAATCAATAAAAATAAAAAAATTGCATTTTTTAAATATTTTTATTTAGGCTTGGCTCATGAAAATTTATACAAAATAAACTGTAAAGTGTACCATAAACACTGGAATTTGTTTTATTTTTCTAGCTTTAAAATCAACAGAGATATGTCACTTTGAAAAAAGTCGTCTCCAGACACTTTTTTTAAAATAGCTCCATAAAGAGCATATATATATCTACTCGATGAACTACTATTAGTACCCTCTACAATATAACATAGGTTACGATATAGGTTCATAACGGGGGCAGTTTGTCTATGGAAAGACGGCTAAACCTTTTCCTCATAGACTTTGAACTTTATGAATATTATATACGGTGGAACATTTAAACGTAGTGTTAAATTCTCTTTGGAACATTTATTGAAGAAATTTGACGGTTTTGGAATCTAATGTGCATATATTTACTCTGTGGTGCATCAACATATATATCGGTTTTTATGACGTAGTTGTTCAAATTGAATCAGACTCCTTGGATTATTGTTGAGAAATTTGCACAGGTTGAACAGAGTCTCAACAGCATAATTGGAAGTGCCTCCCGGTATGTCTTAGGATGCGGTATCAAATCCCGCTCGTTGATATAAACATCCACAGTTTATTCTGCATACCGAAACGTTCCTCTGTAGCAGTTGCAAAACCGGTAGCTCTCGAACCCCTAGTCACTCGCGGCCTGTTTTCTAGGCGTTTGCGAAAAAAATCGAACAAGGATTACATTTACATTTACTGAATGTGAACAGTTAAGTCTCGCATTAACTTTTTGCTGTTGCAGTCTTTTCATTTTGAAGTGTAGTGTGTCATATTATGATAATAAATGGTGTAAATATATAATGTAATTACCTTTATCTCACTTAGGTTTTTATATAAACTCGACTGTGCTCGCGTAAGGTGTCAGGATGATCAAAATAGCTCTTGGAGCAGTACCATCAGTGTCGCCACATGCCAATTAGATATATCTCAATCGAAAAGTCAAAAAATCTGTATTGAATCTGTATGAAAACAATGAGCTATAATCTGTATAAAATCTGAATCGGTTATTTGTAATGTATAATAAATAAGGTACATATGTTTATAAGATAGGTATAACTATGTAAGCTGAAAAAATAACGACAAAAATTTAAGAAAACAAAGTCTTGCTAAAAATATATTTATTATTTTTTATACATACATTTATTAATTTTGGAAATCAAACTGTTATCGTCATTAAACTTACAACATGGCTCATTATTGAGTAATTGCTTGGTTAAAATTAGTCCCTTCATCGTTAAAACAATAAAGATGATACTTAACCAATTATTTTATCGTACGAGTAAACTATTGTCCTCATCCTAAAATCTGTATAAAAGTTAAGCCAAATCTTTTATCTGTATTATTAGTCTGAAATCTGTGTGGGTACAGATAAATCTGTATATATGGCAACACTGAGTACCATACGGGCACCTATATGTGCTCTATAGCGTCTTCTAAACTCAGTTTGCTCACGGGAAAATTCTGAATGAAATTCGTCTACACCGAGGAAATTAGTGTGTCATCGCCACTCGGCTCAGTGCCCCTTCAAGCCGGCTGCTAAGCCATCTTGAAAAACAACTTACGAACTATTAAGTATGGAGGATGCTGGTTGCAGGGACTCCTGGGACATACCATGCAATTCGAGTATGAAAAGTGTTGGAGAAAGCGTTATACCATGGTAAATTACATGCAAATTGGCTACGGAAAGTGTTGCAGAAGTAGTTGGATATCCTGGCAAATGCCATGGGAATCGAGTATCATCATCATCAGCATCATCATCATCATCTCAGCCAAAAGTCGTCCACTGCTGGACAAAGGCCTCCCCCAAGGATCTCCACAACGACCGTTTTTGTGGTGCTCGCATCCAGCGGTTTCTTGCGACCTTCACCAGATCGTCGGTCCACCTTGTTGGAGGCCTGCCCACACTACGCTAAAAATAGAATCGATTCGAACAGAATCGAGTATAGACAGTGTTAATAAAAGGGTGAGATATTTTGAAAAATTCCAATCAATTTGAGCATGGAGGGTGCTAGAGCAATGGTGGTACCTATATCCTGACAAATCTCATGAAGATCTCATGTTTGAGAAAGAAGAGTGTCGTTGAAAAGGTAGGGGGGGGGGCTGCATCCTGACGATTCCCACGTCTTGTTCCACGTGCACGTTCAAATCCTATGTTCGTTTTTCAGCAGTTTACAATATGTCTCTTACTGTCTGTTACTCGGTTTGGTTGGTGATATTAGTTTGTTTTAAGTCAAGCGCGGATGCACCGTTGTGGGCACAGTGGCCATGCCCACAACCTTAACTGAGATTGATGATTTTTTAAACTGGACGAGTTTCAATGTATATGTATGTATTATGTATCCGTTCTGTATGTTATATTGTTATGTGTTGTGCAGGTCAATAAATGTTTTTGTATCCTTATCTGCGGTTATATTCAATTCCTAAAAAAACTAGCAATGAACGTGCGCGTGTGTGATTCTGAACGTAGAGCAGCACGTGGCAGCACACAAGAAACGCACACATTCACAGCTAAAGCCTTACCGAATCCAGAAAAACAAAAAAAAAACAAGAAACAATAAAAACATTTTGATTACGACTTACACTTGGCCGATTTTTGGGGCGCCGTACCCACAGCCATTTTTGTGTGCGTGATCCGCGCTTGTTTTAGTCCGTCAGTCCATTAGTAAGTAGTAAATAGCCTATAACTGTCCCACTGCTGGGCAAAGGCTTCCACCATTGAAATCAAGTCATTACAACAATTGATGGGTAATGTCTTAATCACCACGCTTGCCAAGTGCGAACGGTTATCACAAACCTGGACTATGCATTGAAAAATTGCGAAACACACTTTGCCCGACCTGGGAATTGAACCCGGGACCCTCGGGGATCAGACCGAGCGCTATGCCACTCGGTCACCGAGGCGTCCGCCAAAGCATAATATAATCTTTAGATATTAAAAAAATTACAAAAACAAATTTTGAAAAAATTTCCACGAGCAGGATTTGTGTTTTTGTAATTTGTTCGCAACAAAATTTGCGTTAAAAATTATTTGAACATTTTATAAATAGCTTGCTTACTTCTTAACTGATCTTTGATATTTGTAAAAATATTATGATCGGATGTTAATGACGATAGTTGTTGACATTGAATAGGCGCCTTTGGCTTACAAAGTAAAAAGTGTTGAATAATTTCGGCGGGCTGGTTAGCACCACGATAGCTCAATTGGAAGAGCACCTGACCCGGAATGTCAGAAGGGTGCAGGTTCAAATCCTGCTCGTGGAAATTTTTTCAACATTTGTGTTTTTGTAATTTGTTCGCAACAAAATTTGCGTTAAAAATTATTTGAACATTTTATTAAAAAAATGTCATTGTGTATTTCTACAGTCAGAGAGATAGCCACCTTCTCAGAAAGGAATGTGGTGTAAGATGAAAGCAAAAGCGCCTCTCGCCCGCCAAATTGAGGAAAAAATTGCCCTGTAATTTCCCTGTAACTAGTCCTTTTATACTACTTAATAATTTTGCGCAAATATTGTTGCGAACAAATTACAAATTGAAAAAAGACAAAGTGTTGCAAAAATTCCAATGACATGAAGTGCGGGTTCGAATCCCGCTCGTGTAATTTTTTTAACACTTTGTCTTTTCAGCTTCACTTTTGAACTACGTCAAAACGGTGACGTATTTTTCCTAATATTTAACTAATTGCCGTTCGACATTTCAAAGGGTCATAGAAATCCAAACAGAAGGCCCCGCCAGACGTTAGGCCGTGTGAACACGATTTTAACCATAATGAAAGCAGCCGGGATTAATGGCGTCGGTGTTGGCTGTGTCACCAACATATATATTATGCGCAGAAGGTTATTTTGTGACGGCTTTACGATGTGTATTTATTTTGCTGTAGAAACTGATTAGGGACAGAGTGCGTACGAGTAGTGTGAGCTTTATTAACTATCCGTTCAAACAATTACGTTTACGTAAACGAAAATTAGTATAGCATTGAAGCAGCGTCTCCTGGCGACATACGAGAACAGTTAAAATTTTGCCATAGAGCCGTGTGCTTTAACAACGCTGTATGTAGCAATTTACAGTTTTGAGAAATAATAAAAAAATATCATAAATTTGCTGAAAATCTTATAAAGTTATAATTATTGGGAACTTTACACAGAAAATGACTTATGCAGTAATCTTTATACACAACATTTTGACGACCTCCTTGGTCGAGTGGCTTGCACACCGGTTTTCATGGTGTCGCCATCTCTGAGGTCCCGGGTTCGATCCCCGGTCGGGTCAATTTAGAAATACCTGTTTTTCTAAATTGTTTCGGGTCTGGGTGTTTCCTATGTATAATAATTATGTATTTAAGTATATTAAGTATGTTTATCCGTTGTCTAGTTAACCATTTCATCGAGTTTCTTAAGGAAGCTCTTGTTGGGGCTAGATAATTGGTGTGAGTGTGGGAAACATTTTATTTATTTATTTATTTATTATTTTAAATGTATTTTAGTAGAACAATGCTGTATACATGGCAAATGACTTACAGCGTTGTTCAACTAAACTAGCAGGTACACATACACCTTGTTTTGAAATAATTCGTTACCTTGATCTCGAGCCTTTATTCTTTTGACATCTTCCATTCCTGCATGTTAAACTTGCGTTTTCTCACTTAATTTATCTTATTTTGCGACCCTTCCGTCAAAACAATACTCCGAACGTCCGCCATTTTCATGACATACGAGTACATCATTGTTCAACTGTATGCCAACTTTTGGCGGCGACAATAGATCCGATTACGTAGAGATGTTGCGTCACTCAGCGTGTTTTACCGTTTATACCATGGTGAGTGCTCTGAAGAGCTCTTCGACCTCATCCCACCTTCTCCCTTCCTTCATAGAAGTACACGTGCTGCTCTTCGGAGTCACCGCTTCACTGTCTCAAATATCCCATCGCGCACAAGGAAATTTGGTGACTAGTCTCTTTGTCGCACCTCCAAAAGATGGAATAGTCTACCAGCACACGTTTTCCCTCCTTCCTATGATATGAGGTCCTTCAAAAGAGGCGTGAAGAAGCACCTTGTGGGCCGGCAGAGTGAGGTTAACTGATGCTACGTTTGTTTTCACGCTGCACCAGTTATCTTCGCGTCTGGACTCCATTTCCACTTAACATCAGGTGGGATGGAGTCATTTGCCAATCTATCTATAAAATTAAAATAAAAAAGATCCATTTCCATAAGAATCCATTTCGCTGTGTACCATTTCATTGTCATTTATATAGGAACTACTTTTTTTATTGAGTATTATTTTGTACTATTTTTATAAATCGCATTGAGTAAAATACTATTTCTATCCGTAAAAAGTTGTTTCATTTCAATGTGTGTTTACGTAAATTTAAAGAAACAATAAGCCGTTATAACTTTTCAGAGCTGACCTTCTTCGGCTGATGGTTTGCTGGCACAGTTCTGGCGTGCTGCCAGTCCTGCAACTCCTGGAGCGATGCAGTTTGTCAGGTTATATTAACTGAGCACCTGCGACGTTGGAGGGGCTGTTACCCGGTGGC
Source organism: Eudonia mercurella (assembly GCA_963082485.1). Lineage (NCBI taxonomy): Eukaryota > Metazoa > Arthropoda > Insecta > Lepidoptera > Crambidae > Eudonia > Eudonia mercurella. Next base: position 6,513,507 of record OY720040.1, read on the forward strand.
ACTGTTTTAATGGTAGATATTTAACCACTGTAGTCTAGTGATTAAGACCACCGGCCACAGATCCAGATGTCCCAGGTTTAATTAGACAGCAGTAGAATCACATCTTTATATATACTAGTGGTCGCCCAGTGGTCGAAATTCGACCGTAATTTTATTAAGGCTGCACGGATTGTACGAGTATCCTAAGCAATGAAAAATTTAAAAAGATAAAATGTGAGTTTGGATTGGCATTGACAGATGTCGGCCGCATTAAAGACAAACAATACGTGTGTGTCAAATACATGGTAGTGTGTGTAATGTTGTTTTTGTTGACAACATTCAGATAACCTTCTCTATATAAACTATAAGTGTGCGAAATTTCATATTCCTCCGTCCGCGCAATTTTCATAAAAATGGGTACAAAGTTTTTGCTTCACCTAATAATATATAGATAAACTAGCTGACAGGCGGACTTCGTATCGCTTTGACAGTTTCACGTTGACAGTTTCCATGACAACAAAACAAACAAATCATTTGTCCGCTTAAAACACCCGTATCCCATGATGGACCCATATAGCAGCACCACCTACCGGGTCTAATTGGAAATCTAAACCAGAAGATTTTTTTATATATAAAGAAGATCTTTTGTGCGTGTGTATGTCATTGAACTCCTTCTAAACGACTCGACCGATTTGGATGAAATTTTCTGTGTGTTCAAGTGGATTCGAGAATGGTTTAGATTTACATTTGGACCCGGTAGGTGGCGCTGCTATATGGGTCCATCATGGGATACGGTTGTTCTTAAGCGGACGAATGATTTGTTTGTTTTGTTGTCATGGAAACTGTCAAAGCGGCACGAAGTCCGCCGATCAGCTACTTAAATATATGTATAGTTTATTACATTATGTATTATACTATTATTGTGTGTACTCATATCGTTTAATTATATATTTTTCTTTATCTTTAAGATATGCTTTTGACTGTACTCGAAGTTCATAAATGCACTCATCATCACCAGCTCATATACGTCCCCACTGCTGGGGCACCAATCAATTGTAGCGATGAATTGATTTCAATGATGGAGACCTTTGCCCACCAGTGGGACAGTATATAGGCTATTTACTTACTTTTTACTTTATATATTTTAGTTTTATGTCGCCAAAAAAGTAGAAAAAATTTCAAATGTTCCAAAGCTTCTTGTCATGTCTGGTAGCCCCATAAGATCTCCTTTCACAGCTTTTGAGTAGCTCTTAAGAAGCAGACGGCTGAGTGAGCCGTCAAAGAGGCGATCAAACGCCGCATTACGAACTATAAGGGCCATTCACCATTCGTTCCGTTCATTCGAAATAGTGAGCCGTTCATTCGCGGAAAGGACCTGAGAGACGGTCTCTTCAGATGTCATTTGCTGAGTTAGATGTGATTGTTATACATTTTTTGTCACGCACTGTACAAATTTCGAAACATCGAGAAGCTCGATGGCGTAGTGGTTAACGCGCCCGGTCTGCGAAAGCTGAGGTTAATCAACTTTCGCAAAGGCCGGTCATTGGATGGGTGACCAAACATTTATCATCTCGAGCTCCTCCGTGCTTCGGAAGGCCAATATTAATTTCCTCTTTGGGGAAGGCTCGTGCCCTAGCAGTGGGGACATAAAATGAGCAGATAATGTACAAACTTTAAAGTCGGGTAAAAACAGCATTTAGTTCTAACATAAAAATGTAACTGCTTAGTAAGTATGTCTTGTTGATCGTGCTACTGAAAGAAGTAAACATATTTTAATAAAACATATTTTTTTTTTACAAATTAAACTTTTACTAAGCAATAAACCATAAAAAAATTTACTTATCTGCGTCGTAAACATATAAGTAGGTAGGTAGGTAACAAAATAAAATAACCAATCACGTTTAAGACAGATCAAATTTCCATGTAAGCCTGGTTTTTTTTCAACACACGCTTTTTACTGCCCCGACGGCCGTGAAAAAGGCTCAATCGGCTCCAGAATTTAATTAATATTTTTTTTGTTGTTTTTTCATCAGCCTCCATCTTTTCACGCTCGGGGCGATTCCGTAGAATTTGTGCCTCAAATAATTTGTGTTAACAACTTCTAATATGACGAATTTTTCGTACCAGCCGACGTAGTGCGACAGAATATTTGATTTAAACACAGAAATACAGAAAAATATTTCGTTAAGCCTGTGGTATAACTGTCCCACAGCTGGGCAAAGGCCTCCATCTTGAAATAAATCAACGCTACAAATGTGGGTGTTGGCCTAATCACTACGCTAGCCAAAAAATCTACGAATTTTCAAAACTATGTTTGTTTGTATGTAGGTACCTGAACATTTCGTTTCAGCAAAGTAACAATAGCGTGGTCATGGTCTGAATAACAGACACCTAACTTCCGGACCATTACGACTTAGGGATCTTCAAGAATCGAGCCTATTCCTTCCTTAAAGGCCGGCAACGCATCTGCGATTCCTCTGGTCTTGCTGGGTGTCCATGGGCGGCGGTGATTGCTTCCCATCAGGTGACCCGCCTGCTCGTTTGCCTCCTTCTAATATAAACTTATTACTTAACTTATTACAATACTGTTGAACTATCCAGAAAAGCTAATATCTAAGCTTATTTTCGGATATTGGGTATACGTCAATAGCCCAGGAGGTATGGGGATTGAACCATGATCTATTCGTCCGGCCTAAAGTATCCGTCCAAAAATGTACGGCCTCAAAAAATCGTCATTTTCGTCTACTGGAGCTGATACATCCAACAAGTCGAGTAATGGCTTTTCGCTACCCTTCACATCTCCAACGAATTCCTTAATGTTATGGTAAACACCTAAAAACGCCAAACTTAAAACACTTGCTACACTCCATTTCTCAACCACCATTATAGGAAAAAAAGCTCTTAAAGACACTTAACTTAAAGCACATAACGCATTGACGCATCTAAAGCATCTCTTGCATACAAATTGCGAATGTCCACAAACGGACACACAATTATCCACAACTTGACAAGGGATTAGTTAAAAAAAACTCGTAGCTGTCCTTTAAGGGTAATTGAACTTTGCACTGTGAAATATAGTAGCTTTTGTCAAGAAGAATGAACGAGGCGTGAAGAGGCACCTTGTGGGCCGGCAGAGCACAGTATTACTATTTAATTTTAAAAATGTGGGCAGAGTGAGGGTAACTGATGCTGCAGAGTTACTAAGTCATGATTATTAACTTTAAAATGTTCAAATAATTTTTAACGCAAATGACAACGGAAGGGTGCAGGTTCAAATCCTGCTCGTGGAAATTTTTTCAACATTTGTGTTTTTATAATTTGTTCGCAACAAAATTTGCGTTAAAAATTATTTGAACATTTATAAATAGCTTGCTTACTTCTTAACTGATCTTTAATATTTGTAAAAATATTATGATCGGATGTTAGTGACGGTAGTTGTTGACATTGAATGGGCGCCTTTGGCTTTCAAAGTAAAAAGTGTTGAATAATTTCGGCAGGCTGGTTAGAACCACGATAGCTCAATTGCAAGAGCACCTGAACCGGAACTTTAAAATGTGATATGCAATTTTTTATTTAATATTTCTATTGTGACGTCACATCAAAATAAACAAGTCTCAGCCCTAGCGGTTTAGTAACCTCTGTGTACTTACATTTATAATCACTGCTGCTTTCTTGACTGGTTATTCCCTGAGGATCCCATTCCCCGAGGATCTTGTGCCGGAGGATCCCGATTTGTTTTTATTTTCATGAACTTAATCAATACTATGTTTAGCTTAAAAGAACCGTCAGCAGAAAAAGTGGTCAATCAAATTTTAATAAGTAAGTAAGTATATTGTAATATTGAAAAAATTAAAAGTGCTATATTAATCACAGGTTAATTTATTATCACAATATTTCTTTTTGCGATAAAAAAAAATACAGTTTTCAATTTTCAATCAGTCTTTTAGAACATGCAAAGTCAACATTATTTCAAAAATGACGGTTAAAACAGAGATAATTGACTTTAAGGTTAGTCTATCTAAAATATGCATTAAGACACGCAGTCATTTTCAAATATAAATTATAACATATATTATTTTTTTAAATTACTATAAATTAGGTATAACAATTATAAATAATCTACTTTAGCAAAAAAAAAACAATATCAACATTTTCAATTACTTAGTCTTTTCAAAATATAAAAAAATAACAATTATTAAAAAATACGTATTCAAATTATGATATCTAACTGTTCGTATCCGTTTATTTATCCGTTTTTTTACAACCCTGTCTCGCCCAGCTATGTTTCCAGAATTTGAAATAATTATTGTAGTCATAAATTATAATGTAATTTGTTCAAAATGATTTTTAAAGCAAATTTTGTTGCGAACAAATTACAAAAACACAAATGTTGAAAAAAAATTTTTTTTTTTTATAATGTAATTTGTTAAGAATAATTTGGTCATGAGGAGCTCGATGGCGCAATGGTTAACGCGCCCGGTCTGCGAGTGCTGAGGTTAAGCAACTTTCGCAAAGGCCGGTCATCGGATGGGTGACCAAAAATTTATCATCTCGAGCTCCTCCGTGCTTCGGAAGGCACGTTAAGCCGTTGGTCCCGGCTGCATTAGCAGTCGTTAACAACCACCAATCCGCACTGGGCTCGCGTGGTGGTTCATGGCCCGTTCTCCCTATCCATCCATAGGGAAGGCTCGTGCCCCAGCAGTGGGGACATAAATGAGCTGATGATGATGAATTTGGTCATATTGTAGTTTTTTAAAATGTTTGATAAGTAAATTGTGTTTTTAAAACTATGATCTAACATTTATTTTTAATACTAATTACAAATATACAAATAAAAATATACACATAATTTTTACAAATAAAAAAGGGACTCCAAATCGCTGCCAAGCGGGAGAGTGCCCAGGACGCTGGCGGCGTTGCCTCTTTGAATGACCAAACTTAAACGTTGGCCAAAATACGCGCCAGCTCGAGGGTCACCAGTGGTCTCTATAAGGCGAGCGGAAATTTCTTTAAATAGCTTTCGAGCTGCCGGTCCCCATGGTCCCAAAGTTTCAACCCCAAACGGCGCAAATATGTGCCCAAGGCTTAGAGAACTATATTTACGCCTTTTGAGGTCCTCAGCCGCTGAAGCTGCCGCGCCAGCACTAACCGAAGTTGCCCTAATGTGGGATGGAGCTAGGGTGTCCACGCACGTCGCATCCCACACCAGGGATCGACCTTGCGACCAGGCAACGAGCGTCATTCCATCGGGCCTCTTTCCATCGTCACGAGCCAGCCCATTGGGTTACAATACAGCTGGCACATTGACGGTAGAAAGCGCACGGCGAATATATATACATATATATATTAATACATTAATATATTTTTTGTGAACGGTACAAGTTAAACACAATAGAAAAAAATAACAAAAGTAAATGTAACCACATTTATCGCATTCGAGATCCTCCGGTACAGGATCCTCGGCGAATGGGATCCTCAGGGAATAACCACGTGCATCACTTCACAAATATAAATATTTCATTAACCATTGCATGACAAATCAATGTTAATAATTATGTCTTAATAACAACACATACAAGTTCTAGATTGGATACACTTTGGATCTTTTCATTTTGACCACAAAACCACGCCACAACCTAAAACTTCTAAGACCGGTTGCTTAACCAGTACACCACATTACCAGCTCATCTTTTGTCCCCACTGCTGGGGCACAAGCCTTCCCTATGGACACACAAACGGACTTTAAACCTTCACGCGGGCCCAGTGCGGATAGTATGTTAACGACTGCTAATGCAGCCGGAACCAACGGCTTTACGTGCCTTCCAAAGCATGGAGGAGCTCGAGTTGAAACTACTGGTTACTCATCCGACGACCGGCCTTTGCGAAAGTTGCCAGATCGTTCGCGTTTCGCACTGCACCATCGAGCTAAAGTTGACCACAAAGCCATAGCCACAAAGGACAATCAAACCAATTTGCATGCAACACCGGTGCACAGTGCTACAAACAGACTTCCTCCACGCTATTGGCTCTATTATGAAAATGCAATGGGCAATTGCAATCCTAAATGGTGTAAGTGTTTCTAGATCACACAACGCATGTCAATTGGAACGCGTTGTGATGTGGCCCGCTTTCATTCGATTACGTTAACGAAAACGAGAATTTGTATAGCAAAAATTTCACTCTTCTCGTATTTCTCGTTTTCGTAAACGTAATCGAAGAAATACGTATAATAAACATAACTCACACTAGGCACGGCTTGTTATTCTGTTAGCTTTAAGTTTGATTTTTCTGCAAACTGCAAAGATAATTTTAAAAACAAAATTTTAAATGTTTTATTAATTTTAGGCTACAATTGTTGAGCTCGATGGCGCAGAGGTAAATGTGCTCGATCTATGTATGCATCAGATGGGTAACTAATAAAAGAATATTCCCAGTGTCAACTCCCCACTGCTGGGGCACGAGCCTTCCATAAGGGTGGGAACACGGAGAACGGGCCATAAACCACCAAGCAGACACAGTGCGGATAATACAGCCGGCGGCGGCGGCAGACATATTACGGATCTCTAAGTGACAGTCGCAATCGAGACAATTTACAATTTATCGCTACCAAAACATATATTCGTATTACGGTACGTAGAACGCTACGATAGCGCCTAGCGATGTGTCGTTATCGTTTTTTGAAATAACAAAACGAAAACGTTATCCGTTTGTAAATAACTTTATTAAAACTATCTATTTTTGACAACAATATTTTATGTTGTTAGCTTTGAGTTGTTAGCTACTGTTAACGATTTCAATTAACTTTCCTTCGTACTTTACTAGGCTTAGGACTGTCTATACTGCTATATTGCAAGTGAAATATGAATAATCACACTTATGCAAACGTCATAATAATAAGGTCACATTTTATCAACTGCAAATATTTTGAGGATAAATTCAACAACATACATAAACTATTTTTATGAAAAAAGCTTAAATTTTTATACGCTAGTTTTCAAGAAAAACGCCAAAAGACATTTTGATTAAAAAGTAAAATAAAGCACTTTCGGTAGTTTAAATTCAAAGGAGCCGACAGAGAGGCCGCTCTTAAATATATTACAATTTTTGTGTCAGGAAAAGTAAAAAAAACTAGCCTGAATTTTTTTTAATGCTAGGGGCCTTATTTCTCTGACATAATAAGATGTTTTCTCAAATATTTGTAGTTGATAAAATGTGACCTTATATAGTTTCGTTCATTCACTCACGCGTGAATAAACTACATATATCTATCGTTTTGTCGTTTACTTAAAGTGTATATTCGCTCGGTTATAGAACTTTGGAGTGTTGAGGAAAATAGATAGTTTTTTTGTCGTTGGATAACGTGTGGTCGTTGTTCAGCCAAATAGATAGTTGTATAACTATCTAAAATAACGCCGATCACTAAATTAGCGCCACAAGCGAGCGATAGACGAACTAAAAGTGTATGACGATGACGGGGCGTTCTAAAATAAACCGACCGATTTTAGCAACCGCAACCGCAATTAGCAGTCGCGTTGCCATTGTGCTATTATCAACGTTGCTTTTTATAATAATATGCTTGTCGGTCATACGGACTGTTTACCGAAGCAAGGAGAAGCTCGAGATGACACATTTTTGGTCAACACCAACTACTTGGTTTTGTAACACGAACTATAGAAAAAATACGTTCTTCATTAGATGCGCTAATAGCTTTAATAAACTGGTTGATGATACTTCGCTCGACATTTTTAATTGTAAGCCTAACAAATTTAAACAGGTTCTAAGCAATCATTGGTTTGATGTGGTTCCTTAATCCTTAATCCTTGATTCTCAATTTGATTTTTTATTCTTTTTTTTTAGATGAGTGAGAACCTACTGTTTGTAATTGAGCTTAAACCTAAGCTGTAAGTTCAGATCATACGATTACAAATAAGCATACAAGTGTCTATATGCGAAAACCAATTAAATGTGTATATTTTTATTATGTTAGTTATGCTCTTAGTTATACTCATACTGTATATTTTCCAAATAAAATAAAAATAAAAAATAAAATAAAAAACTATCCGATGACCGACCTTTGCAAAAGCTGCTCGAATTCAGCAATCGCAGACCTAACGCGCTAATCACTGCGCCATCGAGCTCCACATGTTATCTATAAAAATTATAAAAGAAAGGCCCCAGAACGCGTCTGTTTCTCGGTTAGGGTGGGCTAATCTCAGAGACGTATGTTGATGCGGTCTTTTTTAATAGATACAGCGTCTTTCTAAGGGTGGTTTAAGTACAAAGCAACACGAGCGAAGCTGGGCCCGGTCGCTAGTATTATATAAGGTCACTTTTTATCAACTGCAAATATTTTGACAAAACATCTAATTATATGTTTGTAGGGTTTTGGTCTGTGGCTTAATTTATTCGTGAAAATGTAAGTTATTTAAGAAAGATTGTACACTGATTATTGAACACGAGCATAATATGTTGTCAAGTGCCTTTTGTTATTCTTAATGTGTACCTAGTTAATGAATTAGTATTTGTTGTGGAATTCTCTAATTGGTTTAAGTATCTTGAAATGAGTAAGTTAAAATGTGTTTGTAAAAAAAGCTGTAGAATTTCCTAATAAATAAATAAATATATAATATCGGAGAAATAAGGCCCTATATAGCATTTAAAAAAAAATCAGGCTAGTTTTTTTTTACTTTTCCTGACACAAAAATTGTAATATTTTTAAGAGCGACCTCTATTTCGGCTTTTTTGAATGAAACTAGGGGCACGTGTAAGCGGTGAAGGCATTGCGGCCTTTTTGTTTCAGGCTCTTTGAATTGAAACTATTACCGAAAGTGCTTTATTTTTCTTTTTAATCGAAAAGTCTTTTGGTGTTTTTCTTGAAAACTAGTGTATAAAAATTGAAGTTTTTTTCATAAAAATAGATATTTGCAGTTGATAAAATGTGACCTTAATAACAATAGTTGGCATGACCAATACGGACATGGACAAACAGACCGTGTGAACAAAGATTTGCACATTGATACTTACAAAATACAAACTTAAAATGTTCAACGACTTCTGTCACCAACTGTACAACACAGTGCTCCAAAAGTAGGTTACGATGGGCCATAAACTTCAATCTGTAACGGATACGGAACTCGCCACAAGAACGCGCCCATATATCTCTGCGCCGAGAATCGAACCCGGGACTGCTAACTTTTAATTGACTCTTCCTTTATGGAGGTTTCTGTTTCATTGCGGGAGACATCTTTGCTAAATAACTTATAAGTTATAACAGCTCTTCATAATTGGGTAGGTGATGGATTATTCAATAGAGTAAGTTTTTAGCAACGGGCAAAACTTTTTTTGTATTGGAATGGCAAACTATGACGTTTTTTTCCGTCAATCGAGGATTAATAGAAAAAATTTTATGTTAAAGAAATTCATGCTTAACTCAATTAAATAATTTCGCTTAAACGATTTGAAAAAATACAAAGTGTTGAAAAAATTCCACGAGCGGGATTCGAACCTACACCGTGGTTAGGTGCACTGCCAACTATGCTATCGTGGCTCAATCCAACTCCCCATAGTTATCGACTTTGGCTTATAAAGTAAAAGTAGATAGTGTTGATTAATTTCGGCAAGTTGGATTGAGCCACGATAGCATAGTTGGTAGTGCACCTGACCTGACATATCATGGGGTACAGGTTCGAATCCCGCTCGTGGAATTTTTTCAACACTTTATCTTTTTTAAATTGTAATTTTTTCCGCAACAATATTTGCGTAAAATTATATGTAAATAATTCACTTATACGTTGAATGTTCTGGAATTAATTCTTTTTGTTGACAACATCATATTGAAGGGACCGTTAACCGCCCCTGTGGTCAGTGGTTAGACTACCGATCTCAGAGGTGCCGGGTTCGTTTTCTTGGCTCCAGGTTTGGTTAGTGGATATTACTTACTTACTTACTCGGCCATTCTAGCTACCAATATCTTATATAACAAATGTAATTAATGTCAATAGCGTCATTGTGGGATAAGATAGCCAGGGCAACAGTAGCTGAGGATTAACCCACTTATTCATAAAAACTATTTAAGTACTATTTAGTTCAATATTGTTTTGTCAACGTCACACAAACGTCATTTTGAATTTGAGAAAAAGAGACAAAACAATGATTAACAAAATTTTGCTTAAATAGTTTTTATGAATAAGGGGGTTAGAAGTGCTTCTGCCTTTGGACCCAATATTTTCAATGGATAGCCCGGGTTTGTGATCTCCAACCACATTTGGCAAGCGTGGTGATGAAGCTCACACCACAGAAGAAATACTGTACCAATAACCATCAATTTTAGCGATGACTTGATTGATGATGACAGTGGGACAGTATTTTACATAATCTATACATATAAAGCTAAAGAGGGTTGAAAGTCTGTACATGGAAGATATTCGAAAAAAAGTAGGCTGGGGATACTTAGAATCGATAACAGAACACGTTCCAACAGTTTTTAGAATTTTTGTCTGTTTCTTTAACCGCGCATCACGTGAAAATGGCTGAACGGATTTGGATGAAACTTTGCTCATAGACAGACCATGACCCGGACTAGGATATAGGATACTTTTTATCCCGGGTACAGGTTCCTGTGGGTTACCGTAGTCTTCGCGAACGAAGTCGCGGGCGACAACTATAATCGTTTACAATACTATTGAGTTTTAAATTTACTTACATCTAAGTTTATCGTAGTACCAGAGCTCGACATTTCAAGCCCAATGCTCGACACACTTTACGTCGCCAAAAAAAATTTTACTGCATGACAGCTGGGAAACAAGTGGTCTGTATTCAACTCTCGCTTTTATCTTATATCGAATATTAATGTGAAATAATGGTGGATTATTAACCGTTAAGTGTTCGTGAGTGTACATGAGTGTTGGCAAATACAAAACAGTGCAATGATAAATGTTCAAATATTTTTTAACGCAAATTTTGTTGCGAACAAATTATAAAAACACAAATGTTAGTGCAATGGTACTTTTGAAATTCTCTCAAGAAGTCCGCGTGAGGACTTAGTAAAGCATCTTTACCAAGATACTCGATTGGGGGAATATCATTTCTCACTTCTCATTTCTATTACCATTCATCATCATCATACAGGAAAGAAATATTGTTTATTTATGTATTACTTGTAAGAAAAATTACTTTGACACTGGCTAAATGTGCTAATCGCACGAAGCCATCAACTAAAGGAAAGAAAAAGTGTCGATCTGGTTCATATCGAAAATTTTTTTTAGAATAGAACAAATTTAGAATATTTATTTATGGACGAGCCGAATGTCTTTTAGTTTACCGTCCCAGACGAAATTCAATTATCTGAGGATTCCGGGTAGGGTAGCCATCTTTTTTGTGCAAATAAAGTACATTGGTTATTAAAAGGTAGAATAAAAAAGTACAGTGTGTCAATATTTCGCTTAAATACATACTTCTCATTGCTTTTAGCAACTTTTAACAAATAATTATCACTGCTAAATAGCAGCACAGGAACTGTTTTGTGTGTTATATGTCAAAGGAATCTTAGAGAACTAAAATATATGAAAATTAATAGTATAGGAGTATTACTGTTCTCATAAAGTATAGCCCCTCGAGCGTCGATCGACCACCAGGTGGCCGATAACAATTAAAATTCTATTGTGTCTGGTATTCGCGCTGGAGCTCATAGTGTACATTTACCCGAAATAACGTACAATACTGTATAATAAAGTACGGGTGTCAACCCTTATTCCGGGGCCTTAGATAAATTGTATCAAGGGCGTGAGATAACATTTATTTCCGAATTTTAGGATACCATTGAAATTATTTCAACGAATCCATTAACACAGGAATAATGTTGTTATCACCAGAATACTAATGATCGGGATTGGCTTCTGGCAAATCTATTTACGAATATTTTAATGTGTTTGACTTTGAACTCTTACGGAACGTGTTTGACTACCCACCTACGTAACAAATCAAAGGGGACATGTCAAAAAAGAGAAAACAAAAAGAAAAACGAGTTCTTGAGTAGAGACCGCGTATCGGCAGACGTAGTTTAGGACGCCCTCAGACTAGGTGGAGTGACGATCTCCGCAAGATGGCTGGCAAGAGCTGGATGAGAGTAGCCGCGGATCGTGCTCGGTGGCGTGCACTTGGAGAGGCCTATGTCCAGCAGTGGACTAGTATAGGCTGATGATGATGATGATGATAATAATTTCAAATCCTGCTCGTGGAAATTTTTTCAACATTTGTGTTTTTGTAATTAATTTGTTCGCAACAAAATTTGCGTAAAAAATTATTTTGAACATTTTATAAATAGCTTGCCTACTTCTTAACTGATCTTTAATATTTGTAAAAATATTATGATCGGATGTTAGTGACGGTAGTTGTTGACATTGAATGGGCGCCTTTGGCTTTCAAAGTAAAAAGTGTTGAATAATTTCGGCGGGCTGGTTAGAACTACGATAGCTCAATTGGAAGAGCACCTGACCCGGTATGTCAGAAGGGTGCGGGTTCAAATCCTGATAATGATGATGTCAAAAAAGAGCAAGGGCGTTTGAGGGTACCACCATAAAGGGTGGTAAAATAAATGTACTATAAGAGAAGAGATCCTTTAAAGTTTCATTTCAATGTAGGTACGTAGGTTTTGCATAATTTTAGCGTGACCTATTCGATTGTGCGACTTTTGCGATTCCTGAGCACCGCGAATTGATGGTTTTTTTTTTAATTTTTTTAGTGTAAGTTTTCTGTCTGATGTCTGATATTGAGCCCTTACATATAAATAATTAAATGTTCATGTGGGAAGCCCAGCAGTAGGACGCTTATAAGCCCATGTTGATGATGGATGATTCTCTTTTTATGGTTTTAATATATACTACTGTTACGCTTTTCACCCATACTCTAATCATATATGCAGAGTGCCTAGTATAAGTTATACGTTTACGAATACGTGAATTTGTATGGCTAAATTTTAATTCTTCTCGTATGTCGCCAGGAGGCGCTGCTTCAATGCCAATGCCATACATACCATACTAGTTGTCGTCAACGTGATCGAATGCCCGCCCGATCCACTAAATATGCCACTAATACGACGAGCCGGTTCACAACGAGCTCTATACCAGTGCAGACATGTACCTGGGCGCTTCTCCCCATCCCCACGACCTGGTCAACTCTAGTAGAGCACGGGGACACGCACTAGTGCGTAATGCCGTTCCCTCTAGAAAGCCTCCAAAGGTGATTCGTTTCACACGGCTTGAGGAACCCTTTAAGTTTCTCGCCGCCCCCAAAAAAGTCCGGTGAAGCTGAAAAAGCCGTTTAAGGCAATCAGCAAACTCTCTCCAAAAAAAGTGATTGAATGTCAAAATATGAAACTCACACTAGAGACTAGACCCTGACCAAATTGACCCAAGTTAAGAACGTTCGAATAATTGTATTCCCCTGGCCGGTTGACAGGTGAGGATCGAACCTCCATTATCGTGAGTTTGGACCCTGGGAACAAAGAGACAATTTATTACAACCCGTTGAAGTCGTAGTATCGACGTGAATTCGACCTCCACGCGACATTGAGATTACAAAGGAAGAAACATTTTCAAGGTCTATTTTAATATAACATTATACTATAATATATATATTAGGTTTTTATAATGTTTTATTGTTTTATATAAAAATATTGTAAAAATCTAGTTTTAAGAAAGAATATTTATATAAAATACAGTGGAAAAATTAAACGCCCACCCGAGCGTCCTTCGTATCACCTTTGGATAGATGGCACTAATGTCGCTCTAAAGCATTTCAAAAATCAAAAAGCAGTGACAAAATTCAGCGCTTACGTCAGCCTTCCTGGTAGCATAATGGTCAGTGCAGCCGCCCAGATTGCGGAAGACCCAGGTTCGATTCCTGGCTGGGTCAAAACAATTTTTTCACTGTATTTTATAAATATTTAATTCAGCTTAAGTCACATCAAAATGTCACAGCACTTGTGGCTTAGTAACCACTTAGGTACGTACTTACATTTATGATCACTGCTACTTGCTTATACGCGACTGACGCGGAAGACTTCACTAATATAAATATTTAATTTATAATTGCAAGAAAAATTTAAGTTAATAATTATGTCTTTGTAACAACACATACAAGATCTAAATCGGATTCATTTTGGATCTTTTCATTTTTAAAATTAAATTTAAAATATGGCTTTTAAATCAGGCATTCTACAGTCTGACTGAATATTTCGGTACAAAAACAGCATAGCGGCTGTTTCTATGTATAATGTACCTACCTACTAAAAATTGCATGCCCGACTAGGGTAAATTGTTTGTTCCCATTATTATGCTCAACACCTGCTATGTATTTTACACAATTTTCTGGCAATAAAAACTTATCTTATCTTATCTTATCTTATCTTATCTTATCTTATCTTATCTTACCACACCTTTCTGTTACACGTTGTATATTACCAAAAAAAAACATAAAACAGTGCATACTCTTTTCGGATGGGTTAACAAAACTATTATCAATGGGCGCATCAATTGTATATTTTTAATAAATACCTGTCCAGGGCCCTTAGCCAAAGTAACATTACAAAACGATAGCGAAGTTCGAAAAGAACAAAATGTATGGGATTGACATAAGCCGCGCTAAATCACGTGGTCAACGTAATGTCAATCCCATATATTTATTCATTTCTAACTTCGCTATCGTTTCGTTATTATTTTTGTAATGTTACTTTGGCTACCGGCTCTGTACGCTTTATTCCTGCTGTTGAACGAATTTGTCAAATTTTGACAACAATTAATGGTTCGTGAAATGGTGTGGTAATGAAAGTCGGTAGTAGCTGGTACTGCGGCCGCGCTGGTGGGGTTTGGCCATTAACTTGCTCTAATTAAGTGCCGACTGCTCACCTTTGTGAGGCCTCGAAAATAGCGATTTAAATTATTTTAGACAAAGACATAGACATCGACGTCGATGTAGACGTGTCATAGATATGTCTACTCATCATCATCATCATCATCAACATCATTACCATCATCATCAGTCAATTCGCTAGGGTGAATACTGGTGATTGCCAAACCGGTAATCGCAGTCACCCAGCGGCACTTGAAGGGGATGCACAGTGGTTTTTAGTGGGTAGACCCCTCTTTCTACCGAATCCCTGTCGAGACCCTCGGGTCTGGGCAGCCTATAAGTTTTTAAACTGTGATAATATAGAGAGTATGAGGGCGTTGCTCAAACGCGTTTGTATGAGCTTACTAGCCTCCTTATTTTGTGATAAAACGCTCATTTCGCGGCTCCAAAACCTCAGGAGCGCGGATTTAATTCAAACGGACACCGAACCCGGGGTCTCGTACAAAATTACATCTTTCAGTGTACGGGGACCGGTGTTTGCTCAAATTTTTGTGGGAAGGTCAGAATTTAAATAGTGGCGTGTGATTCCAGGCTTTTAGCCCTTTAACCTTCACAGATTCTTTTGTAATGAACTATTTAAGATTTATTCGTTAATTAAAAAAGTGTTGCGCCGTAAGACATTTTAAAACAAGTGTATGTGTTGTTAGTGCAATCGGTTTTGGTATACTTACTGTATTAGTTAACGGGGAGGCGCTACTAAAATAAAATTTCTGGATGTCAAAAGAGCACAAAGATCAGTATAAAAAGTTATATATTATAAACCCTACAGATTCCCAACACACGAATAATACTCTGTAAGAAAGGCATGTGTGGTTCCTAAAATTTCTGTTAGAACAGCATTCGCTGAACGGTGTTGCCGTGGCTATAATTAAATAAAATTAGACCCTACGGAGGAGCTCAATGGCGCAGTGGTTAACGCGCCCGGTCTGCGTTCTCAAAGGCCGGGCATCTGATGGATGACCAAACAAAAGTTTATTATCTCGAGCTCCTCTCCGTGCTTCGGAAGGCACGTAAAGCCGTTGGTCCCAGCTGCATTAGCAGTCGTTAACAACCACCAATCCGCTCTGGGCCCGCGTGGTGGTTTATGGCCTGTTCACCCTATCCAACCATAGGGAAGGCTCGTGCCCCAGCATTGGGGACATAAAAATGAGCTGATGATGATGAGACCCTTCGATCAATAATCATAGTACTAAAATCCCAATAAGCACTTCAAAAACGGTCTGATAGCGGTCTGGTAGCGGACACCACAAAAATGAAGACGTTTTCATTTTTTTTTGTAAAGCTAAAGAGGGTCGAAAGTCTGTACATGGAAGATATTAAAAAAAAAGTTGGCTGGGGATACTTCGAATCGATAACAGAACACGTTCCAACAGTTTTTAAACTTTTTGTCTGTTTATCTGTTTGTCTGTTTATTTGACCGCGCATCACGTGAAAATGGCTGAACGGATTTGGCTGAAACTTTGAACATAGATAGACCATGAACCGGACTAGGATATAGGGTACTTTTTCAAATTAGATTGGTCGATTTCAGTGTTAACTACTGTTGAGGATAGGGCGCGAGCAAATCAGACCACTTTTCCCGTGATTGATGTATATTGTCCATTGTTGTTTTTACATATATTTTTATAAAAAAGATGTCACTGAAATTTAGAATTTGGAAGGTAGACCAAAGAGATATCCAAAGAGGCTTGTAGTGTTGCTGGTCGGTAACAACTACAAAATCTTAATTGTCTTTCTTTTTCGTATGTGTTTCATTATTTTGTTAGTTGTCAATCTGTCTGTAAATATTAGTGAAATAAATTCGTTAATAGATTATAGAAATAGGAATAACGTTTTAAATGTTTTATTAAATAGGGTTAAAGAGAATATCCGGAGGTCGCAGCTCAAACAGAAGATCCGGTATGATAGGAAGGCTTCTAGTCAGGTGTTTAGTCCTGGTCAATTGGTGACGGTCTATACCCCTAGGCGGATTACTGGTCGCGGTTATATAAACACTAAATCCTTTTTAGGGTTCCGTAGCCAAATGGCAAAAAACGGAACCCTTATGGATTCGTCATGTCTGTCTTTCTGTCTGTCTGTCCGTCCATATGTCACAGCCACTTTTTTCCGAAACTATAAGAACTATGCTAGCTTTAAGATTATGTGTACTTGTTTTTTGTTTTTATTTGTGTGAGCAATAAAGTATTTATCTATCTATCTATCTATCTATACTGTTGAAACTTGGTAAATAGATGTATTCTGTGAACCGCATTAAGATTTTCACACAAAAATATAAAAAAACAATAAATTTTGGGAATTCCCCATACTTAGAACTGAAACTCAACATTTTTTTTTTCAGCAAACCCAATACGTGTGGGGTATCTATGGATAGGTCTTCAAAAATGATATTGAGGTTTCTAATATATTTTTTTCTAAACTGAATAGTTTACGCGAGAGACACTTCCAAAGTGGTAAAATGTGTGTCCCCTTCTGCAACTTCTAAAATAAGAGAATAATAAAACTAAAAAAATATATGATGTACATTACCATACAAACTTCCACCGAAAATTGGTTTGAACGAGATCTAGTAAGTAGTTTTTTTTAATACGTCATAAAGTACGGAACCCTTCGTGCGCGAGTCCGACTCGCACTTGGCCGGTTTTTTCGCCTCTGCTTTGAAAGGCATATATTCCTCAGCATTCCAAGACCGGACATTAACTACTACGCTACAGAGGCGGCTATAATATTGACATCATTACTTACCATTTACATAATATATTATGTACAACACTCCTTCGTTTTGGGGAGGTTGGGGAGCGATACTTCCGTAGGGTTTCGTAGGGTTCCGTAGGTATATCTAATCAGGAAAGGTTTATCAGTGTTGTTTAAAGGAAATTGGATTTAGGGTGCCAGATCCACAAGGGGAGAAATGACGTCATCTATTTTATCAGTACCGTTTAGTTAGAATATTGTTTAAACATAGTTAGTTATTGATGATAAATTGTACTTCGCCACTGATAATATAAATTTGCATTATTTCTTTATTTGTTTATTATTTATTTATTTATTTACTAATAAGGCTTACCAACTAAATACGTATTTAAATTACAGGTATGCTCAACATTTACATTGAGAAATAATAAATTTATCCACAAAAAAATAGTAGGGTGCTAGCCTAAAATGCTAAGTTAGCATCTTAATAGTAGTTTAGGTGCTAACTTTGTATTTTTAGGTGCTAACTTAGTATGTTAGATTAAATACAACCCATTTACATTGTTATCCATAACCGTATTTAAAAAAACATAAAGGGAGAAAAACTGAAAACCTATTTATTTCTAATCTATTTTTTTTTAAATGAAAAAAAATATGAAAAAATGAAAAATGAAAAAATGTTTATTATTAACTGCAAAGTGACAGAATTACTTAAAATTAGATTTAAAACTATGGAATAACACCTTTGCATATAACGCTGATTAATACTAGTCCATATTCTAGCGGTTCCTCACTGGGCAAGCCTGCATCGAGGTAACCTAGGCACAAAGTTAATCCTTAGTTAAACCTCAATTTAAACAACCACCTTATCAGGTAGGTACATATTCGATTTTTAGTAAGACAGTTACAAAAAAACTAATATAATATCTTAAAAATATAAACACATCATTATATCAACTTCATTTAGCATAGTATTCCTAATATATCCTCCGTTCTGTCATAAGTTATATAAAATTAATTAATTTTGAGATTATATAAATATACTCGTATGTAGGTCCGTTGAGGGAAAACGTGTGCTGGTAGACTATTCCATCTTTTGGAGGTGCGACAAAGAAACGAGTCACCAAATTTCTTTGTGCGCGATGGAATATTTGAGACAGTGAAGCGGTGACTCCGAAGAGCAGCACGTGTACTCCTATGAAGGAAGGGAGAAGGTGGGATGAGGTCAAAGAACTCTTCACGCAAATTCACACTAGGCTCTCTGTTTGTGAACCAGCCAGGGTGCCTGGTGCGAATCTCATTCGCCATTCGGTCACTTTAACGTAAACGAGAGTTTGTATGGCAAAATGTTAACTCTTCTAGTATGTCGCCAGGTGGCGCTGCTTCAATGCCATACAAATTTTCGTTTTCGTAATCGTAATCGAATTAATACGGATAGTAAACAAAACTCACGCTGACTATTTATTTCTCTATCGTGCCAGCATCACCCAAACCCGTTCATCGTAAGAACTTCTTTACGAATATCTTCAACTGATTTAATATATCGTGTGAACGGGAATGATTTAAAATTAAATTATGCCGAGGGTAGTATATCATCCAAGTTCTTATTAAGACCCGGCACACAAGGGCGGTGCAGTGTGGCGAGTAGCATCGTAAAATCTATAATATTACAGAAATAGAAAAAACTTTGTAACTACCCCCTTTTTGAGCGAGTGGCGCGTGACAGGGAATATGAAATTTAGAAGATGTATGATTACTTACATATAATTTTACGCAAATTTTGTTTCGAACAAATTACTTTACAAGTTTTTCATTTAAAATTACAAGCGGGGTTCGAACCCGCACCCCATGACATGCCGGGTCAGGTGCACTACCAACGCCACGATACCGTGTGCCGGGTTCGAATCCCGCTCGTGGATTTTTTGTCTTTTTTTAAATTTAGAAGATGTGTTGGTAAATTTCCAATGGCGCGGATTCATCTATTGACTTTGTAATCAATTGAAGTAGTTATTTTCTTAGAAGTTATAAGTTTAGTTTACAAATGTAATTTGATTTTTAATATTCTTTACATTGGTTTAAAAAGGTTTCTATTGAATTGATTATAGTTTTTGTTATCAATACATAAAGATATTTACTGAAGAAATCGTCTGTGATTGGTCAATGCTAGCGGCATACTTTGTTATTGTATTTATCGCATAAAGACGATAATTTAATGTTTACAAAAATCCGCGTAATTGGAAAACCAACACATCTTCTAAATTTCATATTTCCTGTCACGCGCATTGTTGAGGAGTATGAGTTTTTATGGAAAAGAAGTGATGTCAAGTGATGTGAGATAAAATTTATGTGTTTTAATATTATGTGTTTCAACTATTTATCACAAAAGAGTCCAATTTAAACCACTGAGTGACACTAGTAAAAATAGATCTGTTATTCACCATTCGAATTTAAGTATAAGAAGAATTACTTATCATTTTATTATTAATTTTTATTTTAATAACTTTTCTTTTTCTTAAAATAGCACAAATTAAAATAAGCATCGGTAGCTGATCGGTTAGATGCTCGGGTTGAGCGCGAGACATCGTGGTTCAATCCCCACCAGCTCCGTTACACTAATCACGTGAACAAACCTTACCTATAACCTTAACAAAAAAAAAACAAGAAAAATCTTTTGAAAAAATAATTTATAGTTTAAATCTAAGTACTCGTACCTATATTATAAGTATTAATAAAAATCAATTGCCACACGACAGCATTAACATTATTAAAGAACGGTTCGACCGATTTGGCTGATTTATTTCTTATTGTGTTCATAATTTTCAAGGCAAGGTTTGTATATAAAAAAAAACAACAAAATGGTTTTCCAACTGCTCAAACCATCACGGAATACGGGTGTTCACTAAAGCAGAAAAAGTCAAGATTGATTTATAAAAATTAAAAAAAAATAGACAGCTTTTACGGATCTACTCGCGTTTATTTTATACATTAGTTTTAATTAATGTTTATCCTGACGTTTCGAACCCTTTGCAGGGTCCCATCATGGAGACTGAGGTGGTCGTGGTCACAAGCGAACAGGCGAACATGCCCTAGAGGACCCAAGCATTACATCAGATTTGATAAACCTCAAATACTCGCTAGAACAACGATTCATCCCTAGGATGATACGCGAGGCTATTGAAAGTAAAAAACATCCTAATTTTAATATTTTGACCCCTATGTTTTAAGTGGCCCTTAAGCCATGTTAGGTGACAGTTGTTAGAGCAAAACCGTCACCTAAAATGGCTTAAAACTTAGGGATCAATGGTGAAAATGGGCATAAGCCCCGATTTTTCAATCCTCTGATAACTTTTATCCAACGAATAACATTGTCATTGTGACATATTTTCTAAGGAGAATTATGTCAAAATTATTCAATTAATAAATTTCAACTGACGAATGAAAATCAGCCCTAAGTATAACATTTATTCAAAGCTTATCATCGCCACGGTCCGTGTGTCGCACCCAGTATTGCATTATGATAACTTATGTCACTCTATTATGAATTTATAGATTAAATATTAAATGTTTATTCGTTTAACGAATCTGATACGAACTTTGAGTCTGTTCGTTAATGAAAAGATTTATTTGGCTAGACCCCATGATAATGTTTACCATTCAAGAGGTGAAGTTTAATGGCCGTAAGAAATTTATAGTACGCCTTTTTCAATTAGTTTGACAATAAAAAGAAATTGGATTTTGAGATTCTCAATAAAATACAATTAACTTGATGGTAAAGTTCGATGGCGTAGTGTTTAATGCGCCCGGTCTGCGAGTGCTGAGGTTAAGCAACTTTCGCAAAGGCCGGTCAGCGGATGGGTGACCAAAAATTTAAAAAAATTGTCATCTCGAGCTCATCAGTGCTCGGAAGGCACGTAAAACAGTTGATCCCGGCTGCATTATCAGCCGTTAACAACCACCAATCCGTACTGGGTCCACGTGGTGCTTTATAGCCCGTTCTCCCTATCCATCCATAGGGAAGGCTCGTGTCCCAGCATTGGGGACATAAAATGAGCTGATGATGATGATGAAAGTTCGATAGCTGCTTTCTTGCAAATTTTGCAATTTTTGTAGCGTCATGTCTTTTTATTCTTTTTTTTTTTAAATAGATAGCTCGGAAAATGACTTCATTAGCTTATTATTAGCTTTTTTACCCTTTAATATAGTAAAGGGTATTTTTAATGCTAGGTATACATTGCTTCTTATGGTTGTTTTTAATAAGGTTGTCCCACTGCTGGCAAAGTTCTGCCCCAAACACTACCTTCCGCAATGTACAACTTAGTAAATAGCTTATAAATGTCCCACTGCTGGGCAAAGGTCTCCATCATTGAAATCAAGTCATCGCTACAACAATGGCTTAATCGAGACAAGAGTGTGTTGGTGATTACCAACCGGGTTAAACAAAAAAATCAAAAATTCAAAATTTCAAATAATTTATTCAGTTTCGGCTACAAATAGCTCTTATGAACGTCATTATGCCATCGGTTCGTAAGTCTACTCTGGGCGGGAAACATTGTACTGAGAAGAACCGGAAGAAACCCAGCAAGTGTCAAGCTCTTTTCTCCCTTACAGCGTCAAAAATTGTTGAAAAATGCCCTATCATATAAGGACATTTTCCATCACAAATAAAAACACAAAACATAAAGGACAATCACAACATGTAAAAAAAATAACACAAAAAAGATAAAATAAATAAGTTAAAGAGACTTCTTGGCGGGAAAGTGAAGTCATGTCTGCGGTTTTGTTTTCCTTTCTAAAATTTGTGTTATGTCGAATATTGATGTGAAATAATGGTGAATTATTAACCGTTAAGTGTTCGTGAGTGTGCATGAGTGTTGGAAATGAAACAAAACAGTGCAACGTCACTTTCAAATTCTCTCAAGAAGTCCGCCCGAGGACTTAGTAAAGCCCCACATCTTTACTGAGATACTCGAGGGGTTGGGGGGTAATTCATTTCCCACCTCTCATTATTATAATTCATCATCATCATACAGGAAAGAAATATTGTTTAAAATTACTTTGACACTGGCTAAATCGCACGAAGCCATCAACTAAATGAAAAAAAATATATATTTAGGTTTGCAAAAACATCATAATTACCAGTATAATTTTTCACAATGTCATACAGTACCAGTAAAAGTCAATACCTGTCTAAGAAAAAACCAAGTTAAACTATAATTAATAATAATAATAAAAAGACAAGTATGCAATAGCAGACCAGCCTCCACACTTTTCCGACCTGGGAATTACACATGTATAAAAAATACAGTGAAAAAAATTAAACGCCCACCCGACCCAGCCAGGAATCGAACCCGCCTAACTCTCTCGCTTTCGATCGCTTTGAAGGCGAGGCGAGGAGGAGGCGTCATCTTGTCATTTCGAAAGCAATATGAAAGCAATATCAAAAGCTAAGTATAGGCTATAGCTTTCGATATTATTCGATATTATATTTCGATATTATATTAGAAAGCGAGGCGAGGGCCTCGCTTTCAAAGCGATCGAAAGCGAGAGTGTCAGGCGGTTGGGGGGCTGGGTCTTCCGCAATCCGGGCGGCTGCTAAAAATAAAAGTAAAAATTTACTATAGCGTTGTGTTATCAATTTGTGGTATTCATCTGCAAAGATGAATCTGCATGTCCATTTGCATCACCTTTGGATAGATGGCACTAATGTCGCTCTAAAGCATTTCAAAAATCAAAAAGCAGTGACAAAATTCAGCGCTTACGTCAGCCTTCCCGGTAGCATATGGTCAGTGCAGCCGCCCGGATTGCGGAAGACCCAGGTTCGATTCCTGGCTGGTTGGGTGGGCGTTTAATTTTTTTCACTGTATTTTATATAAATATTTAATTCAGCTTAAGGGGGTGCAGCGCGGACGCAAAACTGCGAGTTTAAAGTTTCTTTATGATAGCGAGCGAGCGGCGCGTGGCAGTGGTGTGACAACGGCGCACGACTACGAATACGCACGCACACTAATATCGTACAGAGTAGGCTGGTGATTTAATTAGAGCAATGTTTATTTCGTAAAATAATAGGCGTTTGGGTAAAAAATAAGAAAAGTCTTAATATTTTTATATTCATGTTTTTTAATTGAAAAATAAAACAACAGTGACCTGCGGAATATCAATACCAACATTTTGATGTCGGATCATTGTTTCATTTGTGCTATATTTACAAAGTTTCTGAAGAAATAAGTTTTTAGATATCACTATTTTACGTAATGTTTATGCAGTTTCTGGGTATTTGTTTCAAATTCCAAGACAACCATGACCTTGTGAAAGGATCAAGCTAACCTACACTAGTCCTTTTAATGTATAAGACCTATTCAGCGCCTAGCACCAGTGACTTAAAAACACGTAAATTTTCAAATTCCGCGCTGCACCCCTTAAGTGTAGCAATTAACACTTAAAAAATAAAAGTAAAAATTTACACTACACATTTCTGTCACATTTATAAGCCATACAAAACACCTCATACTGAAACACCAATAAAGTGAATGAGGAACGGGACATGACAGAATAATAGGTCGGACTGTGGTGTAAATTACAATTCACCTTTGAGGTTGTCGACGGGAATCTATAATCAAAGGGTTCGACACAAAGGGAATATCACACCACTAGAAGTCCCTTTAACGGCGACCTGGCAATTATCGAGAGAGCACTAGGTGTTGCCACTATACATTAAGGAGACTCACAGAAGGTAGGGTAAGGTAGGAGCTCGATGGCACAGTGGATAACGCAATAATAAGCAACTTTCGCAAAGGCCAGTCATCGGATAGGTGACCAAAAATGTATCGTCTCGAACTCCTCTGTTTAGATCACAATTCTACGAAATCACTCCCACAAATATTACTATAACGGACATTCGGCTTAAAGTGTCGATCACTGGTGGCTGTTACGGATCACACTGTTACTTACTTCCGTCCCTTTTCTACGAAATCACTCCCACAAATTGTATATATAAGGTCACTTTTTATCAACTGCAAATATTTCGACAAAACATCTAATTATATCAGAAAAATAAGGCTATAAAATAATATAATAAATTTAAAAAATAAACTAAAAAAAAATATCTTTTACTTTTCTTGACACATAAATTGTAATATTTTTAATAGCGGCCTTTCTGTCGGCTCTTTTGAATGAAACTAGGGGCACATATAAGCAGTGAAGGCCGCAAGCCTCTGTTTCGGCGCCTTTGAATTGAAACTATCGAAAGTGCTTTATTTTGCTTTTTAATCAAAATGTCTTTTGGCGTTTTTCTTGAAACTAGGGTATAAAAATTTAAGGTTTTTTCATAAAAACAGTTCATATACGTTGTTGAATTTATCCTCAAAATATTTGCAGTTGATAAAATGTGACTTTGATAGAAGGCGAGCGGAAAGATGTAACACATCAAAAATTAAAGCTGCGCTCGGGCTGTTCCGTACTGTTCCGTACTATTCCGTACTATTCCGAGATTCCGTGTCCGTGAGGTCTATAGTCTGTGTGCGTTGCCCGAGCGCAGTTTCTTTTGCTTACTTTTTGCTGTCTCCTTATTTTGTGGTGTTGATTTTGACGGCATCACCAACACCTTTTCGCATTAATAATATTATACCTAATAGGCCAGCTGAATGGTATAAACGGTCCTACATTTTTATACTCGTAGCTCCATATAGGAAAGTACTGTGCATCTAGCTGTAAAACTCATTTCCCTTCATTCAAAATGAATTAATAATAATTAAAAGAGTTTATAAAGTTGCTTTAACTCCCTTTAATTATTATTAATTCATTTTAGAATGAAGGGAAGTGAGTTTTACAGCTCTACATAGTTCACACGAAAATAATAAAAAAAACAACAATAAAGTATGTTGTTCTAAACTCAAATTACTACACGTCATGATAAATCTAACAAAAAGTGACATGGAAATTAATATTCTATTGCATTCGAAGATTACCAAGACATAATTAAAATAGAAGCTCTGTATGTAGGCTAGGTACTGTCAAAATTTGCCAGTATAATTTTCTAGTCAATTCAGTGTCTGTAAAAACAACTAGGAACATTCTAAACTCATTTGAAACTTAAAAGGCATACCCACGAACCGAACTTGTTCATAAAACAGTTGTAGTTGGAAGTTGATACTGGTTTATTCGTGCTGCTGAACAAAGCAGCAGAACGAAGCAAATGATATATACCAGTGGTTGTTAACCGGTGGTCCGCGGACCACTGGTGCTCCCTGGAGGCATCCCAAGTGGTCCGCGAAGCCATCGTAATCGTGATAAACAATAAACAAGTGACTTGACGACCTTGACGTGCGTGATGCTAGAGCCGACCCAACGCGAAGTCCGAAGGCAGCAGCAGGGGTTTTCAGCGCTTCTCATTATTAAAAACTACCTGACCCGGCGGACTTCGTACCGCATTTTTTTAGTATAGCCTATGTTACTCAGCGCTAATGTAGCATTCTAATGGTGAAAGAATTTTTTTAATCGGACTAGTAGTTTTTGAGTTTATTCGTTGCAAACATACATGCATACATACAAAAATACAAAGGTTTCCTCTTTATAATATTAGTATAGACAAGCACCGAAATCGGTTGGATGCCACTGCTGACATGCGTTTAGTTTCGAGTAGCACTGAACCAAGGATTCAGAAGTTAGTAAAGAGTATGCAACCACAAAAATCTCATTAAATCTGTAACTTTACAATAGATTTTTGCGTGTAAATAAATGAGTGTTAGTCGTAAAATTATGCGTATTTTATTTATAGATAGATCAAAGAACCCTTTATTTGTTTATATTTAGGTACCGTGTATTATCAATAAAACAACTGAGTGGTAAGACAGATATTTGGTGAAATGGTCCCTCACGGCTAAAAGGTCCACACAGATCTATACTATTAACGTTTGTGACTTTGTTTGTTTGTATGTCACGACTAATCTCTGGTACTACTTGTCCAATTCCAAAATTCTTTCACTGATATTGTATCAGTGAAAGAATTTTATAAGTCTATGTTACCCATAAAATATAAACTTTATGGGTAACATAGACTACATTTTATATAGACAAAAAAGAAAATCTTTTTAAAATTTCAAATCCAGGCGCACGAAAGTAGTAAGTAGATATCGTAGGGCGCCAGTAATCTATGGCGCCAGTGTTCGACACTTTAAGCCTAGTGTTCCACACAGCTTTCGTGGCCAAAAATTAACATATGTAGTTACATTTTCTTTGAAATTTTACGGGAAGTCAGCTAAAAAGCTATTGGTCTGTAGTTAAATTGTTGCTTAGTTCTAGTCTCTAACTCCAATAATTGAATTTTCATCATACAAAATTTCATCCCCTATTTTACCCACATAGGGGTTGAATTTCCGAATTTTTACTATTGTAACGATACCTCATATTTAGAAGTTATAGTGGAATAAACAAACATCACATACATACATACGAGTACATGAACCCTGAAAACATAACACTCCTTTTTTGGCAGTCGTGTAAAAAAAACCTTCATGAGGCTGGTTGATTTTTCCTTGGGCCTAAAATGTCAAACTATGGTGTTTTTTTGTGTGCAATTATAGTATGTATTACTATGTATGTATGTATGTATTATCATCATCATCATCATCATCATCATCATCATCATCTCCCTCCTCAGCTATAGCTAAAAGACGTCCCCTGTTGATCAAAGAGAAGAGAGGCCTCTCATAAGGATCTTTACTTACAACGACCGGTTTTTGTCATATTCTGCTCGTTTCCAGCTAGTATACTCGTATATGAAACAGTGTCAAAATCTTGTCACCGCGATTCAGCCACATCTAAGGCAGCGCCATCTTTTAGCACAATAACAAACTAAAAATGTGTATGAAACTGAAATAAGTAATAATATACAATACGTAGGTGCTATGAGGCGCCTCAGCCCGAACAAGCCTCGGATACCTACGTGTATAGTTCGCTCTAAATACAAGCGCAGCCCGCAGCTCTGACTATGCAACTTTATCTAGCGGGAACTTCAACACGGCCAAACTTTATCAAGCAAACTGGTATTTTAAGCGGTTTTGCTTGCTTAGCTCTTAATAAAGAGTAGGTACCTACGACGAGCACCACCCGCCATCTTGAGCGCCTTCACTTCCACGATGTCGTTTCAGTTCACTCTGCAGCGCTTTCTCCGCCGCACGCAGCGCCGCCATCGCTTCATCTGTCATAGGCGAGTTTAGCGTCAATGTGGCTGATAGAGGAGCCCGATAGCGCAGTGTTTTGCGATCGCTAAGGTTAAGTAACTTTCGCAAAAGCCGGTCATCGGATGGATGACCAAAAACTTAGCTCCTCCATGCTTTGGAGAGCACGTTAGTCCAATGGATCCCGGCTGCATTAGCAGTCGTTAACAACCACCAATCCGCACTGGCTCGCGTGTTGGTTTATGAGCTATTATCCCTATCCATCCATAGGTAAGACTCGTGCCCCAGCAATGCGGACACAATATGAGTTGATGATCATGACCTAGTGCTTAAATATTGTTCTTTTGGTACGTCATCACCATCATCATCTCAGCAAAAAGACTTCCACTGCTGGACAAAGGCTTCCCCCAAGGATCTCCACAACGACCGGTTTTGTGCTGCTCGCATCCAGCGGCTTCCCGGGACCTTCAACCAGATTGTCGGTCCACCTTGTTGGAGGCCTGCCCACACTGCACTTTCCGGTCCGCGGTCACCACTCAAGGACTATTCCGCCCCAGCGGCCATCAGTCCTGCGAGCAATGTGCCCTGCCCACTGCCACTTGAGCTTAGCAGATTTTGGTACGTAATACATTACATTACGTTTTCAAACATAGACATTTACCCACAGATTGGTCAATAACACCTGTATAATCCCAAATATGGGAGATAGGGTCCCGTCCATAGAACCCAGGAAAATCATGAACATGCTTGAAATGGCCGAGATATTAAGGTTGTTTGTTTCAAAGAAGAATTGCAAAGAGACAACTCTAGATCCAGCTGATACATTATTCTTGAATGTTCAAATAATTTTTAACGCATATTTTGTTGCGAACACATTACAAAAATACAAATTTTGAGAAATTTCCACGAGCAGGTTTTGAACCTGCACCCTTCTTACTTATCCATTCAATGTCAACAACTACCGTCACTAACTGAATAACTTTATGCCTTTGGCTTTCAAAGTAAAAAGTGTTGAATAATTTCGGCGGGCTGGTTAGAACCACGATAGCTCAATTGAAAGAGCACCTGACCCGGTATGTCAGAAGGGTGCAGGTTCAAATCCTGCTCGTGGAAATTTTTCAACATTTGTGTTTTTGTACATTGTTCTTGGTCGTTAACCCCATAGTTCTATTTACCTACCTAGTTGCATGGCTATGTTTCGGGATTATACACCTATATTCACACACCCGTATATTCTAAACATTGAAAATAACTTTATATAAATTGACTCACGTTTATTTCAAGAAAGTATTAGATATATATTATCGTGATGACGTTTGTTTGATCCCTAGAAAGTACAAAAATAGTTGAACAATTTCAGGTAGCACCTAACAGTATATTAACTAGAACAATCAACAAAATGCTTCTACCAACTACGAAAGCGTATTTCCTTGCCACGATAATATTCTAATACCTATTTCACCGGGACATCTTCAGTCGGTGATCCGAGAAATGAATCGCCCGGGGCGGAGTGTGCACCGCTCTTTATCCGAATGCAATTCTAATGCGAGACGACCGGATCACAACATAAGGAGAATGCAGAAAGTAAGCCTCATACAAACGTTATCGAGCAACGCACACATGTCAGATCAACCTCTCACGGACACGGAATCGCGCGACAGCTGCACTCGGACCACAATACACATAATTAAACAGTAGTTCGATTTCATACTAAGCGCCCGAATCGACGCACGCACACACAGGAGTCGTTTACACGGCCGCTAACCCATTTTGGAAATGGCAAAACTCTGCAGGGCCCGGTTAAACTAGATACTGTAGTGTTCCCACGACTTAGGGAATCCTACTAGGATATAGAATAAGAACATCAGTTAAACTTTACTTTGTGTATAATAAATAATAATACATACACAAAGAATAAGAACAACATGTTGTTCTTATTCCTTACCTATAATATTGACGTTTTGTATGAAGATTTTTTATAAAATTATATATTTCATACTAACGTTTTTTTAAAAAAAATTTAGCATCTATTTATGTTAACATCATTAAATTGTAGAGCAGTGTGTTTGTTTCACTAGCTAAATATAGGAGATATTAAAAAGAAAAAAAATCAAATCTCTTCAAAGCTACAATGAAAAAAAGGTCAATTCCGCAAACAAAAAAGAAGTCAATTAAATAAAAAAATTGGTCGATAAAATGAATAATCATCGTTATTACTGAAGCCTAAGTAACATAGTCCTAATTAAAAGTGTATAATAATATTAACAACCGGTATTGACTTTTAGAAGTACTACACCTATTAATAAGTGAGAAAAAACGTCAGTTTCATAGGTAAGGACCCAATATTAAGCTTACTTCTGCAGTCTGATTATTTTGTGGTTCACAGCTGCCGTTCCGAGATTCCGTGCCTGTGAGAAGTAGTCTATATGTGAGTTTGTGTGAAGCTTACCTTTTGTGTGTCTCCTTATTTTGTGGCCGGATTGTGGATCCGTTATTTCATGTCTGGAGGCATCGTAAGTCCGAGTAGACGGACATTGCTGTATATGCAAAGCGCAAAATCTCTGTGTTTTGGGGCGAAATCTGGCTTTGTTTATAATACAAATTGTTGCTTTTATTTATTTAGGAATGTATAGTTTAACGAAAATTTTGTTGCGTACAAACTACATTTTGGAAAGAGAGTACGTACAAATGCATGATTTGACTGAGCTGACCAGGACGCGGGTTCAATTTCATTTGTGGAATATTATTATTTTTTTAATTTTTATACATTTCTTTTTCACAACATTTCTTTATTACAATACAATTTTCTTATAATAAAATTAATCTACTTATATTATTTTCGGTGATGAAAATTGCGTCGACCACTATCTGAACACTGATGCATTACGTTTTAAACTAAATCCATAACGTTAGAGGGACCAAGCGAACTGCCAAATGGCGGGTCATGATAAATTCCGGCGAACTCACAGCAGAGAGCAGGAGTGGCCATAATAATTTTTCCACCAAACATATCATGAGAGCAGGCGTATGATGATGATGATGATAATGATGATAATTACAAAAACTTTGAACGTAACAGTGACGTCATAGTCCGTAGTTCCCATGATGTTCTGTGAAAGAATATTGTTTTTAGAGACGCTAATTAGGTATTTGCTCAATTGACTAAAACTTTAATAAATGGTATTTGATATGAATACTTTCTCATAAGATACAATGTTCTATTATACTTCAAATCTTAAACCATATAACTAGGAAATCATGAGGGCAGGCGAATGATGACGTTAAAACTGTGAAGTTTCAAATTAATAATCGTAAAAACACAAGTTTAAAAAAAAATTAAAACATGACTCCTTCCCGCCAAGAACAACAAAATTAAATAACATATCAACTAAAGCCATTAGGGACATGGAGACCAAGCGAACTGTCAAATAGCGGGTCGTGAATAAATTCCGGCGAACTCGCCCCTGAGAGCGGGCGACGGCGATCATAATTTTTCCACCAAAAGAGGAAAGTTTCCGTTAAACTTGATTTAATTTGTCGCCCAACTAAAACTAATTCGTTCCATTGTACCACAAAATAAAGAGGGCTCAGAAGGTAAGCTACACACCGCGCTCGAGCAACGCACGCATAGAGCCCTTGCACAGACACGTATCTCGGAACTGCTGTTTTTTTAATATTAACGGGCACAGTGTACAGGGCACAGAGCACAGTGCTTTTATCTCACCTGACGTTAAGTGATGATAAGGCCAATGATGGAAGCGCACTTCACCCGGAATCCTCAACTAGTGAGGTACTGGCTATCTTATCTCTAGCTACCGGAACACAACAATGCTACAAACACTGATGTTATGGTAACATATTTAGATAAGATGGTGGTAGCTAGCCAGGCGGACAAACAAGCTCTACCACCAACCAAACCGAGTACGCAAACATGTGACCCCCGCTGGGAATCGAACCCGGGTCCTCTGGGTCTAAACCGGTGGTCTTAGCCACTACACCACAGGGGCGGTTAAGACGTATCCCTGCGAGTTTCTAAATGCCATTACCCATTTACAGAATACACTAAACATGCACACTAGTTTAGGCCTACGACACCGTACTCGTAGAACAAGGGACGACGAGCCGGTTCACACGCGCTCTAGTACATCCATTTTGAAAAAAGACAAAGTAAGGTGGGTCTACGCTAGACGAGCCGAGCACGAGCCGAGCCGCTCTACTCGCGGTGTCAAGGGTGTTTGAGGCTCGTAAGTCAGTCCACACTACACGAATTTTGACTCGGCTCGTGCTCCGCTCGTGCTCGGCTCGTCTAGCGTAGACCCAAAAGTTTTTCAACACTGTGTCTTTTTCAAATTGTAATTTTTCGCAACAATATTTGCGTTAAATTATATGTAATTAATCAAGTACAGACATGTTCCTGTGCGCTTCAACCCGAGCCGAGGTTCGAGCCTTTAGAGACGCCCTCTAGTTGTTCCGCTCCCTGATCCGATCCAAACCCCTCGGAGAATCTAGTAGAGCACGGGGACACGCACTAGTGTGTGATGTCGTTCCTCTAGAAAACCTCCGAAGGTGATTCGTTTCACGCGTGAGAATTTATATATGTGTGCGTTGATCGAGCGCGTTTGTGTGAAGCTTAATTTCTGCAGTCTCCTTGTTTTGTGATTGTCCCAACTTCGCCATTCACTGTGCCGAAGTTCGCCATTAATTGCTAACTTTCTGTAACATGACAATCTTTATGACAGATAAATAAAAAATGGCGCTTAAATAAATCACGCGCGCCCGGGGCACACACTGGTTTTTGTTAATTTATTTATTTGTCTTTTTGCGTAAATAAATTTTATGCAAATTTTGTTGTGCAGAAGTTACAATTTGGAAAAGTGTAAAATATCGACAAGCGGGATTTAAACCTTTTTATACCCGTCGTTCTTCGACTTTATAATCCTAAATACAGAATGTTTGGTAATGAGTGTTTATTAAACATTTTTATTAAACAATTTTATTTTTTTACAAAGAAAAAGAAACGACAAACAGAATAACAAACAAAAAAAATACAGGGACATAACAGTGAAGTCGCAATTCCCATGTTCTAGATAGAATATTGTTTTTAGAAACGCAAAATAGGTATTTGCTTAATTGACTAAAATTATCATCATCATCATCATCATCAGCTCATTTTATGTCCCCGCTGCTGGGGCACGAGCCTTCCCTATGGATGGATAAGTAGGGAGAACGGGCCATAAACCACCACGCGGGCCCAGTGCGGATTGGTGGTTGTTAACGCCTGCTAATGCAGCCGGGACCAACGGCTTTACGTGCCTTCCGAAGCACGGAGGAGCTCGAGATGATACATTTTTTGGTCACCCATCCGATGACCGGCCCTTTGCAAAAGTTGCTTAACTTGAGCACTCGCAGACCGGGCGCGTTAACCATTGCGCCATCGAGCTCCTCAACCATAACTAATTAATAACTAATAACAATAGTATTAAATTTAATCAATGTTATTTGCTGAGAATACTTTCCTATGAGACATAATGTTTCCTTATAGGTACTTCACAACCATATTCGTCATCAATCATCGTCATCATCATCACCATTCGCCTGCCAATTTCCTATTTGAGGAAGATTGTGAAACAAATCCTATTTATTCATATCAGATATCATTAGTTATTTAATCATTACTAGGAAATATCATTGAATGTCTAAACTCAGACTCCTAGCCGATAACGTGACTAAACTTCGCCGTCGAACAGATTCGCCGTAGAACAGTAAGGACTGGTAATTGTTTTAATCGGCTATAGCTCTTGAATCTCGGAAGATTTAACGCAGGATTTCCATCGACTAGAACTAATGGTTCGAGCCACACTCCCAGCAGTGTTGGAACGGTTGTGTCGATACTGGTATCGATATAGTATCGATACTGAACGGATAAGAGACATTGCAATTTCAAAGTTTCAAAATTGAGAAATCGCATTAATCCACTATTGTGAAGTTACAAATATTAAATTAATCAACAATAGTATGTTTTATTTTGTATTGAAAGTTAATAAACTATTTAAATATACTTACTTTTTAAAATCGAATAACAGTATCGAAATATAACACAACTCAGTTAATCAACTCTGCATTAGTTATATAATATTTTATTTACAAATGGTATGCTTAAGAAATGGCTTAAATGATTTACCCTGTTGGCCACCGTACAGATAAGGAGAATAAAGAGAATAGGGCTCATTCAAGGGCTCATTATAATGTGTATTAGACTTTGTAATTCAAAAAGACACAATCATGATGATACTTTATACGATTTGCATTTAAACATATTATTTTCGTCAGTTATTTCTGCAAATATATCATCATCAGCTCATTTAATGTCCCCACTGCTGGGGCACGAGCCTTCCGTATGGATGGACAGGGAGAGTGGGCCATCAACCAACCACCACGCGGGCCTAATGCGGATTGGTGGTTGTTAACGACTGCTAATGCAGCCGGGACCAACGGCTTTACGTGCTTTTCCGAAGCACAGAGGAACTCGAGATGGAAAATTTTTGGTCACCCATCCGATGACCGGCCTTTGCGAAAGTTGCTTAACCACTTAACCACTGCGCCATCGAGCTCCTCTGCGAATATATGAAATGTAATAAATATTATTATAGGATCGGTTCAGTAGTACCTACTAGAAACTTCCTCCGATATACGTTAAAATATAGTTAAACAATGGTTACTTTATAAAATGGTTGTCATAAAAACGCGATATAACCCAAAACTCACCAAAAAATTGTAAACTCACAACAAAAATCTACTCCTAAAGCTTCACATGCCTACAAAGTGTTGACTATAACCATAATTTATTATTAAAGCTTCGAAAATATGGAATGCACCTGAATTCCTGGAACATATCGCAACATATCGATATTTATAGTCACACCAACGGTACTAGAGAGTAAAAATGCAGGCTGCAGTGCAAAATGGCGGGTAGAGCAAAAATGGAGGATGGCGGGAAAATGCGGGATCGCGCGGGAAAACGAGGCGGATCGCGGACATTAGCCCGCTAGGAAGCTAAGTGCTACACGATGATCGGAGACAATTCTTGTCAGTGTTGACGTTAATTTTTTTTTGTGAGAATTAGCGTTGGAAGGTACTTTAGCTATGCCTACAGAGTGTCTTAGGTACGAGTATAGCATAGTTTGAATCATTGATATTATAATTATGATTATTTGATTAAAATAAAATCAATTTATAAATATAATTTTACGTAAATTTTGTTGCGAACAAATTACAATTGACAAAGACAAAGTGTTGAAAAGTTCCACGAGCGGGATTCGAATCCGCACCTCATGACATGCCAGGTCAGGTGTACCACCAACTATGCTATCGTGGCTCGATCCAACTCGCCGAAATTAATCAACACTATCTACTCTACGAAATCACCAATTTTGAGTATACCGCCGTTAGTGGCCCAAACTCACATTTAGCATTTAAACAAAATAGGGTTCCGATGTGAAATAGATAACATTTAGATGGGTTTCTAGCTAAATAAATGAAGGGTATCATTTAAGCTATCACCAATTTAATTAGTTTTGTGTTTCTTAAATAATAGGGTTTGTCCTCAAAATAGTAGATCTGTCACCAAAATGTAGTCACCAAACAATGCAAAATCAGTTCCACAATAAATCACCTAAAATCCTGAGATATAAGGTCTAGTACCAAATAAATGTTGCAAACTTCCCAATTTGAAAGATTGGCTTTCTGGCACTTCGCCGGCCGCTGCCGCGGCACGCTCGCTTCGCTCACTCGGCTCGTGCGGCGTGTCTTTCATAATCTAACCTAACCTAAACCTAACCAAACATAAACCTATTAATTAACAAAACTGTTATTATAAGAACGAAGTTTATATTCATGTAATGCAATATAATTTTATTGGTAATCGATCTCTTATTTTACACATATATTAACATTAATTTGATAATTCATACCTGGGAACAATTTTTGTTTATCTGAGAACGAAAATATTTCGTGGCGATAGATCTATTTATTAGGTGATACAACTTGATGACAAATATAAATTTTGGTGATAGAAAATATAGTTTCCATAAATAAAAATATGATATTCACCAAATACTCATGCAATTTTTGACGTGACAACGTCTTATAATTCGATAGAGCCGGCTGCACGCACGAAAAAGTTCGGCGTTACCTCGCTCTGAGGCGTTCCATGTAAGGCTTGAAATGCAAGCGAGAGCGCGGAACGAGCGACAAAGAAGCACAATCGGCTGAGTAGAAATTTAGCCGTGCTGCTGTTCAAGCCCGTGGCCGGCATCGCCACCGCGGTACGTACCCCCAACACCCCCCGACACCCCCAACACCTCCCGACACCCCCAACTCCTCCCGCCTACCTGTTCGACGGGCTGCTGCAGGCTGCTGTGCAAGCCCGTGGCCGGCATCGCCACCGCGGTACGTACTCCCAACACCCCCCGACACCCCCAACACCTCCCGACACCCCCAACTCCTCCCGCCTACCTGTTCGACGGGCTGCTGCAGGCTGCTGTGCAAGCCCGTGGCCGGCATCGCCACCGCGGTACGTACCCCCAACACCCCCCGCCACCCCCAACACCTCCCGACACCTTCTTAAGACGTTGTCACGTTCAACTATAGTCAGTAAACCGACTTTACAGACAACCAATTTTTAATTTTATTTTAATTTTTTTAAGTACATAGTTAGTTATCAGTTCTGTTAAGCCATCTAGAAAGCTATCATCCTTGTGTTAGGCATGGCTTTGCATCAGTAGCCTAAAGGAACTGTGGGGCTGAACCCGCGATTTCTCGCATTCAACCCAGCATCAATCCGTTCGGCAAACGACGCTTTAAAATATTAATTGGATTCCATATTCTATATATATAAATATCGATAACTATGAAAGAATTGTAATATTGTGTATTGTTTTGTAAATAGTCTATAACTGTCCCACTGCTGGGCAAAGGCTTCCATCATTAAAATTAAGTCATCACTTTTGCTTGCCAATTGCGGGTATGCATCGGAAATTTCGAAACACTTTGCTCGACCTAAGAATTGAACACGAGACCTTCCGCTATAGGGCCGAGAGCTTTAAATTTTAACTCTTCTTGTATATCGCTAAGAGGCACCGCTGATGCCATGCTAATTTCCGTTTTCGTAAACGTAATCGAATGAATACGGAATCCGTATCACGAATAGTAAACAAAACTCACATTAGGCACTCTGACAAATATAACAAACAAACACACAAAACTTACACAATTTTTCAATTCTTTGGTCCACTATTCTTCCTTTATTATTACGTCACCAAAGTTAGCATTGCCGTGTACCCGCTTTTTCCGAGTTGGTTGAGAAATAACGTTCACAACATTGCCATTCTAATCTCCGAGCTCCTAAATAACGTAGCTAGAGGTATTCATCCCCAAACAAAATGCAATATTCATAAAGAATTGTGTTTTATTTTCGCGGGGCGGTAATGCCGGCCGCTATCTCGGATTTGTTCAGAATAATGTTCAGAAGATAGTGTTAAATCTACTGAGTACGTGTTAGTGTGGTGTTAGGTACAACTGGTATTACTCGTACCTACTATGCTGTGTATTACTCGTACCTACTACCCCGTGTGGTGCCGGGGATAAAGAATTGCACCACCCCATCTCTTCCTGTGGGTGTCGTAGAAGGCGACTATGGGACCATTTCAGAGGATGGGCAGCAGCGTCTCTCTGTGATTATTCTCACCTTACTGCGATCGCCTACCCGCTTGCCAAGCGTGGCGATTACGGCAAATTTCCCTCAAAATGATTTATCCTTGAGAGAGGCCTTTGTCCAGCAGTGGACGTCTTTTTGGCTGTTTTGGTATTTTCTCATTTGCGTTGATATTTTACTTTTTAGCAACAGACTTTCAAATAGTCAAATATATTTTTTATTCAAATAAACTTTAGAAAAGTGCTTTTGAATCGTCCAAACAATTTTTACCTACTACCCATTCAGGACGTCTATTTTTTTAGCTGTGGAGAAGAATGGGCGCAAGAAACTCCACAGCTTTAATAGAAGTAACGACATTTACAAAATTATATGCCGTTACCAGTTAAAATAACTTAACAATATTTTAAATTAAAAATACCTGTTGGAGTGATTGGAGCATTTTAAACCCATGCTGTTTTGTCTTCAATGTAATCAGACACTTTATAATAAGCTTTTCTATAAAGCTTTTCTTTAATGGTAATTTTAAATTTATTAATATCAAGTTTATCAATATTACTTGGAACTTTATTGTAAAAACGTACACACAGGCCTCTAAATGAATTATTTACTTTGTGGAGCCTAGTATAAGGTACTGCTATTTTGTTTTTATTTCTAGTGTTTACATTGTGAATATCACTGTTTTTAGAAAAAGTTTCAATATTTTTATAAACATACATTAGGTTTTAGTAAATATATTGTGATGTAACTGTCATTACATTAATTTCTTTAAATCTCTCCCTGAGAGAATTACCAGCTTGTAGGTTATAAATTGCTCGAATAGCCCGCTTCTGCAGCACCAAAATAGTTCGAATGTCGGCAGCATTGCCCCACAGTAAAATGCCGAACGACATTACGCTATGGAAATAACTAAAGTAAACAAGTCTATAAGTTTCAATGTCAGTGATCTGACGAATGTCAAATGTCAAATGAATTTCTCTAATATAATCTGGATCTCGGAAACTGCTCCAACGATTTTCATGAAACTTAGTATGCAGGAGTTTTCGGGGGCGATAAATCTATCTATAGGTTTCATTTTTAGAAATTATTATAAAAAAAAAAGAACGAGCAAAGCTCGGTCATCCAGATACTTGTATTGGAATGGCAAACTATGACGTCACCATGTTGTTCCTTTCAGTGTTTATTTAAAGAAATCCATGTTTAGGTCAAATATGAAATAGGTCAATGTTTTAAAAAAACTGTTAAGTCATTTAATTTTCATTTATATTTAATGTTCTGCAGAGTTATAGGTACCCACAGAACATCGCGCGTCGTCGGTTAGTAGATATATCATAATAAATTTTTACTTTTTTTGACTTATGACTTTATTTGACTGATTAGTAATAATAAAGTACTTAGACTGATTTGGCATTCGATTTTATTTACGACCAACGGCTTTACGTCCCTTTCGATACATTTTTGTTCACCCATCCGATGAACGGTTTTTGCGAAAGTTGCTTGCCTTCATCAATCGCAGACCTGCAGGCTTATTACCAAAACAAGCAACCAGTTGTTAATTGTGCAATTGCAACGTGGCTGCTCTAGTTGCGGTTTATAAATTGGTACTACGGATATAAATCGCTCAATGATCGCTCGCAGATTAAAATGTATGTAATAGTTTACATACATTGGCCGTAGTACCAATTTATTAACCGCGACTAGAACAGTCGCGTTGCAATGTTAACTTGTCTGTAATAAGTCTGACGAGCGCGTTTACCACTACACCATCGCGCTCCTTGGACTTCTTGGCGGGAAAGTGAAGAGTCATGTCTGCGGTTTTGTTTTATTTTCTAAATGTGTTATGTCGAATATTAATGTGAAATAATGGTGGATTATTAACCGTTAAGTGTTCGTGAGTGTGCATGAGTGTTGGCAAATGAAACGAAACAGTGCAACGTCACTTTTCAAATTCTTTCAAGAAGTCCGCCCGAGGACTTAGTAAAACCCCACCCACATCTTTACTGAGATACTGGAGGCGTTGGGGGGTATATTTCTCACTTCTCATTTCTATTATCATTCATCATCATCATACAGGAAAGAAATATTGTTGATTTATAATTACTTTGACACTGGCTAAATGTGCTAATCGCACGAAGCCATCAACTAAAGGAAAAAATAAACATCGCGCTCCTTTCCTATAAGATTGCACATGACCAAATGTTAAAACCACTGACCTTGGTTCGTACCATCTGTCAGTAATCTGATGCCACACAAGACGTACCAAAACAATTGTCTATCGTTAATAACATCTATTAATCATTTTCAAGGAAAATTGCACCTTACATCATTGCAATAAAGGATGATTAATTCAGTGTAATAAATGGATAACATTTGGCAAGAGACGGCGGGCAGGCACTTTGCGGTTTGCGCGGCCCGTTCAACTCTAATCTGCGGCTATTTATTTTTCTAAATAGGGTTAATATTTTTCGGTACAAAATGTAAGAAATCATTGCACGCTTGAAATATTGTGTACGAAGACGAGATTTGGACAAATGAGTGAAGACGAGATTTGGACAAATGAGTGAAGACGAGATTTGGACAAATGAGTGAAGACGAGATTTGGACAAATGAGTGAAGACGAGATTTGGACAAATGAGTGAAGACGAGATTTGGACAAATGAGTGAAGACGTAGTGGCTCGCTCGTTCGGTGATATGGCATGTTAAGCAGCATCAGCAATGCTGGGTCAACAGATGGGTGACTACGCTTCGGGAGGCATGTTTAGCTGTTGGTTCCGGTGGTAGTTTGAATTTTATGAACATGTTATTAGTTTTTATCATATATATGTTTGCAACGAATAAACTCAAAAACTATTGGACCGATTTAAAAAAATCTTTCACCATAAGAATGCTAGGTACATTAGCGCTTCTTCTTCTTCTTCTTCTTCTTCTTCTTCTTTTCGAGTCAGCGGGTTCAGCTATACTTTGTCGGACCAATAAGTAGCCACGGCTATTGCCTCATACATGTTTTCTAGTGTGCAGGTGGCTGGGCACAGAGGACAATGGAGGAGGTGCTCCATTGTCTGTATTGGGGCTCCACAGTCACAATGCTCCTCTGAAGTTACATTAGCGCTGAGTACTATACGCTATATTAAAAAAATAAATATATAAAATACAAAAAACGACAATTTAATTTTCCAATACAAAATGATCTGTTGGTTTTGTTGTCATGGAAACCATTGATATATATTTAACTGAATGATGGAAACTGTCAAAGCGGTACCAAGTCCGCCGGGTCAGCTAGTAATAAATAGAGGCCAAGTGCTTAATCGTGAGATATTTAAAAAAAAAAGTGTTCTTTCCAGGCGAGTGACCGGGAGTGATTTTTGATTCCTTATTCGTACGCTATGATATCAAACACGAGTGCTCTTTTTTTTCTTATTCAAGGACACTAGTAACTTATTTGTGTCACCGAAAATTCTCAAACTGTATGTATCTTTGTACCTACATAATGCTAAAAATATTACCTGTATTTCAAAGTGTACTGCATATCGAGGAGCTCGATGGCGCAGTGGTTGCCGCGCTCGGTCTAAAACTGCTGAAGTTAAACTTTCGCAAAGGCCGGTCATCGGATGGGTGACCAAAAACTTATCATCTCGAGCTCCTCCGTGCTTCGGAAGGCACTTTAAGCTGTTGGTCCCGGCTGCATTAGTAGTCGTTAACAACCACCAATCCGCACCGGGCCCGCGTGGTGGTGTATGGCCCATTCTCTCTATCCATCCATAGGGAAGGCTCGTGCCCCAGCAGTAGGGACATAAAAATGAGCTGATGATAATGACTGCATATCACTTTAATATCGAAATCACCGTTGAGATTGAAAAATCTTATTCAAAGCCTCCTTATAAAAAAAACTAGTTAACCCTTTATCCGCAACAATAATAATGAACAGCAATTTTTTTCAAAACCCCGTTTAACCCAAAACTTTAGATAGGCAAATTGCCCTATGCCCTTATTAATAACACCCTTATCAATAACCAATTGCGTGTTGCAAACTCAACCTTACCACTCCGCAATAAAGCCGAAAAGGTCAGCACCACTTGATATTGAACCAGTGTGCCTGCCATCTGTCAAAGGGGCTATTGCGGTTGCCATAAGTGAAATACATATTTTATTTTTGTTACCATTTCGGACCTTTGTTGTCGTACGACGATTTGATAGTGGAAAGCGGCTGTGTTGTAAGTTTCCGAGTATTTCCGAGTAATAGGACCTAGTGACGAGACCCATACATTGATTTGTACAAAAAAAGACTTAATTGAGAGAGCTCTAAATGTGTTGATAGGTGTGTACCAAAGTTGAGAATATGTTATACCAGGAATTGATTGATATACTTACATGACATATTTTAAAAACCCCGCATAATTAAAATATTTCAAAATTAAATTATTTGTTCCCATTTTTGATAAGAGTTAGGCTGACTGACGTATGTCTGACGCGCGGTTCCCCCTGGGTTCCTCCGCGGTTCTATCAATGACAATCAGTGACAACAGACAATAGCCGCTAAGCCCAGAATAATAAAGTTATTGTTCTGTGTGACTAAGCATTTAAAACAACGCGTTCATAAATAAATTAGCTCTTCGTTACAACATTTATAAAAAATATTTTATTTTATTCCGTGATTGTAAAAACAAATGAGTTGCGTTTTTTTTTATATTTACGGGTAAGCACAGTGCCTTGATGATGAAGGCCATTTGGTGGAAGCGCACTTCACCCGGGAACCTCAACTAGTGAGGCACTGGCTATCTTATCTCTAGAACAGAATCGGAACACAACAATGCTACAAACATTGATGTAGTGGTAGCTAGCCAGGCGGACAAACAAGTCCTATCACCAACCAAACCGAGTA
Source organism: Eudonia mercurella (assembly GCA_963082485.1). Taxonomy (NCBI): domain Eukaryota; kingdom Metazoa; phylum Arthropoda; class Insecta; order Lepidoptera; family Crambidae; genus Eudonia; species Eudonia mercurella. The sequence goes on from OY720040.1 coordinate 6,555,848, forward strand.
CACAAACATGTACCTCCCGCTGGGAATCGAACCCGGGACCTCTGGGTCTAAACCGGTGGTCTTAACCACTAGACCACAGAGGCAGTTAGTTTATTCAGGATCCGAGATTCGATAAAAAAAATAACAAAATTTTAACCACTCTTATCTTAGTCTTGTCGGCAACTCTAGGTAAATTAGCCCCCTCGATTTTCAATCTCTGGTTATGACCACACCTATCCTATACACTTTAAATAACAGTGAAACACGTACTATCAGGAAACCTTTGTTCCACATACATTTGAAGTCTATCAAAGACACAGCCGTCTGCCTCTCGCACCCCGTTCCGTAGCGAACAGCTAGAAAATTTCACGCCAGTTTCTATAACATTGTTCTGTGTTTCCGAGACAGCAACTTCGAAATTCAGTGTTGCCAGTTGCAGTCTCGTCAGGCCTTTGTTGGAAGTATCCGTGTCTGTGACGTCATATTCGGCGTCGGCATCATTGTTTTCTACCATTTTAATGGGTACAGCTTGTTGATTGCTATTTCATTGGCTTTCAACCTTACACAAAGGAGAAAAAGTTTAAATTTGTGTAATCCCGAAACATTGCCATGCATTGCATTGCAACCAAGTGTAAAGAACAATGTCATCATATGCAAAAAAGATTTACTTTTCTATTGAACAACTCAAATTTATTTTGTTACATGAGTTTTTAAACTTGACACGTTTTAATTTTTATTTCGTTTGTACCATGAGGTAGACGACCAAGAACAATGTGTTAGCTGGACCTAGGGTTGTAATTTTGCAATTTTTCTTTGTATAAAACAACTTCAATATCTCAGCCATATGGTGCTTTTCAGGCATGCACAATTTTTCGGAAATCTGTGCACCCTCCCTCGGGACTCTAGGGGGGTCCCTAGAGCCCCGAAGAAGGGTGGAACTAGAGGAAGGACGCCTTGTCAATCAGGAAGACCTTAATTATCACGTACTATTGAGTACGTGCTGATAGTGTAATTCACTTGCTACTTCATTGTTGTTATGACATCAAACTTAGTGGATTGGTCCGGAGGACTAGCCAAACATTGAACGAAAACTGAGTACAGTAATAATAGAAATATTTATCCTGCGCTGGGAATTGAACCCCCCACCTCTATTACGACGATTACTAACATTTGGCACATTTTGAAAACCACTGCGTACATCAGTAGCTCAATTAGTAATTATAAAACTCTAGTATCAATAAAATCAATTTACGCATTACATTCATTGACTGATTTTAAATTTCTTTTATCATGTCGATTTCATTGTCTTATAATTACTTAACATCGTATGTGGCATTTTAATTTGAAGGAATTATAACTATCTTTTACATTGAATACCAAACAAGAAAAATCTAGTCACTTTAAATAAAACTGCATTAGTGTTATAATTTTTATTATATATATATAATTTTTTAATATTGTAATTATTCTGGTCATCATTATCATCACTACGTCACCACGGGCTGCTGATCATAAACCTATCCTTTTGGCCACTACCTCCGATCTCTCTGATCCAAGTTGTACTCTACCCGCAAATATCAAATACGAGTGCTCTTTTTTTTCTTATTCAAGGACACTAGTAACTTATTTGTGTCACCGAAAATTCTCAAACTGTATGTATCTTTGTACCTACCTACATAATGCTAAAAATATTACCTGTATTTCAAAGTGTACTGCATATCGAGGAGCTCGATGGCGCAGTGGTTGCCGCGCTCGGTCTAAAACTGCTGAAGTTAAACTTTCGCAAAGGCCGGTCATCGGATGGGTGACCAAAAACTTATCATCTCGAGCTCCTCCGTGCTTCGGAAGGCACTTTAAGCTGTTGGTCCCGGCTGCATTAGTAGTCGTTAACAACCACCAATCCGCACCGGGCCCGCGTGGTGGTGTATGGCCCGTTCTCTCTATCCATCCATAGGGAAGGCTCGTGCCCCAGCAGTAGGGACATAAAAATGAGCTGATGATAATGACTGCATATCACTTTAATATCGAAATCACCGTTGAGATTGAAAAATCTTATTCAAAGCCTCCTTATAAAAAAAACTAGTTAACCCTTTATCCGCAACAATAATAATGAACAGCAATTTTTTTCAAAACCCCGTTTAACCCAAAACTTTAGATAGGCAAATTGCCCTATGCCCTTATTAATAACACCCTTATCAATAACCAATTGCGTGTTGCAAACTCAACCTTACCACTCCGCAATAAAGCCGAAAAGGTCAGCACCACTTGATATTGAACCAGTGTGCCTGCCATCTGTCAAAGGGGCTATTGCGGTTGCCATAAGTGAAATACATATTTTATTTTTGTTACCATTTCGGACCTTTGTTGTCGTACGACGATTTGATAGTGGAAAGCGGCTGTGTTGTAAGTTTCCGAGTATTTCCGAGTAATAGGACCTAGTGACGAGACCCATACATTGATTTGTACAAAAAAAGACTTAATTGAGAGAGCTCTAAATGTGTTGATAGGTGTGTACCAAAGTTGAGAATATGTTATACCAGGAATTGATTGATATACTTACATGACATATTTTAAAAACCCCGCATAATTAAAATATTTCAAAATTAAATTATTTGTTCCCATTTTTGATAAGAGTTAGGCTGACTGACGTATGTCTGACGCGCGGTTCCCCCTGGGTTCCTCCGCGGTTCTATCAATGACAATCAGTGACAACAGACAATAGCCGCTAAGCTCAGAATAATAAAGTTATTGTTCTGTGTGACTAAGCATTTAAAACAACGCGTTCATAAATAAATTAGCTCTTCGTTACAACATTTATAAAAAATATTTTATTTTATTCCGTGATTGTAAAAACAAATGAGTTGCGTTTTTTTTTATATTTACGGGTAAGCACAGTGCCTTGATGATGAAGGCCATTTGGTGGAAGCGCACTTCACCCGGGAACCTCAACTAGTGAGGCACTGGCTATCTTATCTCTAGAACAGAATCGGAACACAACAATGCTACAAACATTGATGTAGTGGTAGCTAGCCAGGCGGACAAACAAGTCCTATCACCAACCAAACCGAGTACACAAACATGTACCTCCCGCTGGGAATCGAAACCGGGACCTCTGGGTCTAAACCGGTGGTCTTAACCACTAGACCACAGAGGCAGTTAGTTTATTCAGGATCCGAGATTCGATAAAAAAAATAACAAAATTTTAACCACTCTTATCTTAGTCTTGTCGGCAACTCTAGGTAAATTAGCCCCCTCGATTTTCAATCTCTGGTTATGACCACACCTATCCTATACACTTTAAATAACAGTGAAACACGTACTATCAGGAAACCTTTGTTCCACATACATTTGAAGTCTATCAAAGACACAGCCGTCTGCCTCTCGCACCCCGTTCCGTAGCGAACAGCTAGAAAATTTCACGCCAGTTTCTATAACATTGTTCTGTGTTTCCGAGACAGCAACTTCGAAATTCAGTGTTGCCAGTTGCAGTCTCGTCAGGCCTTTGTTGGAAGTATCCGTGTCTGTGACGTCATATTCGGCGTCGGCATCATTGTTTTCTACCATTTTAATGGGTACAGCTTGTTGATTGCTATTTCATTGGCTTTCAACCTTACACAAAGGAGAAAAAGTTTAAATTTGTGTAATCCCGAAACATTGCCATGCATTGCATTGCAACCAAGTGTAAAGAACAATGTCATCATATGCAAAAAAGATTTAATTTTCTATTGAACAACTCAAATTTATTTTGTTACATGAGTTTTTAAACTTGACACGTTTTAACTTTTATTTCGTTTGTACCATGAGGTAGACGACCAAGAACAATGTGTTAGCTGGACCTAGGGTTGTAATTTTGCAATTTTTCTTTGTATAAAACAACTTCAATATCTCAGCCATATGGTGCTTTTCAGGCATGCACAATTTTTCGGAAATCTGTGCACCCTCCCTCGGGACTCTAGGGGGGTCCCTAGAGCCCCGAAGGAGGGTGCACAGAGTTCCCTATATTCGGTATAAGGCTGCCTGTCCATTGACGCGGAGCGAGGCAGCGCAGCGGAGCGAGTGAGTATTGCGGAGCGGAGTTGTGGACTATGCGGTGCTAGCTAGGCCGAGTTCACGCGTCCCTTTCCCCGCCGCAACACTCCGCTCCCCCGCTATGCTGCCCCGCACCGCTACCACGCTCCGCTTCTGCGTGGTGTGCGGGCGTGGTAGCGGTGCGGGGCGATTTTTAAACTAGCCCGCAACCCTGTCCCCTGGAGCGGAGCGGAGATTTAATTCAATCCCATTGGTTAATATTTCTTCGCTTCTCCGCACCGCAGCCTGGCTCCGCTTCAATGGACAGGCAGCCTTATACAGGTATTACCAAGTACCAGTTCCCAGGGTAAACCCAGGGTTCCAAGTATTGTTAGTGCAGTGCGCCACAAAAATTTACAGTCTTATAAAGACTAAAAAATAAGTTAACGTAATCTTTTACTGTTTAGACACTACACATAAAATAAATCAATATGTACTTTTTGCGTTAATTTAACATTATTATTATATCCTAACGACGTTTCACTTGAACCATTTGCATGGAATGTTGCATGCATTGCATGTAACTGAGCCCGATCTTCGGCTTTTCGTATCGAACTGCCGCCAGTCACTTTGCGTACTTTTTGCGTATGGATATATCTATATTAAATCAGGACTGTCGGACATAATACAAATATCCGTGACCCAAAAACATTGTGATTTTACTGCTCGATATTGGAGGGCGTAAAACATGGCTCCCTTTAGTTTCTTTTTTATACGGCTATTCAATATTTTTATGTCCAAAAATACAATGGCCACTCTGAACGCGCCAGGAATCTTTTGTTTCTTCTCAAATTGGTTTGTTAAGTTTATGGCCGTGACTACGCACGCTCTCGTCTTATGTCTTTTGTTTTAAGTAACTTCAAAGTTTTTTGTTTCTTCAAAAAAAGGAGGAGGTTCTCAATTCCTCTGTGTGTATAAATATATTTTAATGTGTCGCGGTAAGCCGCTGGATGCGAGCAGCACAAAACCGGTCGTTGTGGGGTCCTTTGAGGAGGCCTTTGTCCAGCAGTCTTTTGGCTGAATGATGATGATGTTTGCATATATAAAAAAAATTAGAATAATTATTTATGAACGGGATTATTACCATGTTTTTGTCTAATTTTAGTGACCATGATAGTCTAAAAAGTTAAATAAAAAAAGATAAATGATAAATTAATATCTCCGATCGACATATATGCACCGATTTGAATGATTTTTCAAAGAGTATTCTTCCAATTAATTAGCTTATTTCTGAATCCTCAACTACTCAGTAACTGGCTATCTTATCTCTGTCGGAACACAACATTGCTACTTCATTGTTGTTATGACATCAAACTTAGTGGATTGGTCCGGAGGACTAGCCAAACATTGAACGAAAACTGAGTACAGTAATAATAGAAATATTTATCCTGCGCTGGGAATTGAACCCCCCACCTCTATTACGACGATTACTAACATTTGGCACATTTTGAAAACCACTGCGTACATCAGTAGCTCAATTAGTAATTATAAAACTCTAGTATCAATAAAATCAATTTACGCATTACATTCATTGACTGATTTTAAATTTCTTTTATCATGTCGATTTCATTGTCTTATAATTACTCAACATCGTATGTGGCATTTTAATTTGAAGGAATTATAACTATCTTTACAACATAATTTAAAAAAAAAAGGAAATAGAAATAAAAATATACACATAATTTTTACAAATAAAAAAGGGACTCCAAATCGCTGCCAAGCGGGAGAGTGCCCAGGACGCTGGCGGCGTTGCCTCTTTGAATGACCAAACTTAAACGTTGGCCAAAATACGCGCCAGCTCGAGGGTCACCAGTGGTCTCTATAAGGCGAGCGGAAATTTCTTTAAATAGCTTTCGAGCTGCCGGTCCCCATGGTCCCAAAGTTTCAACCCCAAACGGCGCAAATATGTGCCCAAGGCTTAGAGAACTATATTTACGCCTTTTGAGGTCCTCAGCCGCTGAAGCTGCCGCGCCAGCACTAACCGAAGTTGCCCTAATGTGGGATGGAGCTAGGGTGTCCACGCACGTCGCATCCCACACCAGGGATCGACCTTGCGACCAGGCAACGAGCGTCATTCCATCGGGCCTCTTTCCATCGTCACGAGCCAGCCCATTGGGTTCCAATACAGCTGGCACATTGACGGTAGAAAGCGCACGGCGAATGACGTCGTTTAGATTCGCGTGTCGCGACAGACGACCAGCGCTTCGCTGGCAAGAAAGACCATGGTGCCCAAAAATATCCACTTCAGTCCCGCAAAGGCAACGATGAGGTTCATTTGTTTTAATGCCCAGGCGTAAGCAAACTGACAAAGTGAGTGTAGGGCCGGTTAAAAGGGTGCCTGTGTTGGGTGAAGGTATGGCGTGTAGCCAAAAACCGGCCTCCCTCTCCGAAACGGCAAGAAGACGAGCTCGTTCCCTATCATTAACAGCACTCTCTATGAGCGCGGAGAAAGTCATCTTACAGAGCGGCTCGTCCCAGTGTCTTTGGGAGTTAAGGAAGGTTGGTAGGTCGCAGTTTTGGCAGATAGCAGACCAGGCATTTCTGGCTTCCGACAGGCACGACACTTCAACGCCGCCCAGGGACGGAAGAATAATTTTAGATGTTAAAGTGAGCGTGCTGTGTACAGAAGACAGAAAAGCCGGTAGTGATAGGTCTTTTATACTGCGAATACCCAAGCCCCCAAACCTGATGGGAAGGGAGGCCTGGGTCCATGATTTGCTATCGAAATGACAATTTAAAACTGATGATAAAGTACTCTGAATGGACGCGTCGAGTGATAGAAGAAGATTAGGATGTTTCCACAATGGACAACATCGGAGCAGATAGATAGCCTTTGGAGCAAACAAACAAAAACGGATGATGGTAAAAGCTATATGAGGATGGATATTTAAAAGGCGCTCTACGATGCCGTTGAATTTGAGGGAGATTGAATCGATGAGAGGCGGAATGGATTCTGAGAAAATGGGAGCGCCTAATAAGGAAAGGGTGTCTTTATTCTGAATTTTGATGTTTGGGGCCAAAGAATTAAATTTAGAAATAATAATAAAAATAAAATAATAATAATAAATAATAATAATAATATTTACTATCTTTTACATTGAATACCAAACAAGAAAAATCTAGTCACTTTAAATAAAACTGCATTAGTGTTATAATTTTTATTATATATATATAATTTTTTAATATTGTAATTATTCTGGTCATCATTATCATCACTACGTCACCACGGGCTGCTGATCATAAACCTATCCTTTTGGCCACTACCTCCGATCTCTCTGATCCAAGTTGTACTCTACCCGCAATCCTTCTTATACTCGTATCATCCACCCAACAGGTTGACGAGCGACCAGGTTATCTTAAGCATTCTCTTAGCAACCAGACTATGTAAACAAACAAACTGTTCAATATGTATTTGTTAATAACTGCAAATAATAAGTAACTACCAGATTCTACAATCCACTGTCCAAAAATAGATCATACCATGAAGATTTAGACAGGAACATTCGTCACCATATTAAATTTTATAAGAGATAAAATAAAAACAATGCATACTGAAATATAGCTTTAATCACTTTTAATAATAATGATCCTATGTACACAGCGCTTAAAACTATAAAACTGGATCTCTACAGTAAACATTGTAAAAATTTCATACATTGTACATTTTGGGAAAAGTAACCACGAAAGCATATATGGAATATGCAACTTAAACTACATTACGAACACGATGTTCATTCAGCACAAACTGTGAAAATCCATGTACTTCCTCAGATTACATTTAAAATAACACATAAAGGTTACAATAAATAAAATCATTTATAAAAAAGTTCGTAAAATAAGCACCAGTAAATTAATGATACTGTTACAATACACTAACAAAATAACATCTACCACAAGAGTACGTTGTATCGACAACTAAAAACCTTTAGGAACTATATGCAGATTGATCACAAAACTGTTTGTATATGTTGTCACTACAGATTTACAATGGTTATAACTATAAACCGGCAAAACAATACAGCCTCATAAATTAAAACTAAAATGATGTTAACTTAGAAATATGCGAAGTTAAATATTTTAGTAGATGATTCAAATCTAGATTTTGATGAAGCATTTGAGAAAGTGATTCAGATATCATAATATAAAATGGTTTGAAAGTGAACACTTTAAAAAGCGATTATTCCCTTATGAGGTTATTTTAAAGTAATATTTTAAGTGCTTTAATGATATTAAAAATACTTTTGCTAAGAATTGTCGTGATGTCAACTGATCAAATGCTTAATCAAAGTCTACATTTTTTATATCAGTACACGAGGCATTTTGTACGAATGGAGAAATATTTATTATATAAACAATTGTCACCGGTTATTATTGCTTTGCTCATTATTGAACTTAATAAAAACATCTTAATAGTTTAATGAAAACATACCATAGAGTAAAATAAGTTGTCCAAGTATAAAAAATATTATGAGTGAAAGCCAATTATAGTATATCTAACGTAAACGTGCACAAAATAGGGGCCTCTAGCTAAAACTAAGCTGATGCACCGTGTACAGACACAACAAACGATGAAGATTAGAATGAAACCAACTTAACACGCTTTATCGATTATTGACGTAATCAACAGTCTAAAAGCGACTAACAATCATTATCAGTCTTCCACAATTATCCTACCGTTAGTGAACCCATACTAGCAAAACTATGAAAAGCTAAACTGGAATCAGACGTCAAATCGAATGTCGCAAGGGAATGTCATATGAAACCGTCAATTTTGAACAATCAGTCTTGAACGCTGCAGAACCTATACAAGTAGTGGCAAGCGAAGAGCTACCATATCAGATACTTAAAATAGAACCACATAATAAATACTTAAAATATGAAACTCAAGTGTACATTGCTGTATAAACTAAAGTTGTACTACAATAAACACTTACGTAAAACTCTTAAAAATGGTCCATGGGATTGTTGTAATTGTACGCAATAGGTATAAAATCTAGCACGATCGATATTTACACGAGCACCGCAAAGAGAAATCGTATTTCGATTGCACATTGTCTCTCAGTTCACTGATACCACTGTTTGTGACGTCACTACGAGCTTGGCACTTTGGTTGTCTGTCACCTCGATGTCCTCAAGTCAGGACGCTTAATACTACACTTCCGTACCGTCTTCTCCCTCATCTTCGAACAGAGGTTCGGTTGAATTGACCTCAGTTGGAGGCTTTTTCTTAGGCTTGGGCGGAGGTCTCGGTGGTATCTTTCCACTTCTGCCTAACGTCCCCGATTGGTTCAACGAGACATTTGTGTCATTTTTCCTCGGATCCTCTTTAGTCGGCGAAGATTTACTTGGAGATGTTGCATCTCCATTCTCTGATTTTGGATACCGTCTTAAAGATCCTGTTTCAGGTTTACCCCTTCTGCTCAATGTGCTGCTATCTGATACATGCGACTGAGTATCAGAACCGGTACTGAACAATGCTTTCCTTGGCTCGGCATGCGGCGTCGATGTGTTCTTAGCTGTCCAACTCATTCGAGGATTAATGGGTTCCTGAGGACCTGGGGTAGAGAGCTGATTGGACAGTTGAGAAGAAATGCTGTTTCTTGGGTTGGTCATATATTGTTGTACAGGCGACGATGCGAGTTCTTGTTCTTCAATGGGTGCATAGTAAACTTGCTGAGGGATTGAATAAGCGGTAGGTGTCGCAGGCAGTGGTCTATTTCTCATCGGTGAAAACTGCGCTTCTAATCCAGCCTTGTTTAGAGAGAGCACAGAGCTTCCGTCGACAGTTGTTCTTAAGCCAAGGTTATCGTACAATGGTTCTTGTGCTTCAGTGCTGGGTAGTATTTGGGTGCTAGCTGTGCTTGACCAGCTCGGAGCTCTTGGTCTACGTGGGATAGTCACATAACCTTGTCTTGGCGTTACGACTGGGGGTGTGACGGGTGCTATAAAAGGAGATTGCGAGCGTGAGTACGGAAGTGTTCTGAATATGTTTTGGTTGTTAGAAATGCCGTAGATAGGTTGCATGGGTGAATGTATTGGGCTGATTGGATTCAGCTGTGGTGGGAGCCTCGTGGTGTCAGGTACGGTGGACGCGTTGCTCGCTGCGGGAGAGATCTGGGCAGCCCTCGGTGGGAACGAGATCAGTAAATCAGGGGTACGCCCATATTCGACATTCAAAGTGTCTTGCGATCGTTTCGAAGGATGCTCGAAGTCTAGAGAGCGTTTTTCGTCATCGTTGTGTGCTGTAACAGAGGAAATTACATTCTTTATTTTAAATGGTCATTTTAAATTACCATAAAAAATATAAGTTTACAATGACATAGGGTTTATTAACCAAAATATATTTTTTAAGCTGTAAAATAATAATTATCTGTTACATCTTAATGAAATATTGGCAGAATGCCGTTTATAGCAAAGTCATAATGTTTACAACAAGAAACACGCTTATCATGTTTTGAGGAGAGCGCTTTTATCCTTTTTATTAATACTTACAGAGTGACATTAAATTTATAAAAGTGATAATAAGTAAGTGCTCCCGTTTTGGTATTCGATAAATTTTATCGATATTTATAATACATAGTGTTTGTCAAGGCTTTCAAATAACGCGTTAAAGATGAAAGGTTTGGGATCTTTAAATCAACTTTTTTATATTAGATTTATTAAATCAAAGCTCTCAAAAAAGTTAATATAGTATGAGATATAATATAAGATAAGCTAAATCTTACTTAAAATTTTATGTTTCTTAAACGTTTTGTAGTAATAATAACTAATAAGGATTTCTTTTTGATATCTGCAAGATGATATACCTATATACACATTAGAAGGAACTAGGTGCACTTAACCGGGAATTCCCAACTTGAGAGAAACTGGATATCTACGAGTATCTAACTAATCTGTAGCTGTCGAACGAAACAAAGCAATCCTCGTTGTGTTGTCTTCATATGGCGACAGACTTCTTATCTAGTTACGATGAAGGTAGCTAGCCAGGAAAGCTTCATACAAGTCCTACCACCAACCAAACGGAGTACAAAAAATGTAAACCCCCGGGAATTGAACCCGAGACCCGCGACCTCCGAGACATAATGGTCTAGCATTCTTAGGTAGTCTCTTAGGTAGTAAGTAAGTATTACAAGTAAGTTATTATTTGACGCCCTTTAAATAATAACTTTTATTTAATATTTAAAAAAGTTTTTAAGAGTATGTAACAACTTACCGAATACAGAATCATTGTCCAGCAATGTTTTATTGAGTTCGGACATCTCGGTTCCCGCGCTTGTTATCGACGGCGGAACATCATATCGTCTCGGTGGCTTGGTGACCGGATTGACAGCTGTTATCAGGCTCTTCTCCATCTCCGGTATAACCGAGCCTTCGATCAACGCTTCCCCATTGGATGTATCCGCTTTCTTTTTATCAGAGCCACGCCTTTTGCAACAGCAATAGCACAGTATGACTAGAATTATTAACAGTATCGCAGCTGTACACGACACTCCTATTAGTACTGGTAGCATGTTATTATCCATTCCAGTTGGTATGATAGGATCCTGTATCGGATGCATAACGACTAATGTCAAATTCCTCTCTTCCACTCCACCTTGATTTTTGGCGACACACAAATATTCACCGTTATCCGTGGTGCCTGCGTTGACAATGGTCAAATTGACCCATTTACTGTTTTCAGAATTATTTTCTGATAAAAAGTATTTGAGCTCACCCTGGTATTTGTAAGAGCCATCGATAATTTGGGCGTTTAACACCCAGTTTACTTCTGGAAGAGGGTTGCCGTTAACTTGACAGGAAAGGGTTATGTTGTTGTCAGCTGAGCGGAGGGTCGTGCTAGTGGAGGGATACACAATGCTAGGGCGACAAGCGAAGTCGCTAGAGTCCAACTCCTTCCACATTTTCCCGTACACTTTGGCCGGCTCCACGCAAGATATAGGCGAAGTGTACAGATGCTTGCTGATAACCCAGTTCCTAAAAGGCTGCAGATAGCAATCGCACCGCCACGGGTTATCGTGCACGACCAAGTTCGATAAGGACGTCAACGCGGTTAAAGTGTCCATCTTCAACCTCTCCAATTTATTGCCTTCCAAACTCAAAGTGTTCAATTTCGGCACATTGACGAAAGTTTTCATGCCAATTTGGACGATCCGATTATTGCTTAGATCAACTTTCTGCAGAAACGGTAGATTATTAAAAAGGCCGTCCTCCAACTTCTCCAATTGGTTATCGTTTAGGAGGATCCATCTTATTTTAGTAGTTTCCTTAAAAGTCTCCGCGTGTAACGATTTCAATTCGTTTTTAGACAGATCCAACTCGATCATGATTGCGAGACCGCTCAGGCCGTTCTTGTGGATCGTTTTCAGTTGGCATTCTCTCAGAATGAGCTTCTTAAGGTTAATCAATTGGGCGTCCTCGAAGGCGTATCTCGTTATTTCGTATAATTCGTTATTAGAGAGATCTAGGTTCTGGATGTCGGCATTTAAATTTTTCGGTATCTCTTCGTAGTGGGCTTTGGAGCAATCCGCTTGTTTATTGCCGCTCGCCCAGACGCATTTGCATTGTTTTGGGCAATTGGAAGTGAAGTCGCCGCCGAGCGTCGTCGTAACTAAGCCAAGTATGAGGAGTATTCTCAGAAGTCTTTCCTCCATTGTGGCTAGTCTTGGACCTGTAACAAAGGAAAAGGACACATTTAGACAAGTTTTCGGCAGAGCGTACCGCAATAAATACTATTATGTCCGAGAATGGAAATAGAAATCATGTTACACGCACACTGCACAGTAGTTTAATAGGGGCATTAAAACACGGAATCGTTTCATGTACTTTGAAAGCAGTAACGTATACAAATGCAAGGCATTAACAGATGCGCTTTATTAATAAACTCTCAGAGCGAGCTTAGATATCATTAATGACTTCTGTTTATTTTCGTGTTCGTGAGCGAACTATAAATAAAATATCGTTATGTTCTGCTATAATCTGGTACTGTAAAGTAATGAAATAACATACATACACACTCATTATTTAGTCAATCAACAATCAATAAATGGGAACGTATCAATACAAGTACCTAACTAATCAATATATCGTAGAAATTCTGTTGAATCTATAGTTATGCAATTTTTAAGGTTTAAATATTTTTTGGTATATGATGGTTTGGTATATGATGGTCTTTTGACCAAGTCTTTAACTAAGTAGTACTTACTAATAGTTACTAGTACTTAATGTACTTTTTGTTTCAATCTTTCAAAGTTTGTTTATCAAGTGAACTTTAGAAGTATATGTAAATTTTTTTATGGCTAAGATGACAAACAAGCTTTAGGTGGAAGGAGGTGATACGGCTATAACTAGCGCGTCAACCCCACGGATCAGGTATTCTGCCTCTATGTCCGGTAATTTAACTCTCATATTCTTGAAAACGACCATAAAAGAAAATAAGTGTTTATATTATGAACAAATTACAATTTGAAAAGTGCCAATGAAGCTATGATTGATACGGTGCCGAGTGCCGACTGTCGAAGTACAACAAGCAACTTGCGTGAACATAGCAGAACAGCATATTGTTGGCAACAACGAATCTGAATTTTAAAAACGTCTTGAAGGCATAAAAGTTAAGTCGTATTTGCAGTTTTGATTTATTTTTGTTTGAGTATTAATTTGAAATAATGGTGGATTATTAACCGTTAAGTGTTCGTGAACGTACATACAAAAAACAGTGTAGTGTTTCTTTTAAGATTCTTTTATTTTTAAAAGAGTTTTATAAATTAATAATTAAATAATGGTGTGTGAGGAAAGGTCTCAGTACATTCATTCTTGCCCGGGTTTGTGGTCATCACCAACGCTCATTTGGCAAGCGTAGTGATTAAGCCACCTGACCACCCATCAATTGTAGCGATGTATTGATTTGAATGATGGAGACCTTTACCCAGCAGTGGGATAATATAAAGACTATTTACTTTACTAGACTACAGGAACACCAACAAAATCTCGAAAAAGTTGCAAATAACCGAAAACGAAATCCGTGTCAAGTATTATTACATTCTTTCTTCTTTTGATTGATAACTCTATAAAGTTGAAGGTTGAAACCTTTTGCGTCGGAGGAACCTTTCATAAATGTGATTATTTTTGATTCAGAGCTGGAAGATGATTCAATTGAATAAATAGAGCTGAAAGGTCGGTGAATGGAAAATAGTGAATACATATAGCGTTGTGGATGCAGAACAACGATATAGAAATAACCAGTTGTTTAACTTTAAGCTTGGCTCCATATATGGAGTTCTAGGTTCAATTCCCAGGTCAGGCAAAATGTGTTTCAGATTTTTTGATGCACAGCCTGCGTTTGTGATCATCAACCCACATTTGACAAGCGTGGAGGGTTATTAAGCCAGTAACTATCAAATCAAGTGATGATAGAGGCCTTTACCCAACAGTGGGACAGTATCCCTATAGGCTAGTTATAATGTTTTAATGTAAATTCTATGTTAAGTTTACTAACTTAACATAGAATTTACATTAAAACGAACCGAATTATACAGATCTATTCGCATTTGCTTTACATATTTACATACTGCATAGTGACATATCAAAAACTCCGAAGTCTTATATTTACGACTAGTGACTCGCCTGCGAGTCCTGCGACATCTTCGACGTATTTATTTATTTATTTTGTAAACACCAGCAGGCGTCTTTAATAACGACTTCAAGCATAACCAAACCCCATGGTTTTCAAGCAGAAACTTTCGCAATTCTCCTATGCGCAAAGCAGAATATAGAATTAGCCGTGAAAAAGCGTAATATATTCATTCTGAGTGAGAGCCAACCTGCGCTCAAGTCACTCAAGTCACTCAAGTCGCCCCGGATCGACTCTGACCTTGTTATAGAAACCACCAAAGCTCTAAACAAGCCTGGTGGGATTGATCTGGGTCCCAGGTTATATGGGAATCCATGGCAACGAAATGGCGAATGCACTTGCCAGGGAGGGCTCAGAGACCCAGCTCATTGGTTCTGAGCCGTTCGAGGCACTTGCACCAAGTACCATTAAACAAGGCCGATTAACGATTACATCGTAAATAGGCACAGCATCGAATGGAAAGAGCAGCCGAATATGAAACACTCCAAATCCTTGCTAGGCGAAAACGCCTTAGGACGGAGTAAGTTCATATGCGGAGGCAGTAGAAGGCAGGCCCGATTAACCATCGATGCCTTGACAGGGCACTATGCCACAAAACAAATGCTTCACAGAACGCACCTATATTGTAACAAATAGCTTGTGTAGGGCATGTGGAGGCTAGGAAAAGAATGGAACTCCGGGGTCGGCCTATCGGAAACCGGAGGACCTCAGGCTCTTCGCGCTTACAGACGTTGCCAAACTTATGGCATCTATCTTTACAATGGAAGAAGAGTGAAAGGATGGGGTTGCACAAAAGATCCCGAAAGGTTGAAGTGTTACTGCGAGAGGGAAACCTCAGCAGGTCCCACTAAGATAAGATAAGAAACACCCGTATCATTACCAATTCAGTAACTCTTGCGGGCCAAACTTCTAGTTACCAAAGTTTCATCCCGATCGAACGTATGATACGCAAACAGGACAAACAAAAAACATTTATTTTTATTCTAACGACACAACGTTTCCCACACACCAATTTTGAATAAATGATGACAATGACGGTTTCACAAAACTATTGAATAAAAAATTGCGGACACCCGTCAATATGTCATTGCAACCCAATTTAAAAGTTAATTCAGCGGTCAAAAACATAACGGAAACTAACGAATGCAACGAAACGGAATGTAAAATATATATAAAATTCGTGTTGAATAAAATTCGTTTAACGCATCACAAATAAAGTGATTATGCCTTTCTACATGAACGAAAAAATATACCGGGGGAATGTCAATATGTGAGTTAACGAAAACAAGGCTTTGTTTGTCGTTATTTTAGCTCTTTTAGAATGTTACCAAGAATGCCATACAAATTCTCATTTTCTTTAACACCATCGAATGACAAATAAAAAAAGGAAAAACCCTAACACGAACATTTATGATTCTAACTTTCTAGATGGGTTAACAGGACTGGTATTATCATCACCAGTTCATTTTATGTCCCCACTGCTGGGGCACGAGCCTTCCTTACGGATAGATAGGGAGGATGAGCCATAAACCACCACGCGGGCCCAGTACGGATTGATGGTTGTTAATGATTGTATGCAATGTAATGCAGCCGGGATCGATGGACTAACGTGCCTTCCGAAGCACGGAGGAGCTGGAGATGAGATGATAAATTTTGTCACCCATCCGATGACCGGCCTTTGCTAAAGTTATCGCAAACCGGGCGCGTTAACCACTGCGCCATCGAACACCTTGAGAAATGTTAACAAATGTTTATTGCTCAAATGAGACACCACAAAACACAAATATGGCTATGTCCAATATGCACACTTTAATAAAATTCTTGAACAAAATGAACCATAAGTTAAAGTGGGTAAAGAGTTCTTTTTAATATTAACAAAGTTTCAGCTGAGAGCAAGAAGTTGCGGGTCGCTTCGGATATTGATATTAAAATCAGTTTTGATAGAATTGGGGCGATCTTTTAAAGCAATTATGATTTTTGAAATCCATCTTTCATTCCGAGAAAATAAAAGTTCGCAACTAGATACGTCAATGGCGCCTTCGGCAATAAAAATCAAAAGCCATCGAGCATTTTAGGGTAAGTTTTAAGGTCAGTCAAAGTAAATTTTTTTTATTCAAATAAACTTAAGAAAAGTGCTTTTGAATCGTCCGAACATAGTTTTACCTAATACCCATTCAGGACGTCTATTTTTTAGCTGTGGAGAAGAACGTAGTTTGATGTGGTCACATTAGTAAATATATCACTATTTACTCATGTGATGAGTAAATAGTGATTAAATAAAAATTCAATTCAACATAATTATTACGTAAATAGTCAAACAAAAGATATTTCGAGTCTATAGATATGGGTAATATAAAATGTGTCGCGAACAAAATATTACATACAATTCGTAATACGGAAATAGTGTTGTCGTGGGTCCTACAGCAGTGCCTTGATTGGTAGTGCTCCAGATCGGGTGCAGTATAGGATTGAACCCCGCATATAAAAAAAACTTTCAACGCTTTTGCCAATTATTTCGAATCCTATAATTCATCAAAGCGTGATACTTACACCCGTATTTATAAAAGAGTAAAAGCTTTTACTTAAGCAAAGTAATTGCTTAAGTCACAACTTTATTCTTTAGTTAAGAAAATCCATAAAGTTAGTAACGGCAAAAGTTAGAATACTTAGCAAAGCAATAGTCACCAATATTTTTACTCAAGCAATCTAGATTTCTCTAAGAATTCATAGTGAAGAGCTAGCTAGTATTTATTTGTTTATGAAATTGTAAAATTGTTTTTAAGGGACTTAACTGCTCGCCTGTACGAAGCAATGGGTGACTGGAGGTCAGGTCATTTTTTTGCACAGCGCATTAGCTTGGCCATTCAAAGGGGTAATGCCGCCAGCATTTTGGGCACCTTGTCTCGGACAAGCGAGTTAGTAGAAGTTTATATTTATGATTTCGTAATTATTATTTATAAATTTTTTTTTTTTTTTTAAGAACAAGTAATGACTTAACAAAGTAATTGCTAAGTAGCAAGTAATGACTTATTTATAAATACGGGTGTTCGTAACTATTACTTAATCAGTGGTATCTTGTAAAGATTACTCGAATACTACACATTGAAATGAAGAAGCAGGATACAATAGTATTTTAATAAAAAAAATTTAGTTACCCTTTTTTGATCACAGCTGGGCAAGGACCTCTTCAAAGCCTACCACTCTTCCCGATCCCTAGCAGTTCCATTTTGAAGGCAATTAATACTCATAAAAAACACAATCAACATTTCAAAATCAAATAAGTCAGCGAACTATTTCCCACACAGTGAGTTCAAAATAACATTCCACACTCTGGAAATATCGACGTCGTTACGTCCCCAAGACAACTTAGTTCGTGTTTTAATTGCATTCCCGAGTAAGGGCGCACTTTAACTGCGTAATTTCGGTGTAAGTGCGTCTCGCAATGTGCGCAGGGACTTACGATTACTGCCGGCGCAAGCCACAAGCGAATGATATGTAGCAATGTCATCATCTGCCTTTTTTAACGAGTAGACTTCGCATCCTAACCGTATCGCCCAGAAGGGCTTATTGTCTAATTTCAACCTCTAGCGCAATACCTTTCAATTTAACATTTGAAAGCTATAGTACTTGAGTACTTCAAACTAATTCACAAGTATCGGTGATTGTAATCGCGACGCGAATTTTAATGATGTTGAATGAAAGACATCGTCAATTTGACATTTATTTGGAATCGTCTACGCAAAATGACAAGCGTAAATACCTTTGGAAGGTATCTTGATAAAGTCTGGTTGTTGCTAGGACCCGGGAGGTGTTGGGTTGATCACAGGATGAAATATGACCGACCTACTGAATTGCTCGGCACCTCGTCAACCGCAGGGCAGGATCCTGAGCAGTCAGCCTTTCACGGCCAGCCGCGGTGGTCCTTGAGGATACTCCTTATCAAAGCACTAAACTCCGTTATCATCAGCCTAAAAACGGCCCACACCTGAACTCAGACCTTCCACAAAACAATAACAGATCGAATCATAACCCACCACGATGGTCCAATGCGTCAAAAAGTGCTGTTATTAACAATATTGCCTATTTTTCTGACAAATAAGAGCCGAAACCTTATCTTATCTTAGTGAGGGCTACCGTCTCCCAGTTGCACTTCGACCCATCGTGGTCTTTTGTGCAACCCCATCCTTTCACTCTTCTTCCTCTGCAAAGATTGATACCGTAAGTTTGGCAACGTCTTTAAGAGCGAGGAGCCTGAAGCCTATCGGTCCATATTATTTTGCAATAACTTACGATTAAAAATATCGCTCACAATACAGATTGATTTCCATTAGGAAACCACCGATTACGGTGCCCAATTTTCGGTTAGATATTCTTTTCATCTCCTATATTAAATTGGTCAACTAATCGCGTCATAACTACCTATTATTAGACAGCCTACATTCTCAGACAAAGTTTTTCAATTTGATCAGAACGTAACATCGCGTTGACATTCGGGCACTGATTAAAAACGAGCTGAATCTACATTAAAATAAGCTTTTAACTTGTTTAACCTGCTACTCTTTACGTCTTGGTCTTTTGGGCCAATAAATTGCATTTAAGAGGCTCTTACTTTAAAACCATCTTTGTGACACACGTCACGTCACCGGCCAAAGCTCAAATAAAATACATAAAAAATCACAATGATACGTTCAACAGTGTTGTGGCAAAAAAATAATTGTTTTTTTCTTTCTTTTGTAATAGCGTACATAGTTATTAATTACAAACTGATAGGCTAGAAAGCCGATTTGCTATTTAAAGAAAAAGCTATTTCCACCTTTAACTTTCGCGTTCCATAGTTAGAATTTAAACGGGAAACACAAACTAATTAGTTAAAAAAACCCCGTCACCACGACCGGTGTAACTCATTCGAAACGTCGAGAAGGTGTGTACCATTTACTAATTAGTTTGCGTTAATCACCGTTTAACTTCAATTGTTATTGACTCTTAATGACAAATATTTCAAACATAACAGAAACATACGAATGTGCATTGTTCAAAACGTTCCAGCTTAAACTAAAGTAAAAGCTTTATGACACTGGACTGGCAATCGTACATTCGGCCTGATTGAAAGCTGGCACCGCTGCCCATGGCTTGCAACACTGAAGGCTTCAGGCACCCTGAAGCTTCAATCCTTATATCTCTGAGCCCTGTTTCACGGGATCTAATACTTTTCAAAGAGGAACATAGAAATGCAAAACAATGCTGTTTGGCGGCAGAAGTAGAAACAAGAATGGTCGCTATCCAGACTAAAACTTTTTTTAAACTAGGTTAAATGCTTTAGAACCGGATAAAAACAGCCGCGGATCGTTCTCAGTGGCGTATACTTGGAGAGGCCTATGCCCAGCATGTATAGACTGAAGATGATGATGATGATGATGATGATGATGATGATGATGATGATGATGATGATGATGATGATGATGATGATGATGATGATGATGATGATGATGATGATGATGATGATGATGATGATGAAAATGCTTTGCGAGTACACCGGGGCTAGAGACAACCCTGGGTTATGTGGGACTCTCCTCGTCTTCCTTCGGCCAGCTTCTAAAGCTCCAGGGGAGGAGAGGTCTACCCTCAAAAAACCAAGTACCATCCTTTCTCTGTCACGGGGTTGGCTCGGGATCACGAATCGCAAGCACCGTGTTAGTCTGGCCTGAAACCTACCAGGCTACACTCATATTGTGTCCTCACTGCTGGGGTACCAGCCTTCCTTATGGATGAATGGGGAGAACGGGCCATAAAACACCACGCGGGCCTAGTGCGGATCAGTGGTTGATAAAAACTGCTAATGCAGCCGGGATACATTTTTGGTCACCCATCCGATGACCGGCTTTTGCGAAAGTGGCTTAAACTTCAGCAATTGCAGACCATCACCATGCACCATCGACCTCTTCATTCATTTGTTCGTGAATAAGATCCAATGAATTGCTAATAATATAGCCATTGAAAAACGCAAACGACTACAACCGACTAATAAAGTCGTATCGTCGTGGATGAATGCGCGTCAGTGTGTCTGTGTGTCGCGTCCACAACGAGCTCCGTGCTCAATGGGCCACTGTTTTAAAGGTTAGGCTTTATTGACCCTCATTAGCATTTATGGGTTAGGTACAGTGCGTAAGTTTAGTATGGAAGGAAGGAGAATATCGTAATTTATATATACATACAATTGTATGTTTTTTTATTCAACACAAACTTTCACAGGTACTTATTGACGTCAAAACTATGAAATCCAAATAATAATAATAAGAAACTAATATAATAGTTTAGAGTAAACTACTTCGGATTTTGGGAGAGCCTTCGATCGATAGGAGCTGGCATGAAACTCTTTCTTTGTCTCCCTCTAATCTCCATGTAAAGTAAAAGTAATTAGCTGTGCATATACTGTCCCACAGCTGGGCAAAGGCAAATGTATTGGCAATTCACTACTTTTTTTAAAATTTTTATTTTGTAAGATGGGCTTGCTCTTGCTTGCAATTACCTCGATACAAGAGCTTTGAGTAATGTGCCATAATTTTAAATGTAGCTCTTTTTGAAACTTTTGCTGAAATAACAATGATGAAATGCGATGCTAACATGAACTTGTCAAAATAAAATAAAAAAAAAAAAAAAAAAAAACTTAATTGAATGACTTAAAGGGAACATTATCTAAAAAAAAAATAAAGAATTTAATAGTTTAATAACAAATTGAGAGCAACCTCGAGCACGTCGCCACCTCACTATCTGGGAGCTGTCTGAAAACCAGCGCTTTAGAGCATTCAGTGTAAGGTACAAGTCCGAGACGGGCCGCAGACTGCAACCGCAGTGTTGCCTGCGGTCGCGGTCGCCTCTATTCCAAACGTGGCGTCATGCCGCGGCTGCACAATGTATGGAACAAAGCCTCAGTCACTCCCGTACCTTGGTCGCGTTGTACGTGTATACTCTTTGCGGTTCGATACACAACTGGTGTTCGCTTTGCGCCGCAACTGCAGGCTGCGCGCCGCGGCTGCACGCCGCCACCGCAGTGTTGCCACGCTTGGTATCAATTTCATAGAAATTCATAGAAACCAGTAGTGTCGCTTGCAGTTTGCGGTCTGCGGTCCATCTTGGACTTGTACCTTAATGCCACAAAAGTATTGCTGAGACAGCTACCCGTTGACCTCAAACACATATTCTTTTTCTTTGTGTTAAATTTCAAACTGTCTGTGTTCATTATGATTACAAACCCAATATGCATCCAATAATTATCAATGCGTAACACCAACGTGTCAATACGAGCCCTATACGGTGTGGTGGTTGTTAACGACTGCTAATGCAAACGGGACCAACAGCTTTATGTCATCATCTCAGCCAAAAGACGTCCACTGCTGGACAAAGGCTTCCCCCAAGGATCTCCACAACGACCGGTTTTGTGCTGCTCGCATCCAGCGGCTTCCCGCTACAATAAAGCTTTACGTGCCTTCTTAAAAACAATGAAAAAAATCACAGAACCAGTCTCAAACCGTTTGTGTCACCCTCCGTGTTTTCTGCAACGTTGCAACCGGCTGTAAATCTATAGTTATCGTTTGGAGTAAACCGAAAACTTTATCAGGCGGAATGATGGTAATACCGTGTCTCTCTGGTTTACGGGACATCAGACATTTTATCGTCTAAAATCTGAAATGACAATCTTGGTATGGCCTTTCCGTTCCGCAGCTTTAAAAAGTTATGCTGATAATAAAGCGGCATACACAATAAAGGTTACGATCAAATTTTTATTTGACAAAATAACCGCGGCCCTTTTGAAAAATTCAATCGATACACGTAATAAATGTTTTTTTTTTTCAAAGAAGTAAAGTAAAAAGTCAATAGCCTATATATTGTCCCACTGCTGGGCAAAGGCCTCCATCATTGAAATCACCACAATAGATAGGTATTGGCTTAATCTAATTATTTTTTTAAACCAATATATTATTATATTATTGTCACTGAAGGGCAAAGCCTTCTTCTATCAATAGCAGTCTACGGCCAATGGTTTCATAAAAAAAATTTATGGCCTACTTAAGTATATTAAATTCGAAATGTTTTATTTACACATTTTTGTTTTTTCAAACAAATTCTTTTTCCTTTTTTACCATTAAGTTTGATTGTACCGAAAACACAATTGAAAAAAGATTTAAAATTTAAAACCAATTTTTAATATTTCTATACAATTAAGTTTCTTCAATAGACTCCAACATTCACGTAAAATTAATAACTGACAGGTAGAGCTATGTCCGTTTTTATTTTTATTGCTTTTTAAAATCAATTTTAATACAAATACTCTTATGTAAGTGTGGTGACCATGATAATTTAAAAAGCTAAAAAAAATAAATAAAATGAAATAAAATAAATCGTTCAACCGGTTTTTATTAAATAAACCAAATCATTATTATATTTATTATGCTTTTAATATGTTATAACTATTTAAACTATCGTGGTCACTTGCAATAGAGTAATTATTAACGGAATTCTTACCATGTTTATTATTAGTGAGTATTAATTCATATATTCTAAAACAGTTAAATCTAAACTGTTTGTTTTCCATTACAGACAAATGTGGCTATATCATATCAACTACATATCGCGGTCACTGTGTACACAGAAATGAAATTGAATCACTATTTCCACAATTGGACACGGCCACAGCGCGGATAGTTCCGCGAATCCCGTCACGAAGCGAACAGTTCGTATACAGAGTGTTTGATAATACCTGTATAATCCCGAATATAGCAGATAGGGTACTGTTCATGGAACCCTGGAAAATTATTAGCATAACTAAAAAGCACTATATAGCTGAGTTATTGAGGTCCTTTGTTACTAAGCAAAACTGTAAAGTGGCTAAAGTAGGTCAAACTGGTAAGTTGTTCGTGGACGTCAACCTCATGGTCAAACTTATACAGAAGTCGAAACATTGCAGGAATGAACAAAAAAATTGTAATAAAAAAATTGGTTTTTTTTTATGGAAAAGTCTGCGTAAATATGATTTTGCATGTGTTCTTTTCTTTATATTTGGTTGCATGGCTGTTTCGGGAATATACATTTATTACCAAACAGCCTGTATATCGCCATTTTATCTGCCTGTTTATTTTCAATCCGGATTCATTTCGGAGCGGGATGAAAGCAAACAGATCTTTGGTGTGATTTAAAACGATTAAAAAAATGGAAAGCAGTATATTTCGACCTTAAAACTGCATGTAACAGTTTTAGTTTTGAAAAAATCTTCTGGATCTACCATCGTAATAAATGTTCCAACATATTTAGGGTATAGAGACATGATACCCTTCTAGTTAGGCTACATCAAGATAGCCACCCACCATATTAATACCTATTTCTGCCGACAAACAGCAGTAACGAAATTTAAACCCTTTGACAATGAGAGTAAGGCCCTTTTAATTATACTTTTGTTGCTGTATCCAACCCGTGCCAATTTAGCAACACAATCTTACAAATGAAAATTACAAAAAAGAAATTGATTAAGTAGACATCTTCAATCAATTATGTACTTAATCGAAGGTATACATATTAAAAGTTATTTTATGCTCCTATTGTCCAAATACCTCATAAACACGTTTAATATTTAAAAGGAGAATTTTCAGAAACTTGAAACTTTAAGCGCATCTTTTTTAACTCTCTAAGACTTTGAAACCACTAAATCAGGGGATGCATCTCCCCACTCTATCCGGGCCGGGCAGTTTTTATCAAAAGCCGGTAAGTTTAAATTCGCCCGCCCGTCCGGAACTAGCGGCAACAAAAAAACAGCTTGGTGTATAATCCGCTTAACACTATAGCTTTTAGCAGTGTCCAAACTTTACGGAGAGTGGAGAAGGTTTAAAGTGTACGGTTGAGTTTTAAATGTACGGTTGCTTTTGAAATGTACGGTACTATTAATTTGTACGGTTTCTTTCGCAGCTATTCTAAGATGGTATTATTAATTAGAATAGAATATAATAGAATAGGTATTTATTTGACTAACACTGTACACTCAACATTCAACAACAAAAGATTACAAAAAGAAAATAAAATATTTAAAAAATCAAAATAAAACAGTAGGTACATTCTCTAGTTATGCATACGTTGCTGCATGCACAGTGTCGCCAAACAGGGTCTGCACTCAGCATGAGCTATTAGCGTATGTATAAAGGCCTCCATTATTGAAATCATGTCATCGCTACAATTGGTAGGTGTTCATCATCACGCTTGCTAAATGCGGGTCGGTGATCACAAACACGGGGTAAGCATTGAAAAATCTGAAACACACTTGTCCCGACCTGATAATTGAATCTTTGGGTATAGGGCCAAGCGCGTTGCCACTCGGCTACCGAGGCATTGTTTAAAGCAATACAATTATTTTAGTACACTTGTGATGAAAATATATTATTCACTAAAAAAAAACAAATAGCATTAATAAAAAATCAAACGATACGAGAAGAATTATAAATATAGATTTAATTGATTTGAATACCTAAAACAAAGCTTTGTGGCATGACGCTCAATATTACTTAGTATTTCAACAACAGTAACAGTAAACCAGTTGCATCAATCAAATAGTAGTTACTTGTTAATTTCTCGTTAATATAACAATTAGAAATTAACAAGTCTATCATGAAATGGTCTGTCCGATTTGTAATGAACGATCTTGATCGAAGGATTTAATGAAACCCGAACGGTAAGGGTGACCATGAATCTATACAAATTTTCGTAAACAAAATCATTCCGAACCAATGTAAGCTGTAGAGCAAAGTCAAATTTAATAGTTTTTTATTACAACTATGTATTTGAAGTAGTTAAATAAGTATTTAAATTTAGTTTCTCAGCACTTCTGCGTCTGTATATTTGCGAGTTTATAAAGCAAAGTTATCTACAATCTGTATGGAAGGAGCGCCAGCTAGTGACGAACTTGAATAACCAAGTTATGCCTGCTTCATCATCATCATCAACATCATCATCATCATCATCATCATCTCAGCTGTTCCTCAACTGCTAGTTATGCTGATCGAAGCAGCAGAGAGCAGTTATGTTGTGGAGCACCACAACATAACTGCTCTCTGCTGCTTCGATGCCATAGGTACAAAATTATTAGGTTAACTCAGTCGAATTGTGAATAAAACTAGCGCTTCCGACCTTCGGTGCGAGTTTTATTCACTATTCACCAGTTAACAAAAAATGGAATTTATATAGCGCCTCTTTGTGACAAACGAGGTGAGTAGCAAAGTAGCAATCTTGCCATACATATTCTCGTTTTCGTTAACGTGATCAAATGGTGGACGAAACTCGCACTAAGCACCCAGTGTGTCACTATTCGATCATGTTAACGAAAACAAGAATTTGTATGGCAAAATTTTAACTCTTCCCGTATGCCGCCAGGAGGCGCTGCTTTAATGGCATACAAATTTTCGTTTTCGTTTTCGTAATCAAAAGAATACGGATAGAAAACAAAACTCACACTAGGCACTCTGAACTATACTAGTTTCAACTAGTGTAGTCTGAACTAGTCTGAACACATCCGCCGACGTCAGGAATCGGCTAATGGATATGTTGTATTGCACAGACAGACGCAAGCCCCGCTAAAAGCTATGCACTGAAGCAAAGCTATCTAAAAATGGGAGTGACATTTTTCTCTATCAAAAAAGCAAATTACTGAAATAACCATTCAGCTAAATGGCTAAAACATGTTAGCATGTGACATTTTGATATATACCTTTTTTTAAAGGGATTGTTTTAGCAGCGTCTCACCTCTACATGGTATCTGGATCAGGGGCAGCGAAAAACTAAAGGTTTTAAACGAAAAGAGGATTTGCATTTGCATTCAAGCCAATGCCTTCTGTTAACGAAACGGAGTAGGAACGATGTGAGGGTAGTAACTTCACAGTGACTCACAAACTACTAGAAAAATCAACGAATATTCTGGGGCTTCGGTAGCTGAGCGGTCGGAACATTGGATCGGATATCCAAAGGTCGTGGGTTTGATTCCCACTCGAGCTTCCTGAGGCTGTTTCATTTTTCTATTAAAATTAATCATTCGTTAACATCAATTTATCTTGTTTAGTTATATATATATTCATCATCATCATCATCATCAGCTCATTTTTATGTCCCCACTGCTGGGTCACGAGCCTTCACTATGGATGGATAGGCAGAACGGGCCATAAACCACCACGCGGGCCCAGTGCGGATTGGTGGTCGTTAACGACTGCTAATGCAGCCGGGAACAACGGCTTTACGTGCCTTCCGAAGCACGGAGGAGCTCGAGATGATACATTTTTGGTCACCCATTCGATTATCGGCCTTTGCGAAAGTTGCTTAACCTCAGCACTCGCAGACCGGGCGCGTTAACCACTGCGCCATCGAGCTCCTCAGTTACTTAATGTTATTTATTATTAAAGCCATGATTAAGTGTATGACAACGGTAAGTACTAACGACCCCACAAAAATCACGCCTTTCATTAAGGTTGAATCGGCGAAAGTGTTACACAGATAATACGTTAATAGGCTACAAAATTATTTTAATTGTTATTTTGCACGAAAAAATCACTTGAAAAAAGATGAATTGCCTCAGGTGGGACTCGAACCTACGAGTCCTACGACCTTTGGCAATCCGGGTCATCCACTTTTTCAACTGAGCGTCTGTTATCGATATAATCAAGTCTTTTTTCAAGTGTTAATTTCAGTTCCAAACTACAATAGATAAAGAAATAGGTCATGTTTGCCAAACAGTTAAAGCTTAACTGATATTGTTGTGTTATCAGAAAAAAAAAACGTTTTATTGCCATATCCATATATTGATAACAGCAGATACAACTGAACGTATTAAATCAATAAAACTAAAGTACAGTGACGTCCAATAAGTGTTGATACAAGATCTTTTATGAGGGGTAATTTTTATGAAGAATTATTAGTACGGTCAATGAGTCCTTTCTTATGATAATAATATAGGTACTAATTATGCGGGACGGCACCAACAGTGTGTACTAAACACGGTTGCGACATGTGTCGATTCGATTGTCATATTATAAGACAAGTGTGTTCATTTTTATTCACAAGTTGATAGGAATGGAAATCAACATGTACATCAACAACATACATATGTTAGTAACATACCTCTTTTTCTTGCTGTACGTACGTATCTGTAGTTACTAACGCTGGGTTTTACTGATTACTAATAAATTAAAATTGTTATTAACAAAATATGGATTTTAGTGGACCAAAATATATAATAAAAATTATTATAATAAATTCTATTGACCTCTCTTATCATATATAAAAGAATATAATTCGATTAGCTCTCATTGTTTGGTCACCCTACATTTAAAAAATATTAAACCGCTACTTTCGAAACTTGTCAACAATTTCTCTCTTTTTTCAAAGGGTTACCATAATTTTATTCATAATTTCGGGACATCACAAACGCGCTCAGGCTCAGCTGTAGTCACGGAGGGCAAACGCGGCGCATTATCTCTCGTAAACACGCTACAACACTTTTAATTGCGCGATTTTAATGTAGCATTTTTCGTCAGCGGTTTAAGCTACGGCGTTCGCTTTTTACATTAAAAGTTACTTGTGGGTGTTTAAAATAAATATTTTGACATTTTTCAATGTACACTTTATTATTTAATTTTATAAAATGTTTACCGTGTTCCATATCGTTTATTTTTCATCATCATCATCATCTCAGCCAGAAGACGTCCACTGCAGGATAAAGGCCTCCCCCAAGGATCTCCACAACGACCGGTTTACTGGTGTGCATATCATGGGGGGTATTTGCCGTAATCGCCACGCTTGCCAGGCGGGTTGGCGATCGCAGTAGGTTGAGGGTAACCTCAGAGAGATGCTGCTGCCCATCCTCTGGAATGGTCCTTTAGTCGGCTTTTACGACACCCACAGGAAGAGATGGGGTGGTGCAATTCTGTTTCCCCGACACCGCACAGGGATTTATTTTTAATTTGAAGTAATTTAAATACCTATATAATAACGCCTTCAGAGGGTCGTTGGGGTTTTCCTGGGCGGGGATGTTCGCTGCGTGGAGCACTGACGGCTTCCAGGCCGTGCTGCGCAAGCGAGTGGCCTCTCTCTGGGAGCGAGTGCGTAAGCCACTGAAACGCTGGGGTGTTTAGGCACCACCAGTTTCAGAAAGAGATGAGAAATAAGAAAATGTAAATCTGGTTAAACTAAATTTATTACGCTCAGGGGTTGTTCTTCGGTTGCTTAGTAGCACTAAGTTCAGTGATATCGCGCGACTATTAAGGGAGGACTTGGCTTCGAGCGGGGACTGAATCGCGCGCGCAGTTTGGCGTCTAGGTTAACCTAGACACGTGAGATCTTGATACCGGGTGGGGTGGATCCGCCGCAGGATGCTGCCTCCAGAATGTAGGTAGGTAGGGTGCGTGCAGGTAGTTAACGCTGCCTGGTATAAGGACTCCAATTTTGGGGTTATGTAGATCGTTTATCTACGCACGCAATCTCTTCAGATGAGACTGACTGACAGGAGCGGCGATGGATGGAAGGATGGAAGAGCAGCACCAATACTCTCCTGAGGGTGATCGCGGAAAAGATGAACAGTCCTATCCTTAAATATTGGATGTTCCATGCATGTGCAATCAAATGAAAATTATAAATTTTACTAACACGCTAGCTACAATATTTTACTAATAAATTTGTATGAATTTGTTGTGGATCCGAAATAAATAATTTCTTTTTCGTTATCATATATAGTTTTACCAAATATTGCAGCATTGAAAGGAAAATTAAGTACGTATTAAGTACTAGAAATAACAATCGTATCATTTATTACAAGAACGATAAGGTGAACGAACCGATAGATATCAGTAGAGAATGCTTTATTTTCTTCTTTCCCACATAAAGAATAATTAATGATATTATTAGCTAAATATCATATATTAGATGGACTATACACAAAGGATTGGCCCGAAATAGCTCAGATACAGACAAATGGCAAGACGGAAGAAAGGTCTTTGCCCTGCAATGGAAAAACAGGAGCTAGTATAATATAATTATATAAATGACGATCAACCCACGCTTAATAGAACATATTTCAGGTAAAAAAAATATTTACACTACTTATGTCTAACAGAGTTTTATAAAAGTATCACACTTAATAAAATTAATATTTATAACAAGCTTGCTCTCTATTGCTTTTAAGTTTTTAATTGTTTGGGGCTGATGCTCTCGCCGCAGATGAGAGGTTAATGAAGTATTATAGTAAAATAATTTCTTGAATGAGGAGCTCGATGGCGCAGTGGTTAACGCGCCCAGTCTGCGAGTTTCCAAGTTAAGCAACTTTTGCATAGGCCGGTCATCGGATGGGTGACAAAAAATTTGTCATCTCGAGCTCCTCCGTGCTTCGGAAGGCACGTAAAGCCGTTGGTCCCGGCCGCAT
The DNA here is from genome assembly GCA_963082485.1 of Eudonia mercurella. Classification (NCBI taxonomy): domain Eukaryota; kingdom Metazoa; phylum Arthropoda; class Insecta; order Lepidoptera; family Crambidae; genus Eudonia; species Eudonia mercurella. The sequence goes on from OY720040.1 coordinate 6,585,961, forward strand.
TAGCAGCCAATCCGCACTGGGCTCGCGTGGTGGTTCATAGCCCGTTCTCCCTATCCATCCATAGGGAAGGCTAGTGCCCCAGCAGTGGGGATATAAAAATGAGCTGATAATGATGAATTTCTTGAGACAAAAAATTTTTTAAACCTTAATTATACTTACATTTTAATTCTCTTTTAAATAATAGCTTTAAAACTGACAGATACATATAAAACAAATAACCAATAATGCCAACGCTACAAAACATTCTTGGCCATTCGTTTTGCCAAACGAAATAATCGACAGCCGTACAGAATCGCCGGCAATTTCACGTGCAAATGAAAATTCCGGCGCGCCGGACGTCCGGCCGCCTCATAATGTATCACACGATTAACGCTGCCGGAATGATCGAGGGTGTTATGATAAAAATGACTGGGCACTCATGAATAATGGTTACCCTTACCATTGTGTCTTGCTGCGATCATGTTTGAGGTGTTACACTGAAATCCTTCTTTTCAGCTTTTAAATTGAATGTCAGCATGATAGAGATAAGAGTTGCCTTGACTCTGCAATTTTATACGTCCAAAGCCATTTATATAGTTATCATGTCCCATAATTTTTATATTAAGATTAGGCTATTTTGAGACGATTCAAAAGCGCTTATCTAACCATCATCATCATCATCATCATCATTATCAAAATCATCATCATCATCATCATCATCAGCTCATTTTATGGATAGGGAGAACGGGCCATAAACCACCACGCGGCCCCAGTGCGGATTGGTGGTTGTTAACGACTGCTAATGCAGCCGGGACCAACGGCTTTACGTGCTTTCCGAAGCTTATCTTATTAGTTTACTTTAATAAAGATTAATTTAATTTCTGCTATTTTAAACCTTAACATGTAGCCATATCATGATTATAACCATTAACATCATTGATTTATTATTTGCCCATATATTTTTATTTTACATTATCTTCTGACTTTGCTTTAGTGCAAACCGCACCTAACTGATGTTGCATAAGAAATGAAACAACCGTTACATCAATTAAGGCTAGGTATTCCTGTCAAAGTAGGCATTTAGCGATGTCTCGGCCGCGTTTCGCGCGGACGTAGCGGTAGTGAACTCGCATGACACCGCCCGCCCGCTCGCCAGCGATACAGTATAGAAATAAGCAGTAGGGTAATTTTATTTTGCTTTAGAAGTGCATTTTTATGATCAAACTTTGTTTAGTAGTGATAAAGTAGAGTTACGAGTTTCGTAAATAAATAAAGTAAGTAATTAATAATGAATTTATGTTTTTTGGTATCCATTTAATTATAATATTATTATTTTTTTTCAAAATTATTTTTCTTACTTCAATTTCATGGGCTAAGTTAAGTATCCACCAGAAAGGATTGCACGGTTGTTGTTGTTTAGAATGTTTGGCATAAATGGAATAAGGGTATCAAATTAAATTCAAAATATTATTATGTTTAATCTCAAAATTCTTCAAAATTTATTTATCTTGTGCTTGTACCCGGTTGCAAATTTGATATGGTAAGGCTGGGGAGTCTACATAATTTACATTTTCCTTGTCATCTTGTAAGGACAACGTTCTTATTGGCATTCCACGTGCTTGTCTACTATCTACAATGAAGATCAACGAGAATTTAGTTAAATATGTAGAATTACAGTCACATCAAAACCAATTAACCAAAAAAGAATTATTGAAATTGGACCAAAAATGACGAAGTTAGAGCGATTTTCGTGCTGCATTCTCAAAAACGCAGACGTCATCAGCTACGCTCGCACGGCAGTTGCCGCTTGCCGCCCGCCACTATATTTTACGAATAAACTCAAAAACTACTGAACCGATTTTAAAAATTCTTTCACTATTAGAATGCTACATTATCCCTGAGTAACATAAGTTATATTTATTACTAAAAAATAATATTTAATAATAAATAAATAGAAATACGATTTGTTTATTGTTGTCATAGAAACTGTCAAAGCGGTGCGAAGTCCGCCGGGTCAGCTAGTCTATTATAAAAACATGACCAGTATGCAGTTCCTGTATTGAGATAAGTCGCAATGGATATAGTGGGACAAACAATCCCAGATTATATCCATCAATGGATATACGCAATGGATAGTGGGGGATCTACCCGCGCATTCTACCACAGTTGCTTGCAGCGCGTTGACTCGTACGTAGTAAACACACGTAAATGGATAATGTCGTCTTATAAATATTGTATTGTGCTACGATGCGAAAATACAAGTGTTGCTACGCCGGACCAATTGTTTTTTTGTGTTCCAAAAGACCCAAAAGGATTTCTAAACAGTCGGAATACAACAATGCTTTTAACATTTTTATTATGGCGCCGGTATTAGATAAGATAGTGGTAGCTAGCCAGGCGAACTTAACAAGCCCAACCACCAAACAAATCAAGAACGCGCCGCTGATAGGAATCGAACTCGGGACACTGGGTCTAAGTTCGGAGGCTTAGTCACTAGACCACAGAGGCGGTTAAATGTTTATTATTTGTTTGTTACTCAATCACGTGGATCCGGGTGAACAGATTTAGATGAAATTTTGCACATAGATAGACCTGGATAGGACTAATTTTATTTACTTACAAAATATTCAGCTAACACGCACAGATGATAAATCAATAAATAAAAAAACGTTTAAAACACAAACACAAAACATGAAACATATCAAAATATAAAACAAAAAAAAACGATTTTTTTTACTTTCGGTTAGTAGGTACCTACTTATTAATGTGTCTGCAAAAAAATACAGCATCTTAGAACTTATTTAAAAAACTAAAATCCAGGCGGACTTAACAAGCCCTACTATCAGCCAAACCGAGTAGGTACACAAAGATGTACCTCCCGCTAGGAATCGAACCCGGGACCTCTGGGTGTAAGACCGGTGGCTTAGCCACTAGACCACAGAAGCGGTTAAAATTTAATAAAAAGCTTGTTTTAAATTTTTTTTCACTTTTAACTTTTTAACATGTAAGTACCTACAGTCTAGGAGTTCCTCTGACCTCCTTTCAGTTTCATCATCAGATCTTGGGCACCACACAAGGTTAGTTTTTATCAAGACAAATAAAATAAGCACAAATACGGCGGGGTTACCTTGTGTCATTGCAAAGTTCCTAGTTAGCTCAGTAAGTGAAATGTGAATTTCTTATGAGTTAAATAAAACTCTATAACCTCAGTTCCTATGATAACCTTCCGACTGCATCATCAGACCAGTTCCATGATGCCATATTATTGAATTGCTATCGAAGTTGCGTAGATATACCAAGTTTCATCTCGATCGGTCCTCGGGAAGTGATCCAAATCTTCCTTGCACGATTTGACCCGTACATACGGTCGCACGAGTCCGCACGACTTATGTACTGTGACATCATCGTGAGTGGCAAGCAGGCGCGCGCGTTTCAAAATAGCCGTTCAGAAAAACATTAATAACTTCATCATTTCTTGACGGATTTTAATATTTTAAGAATAAAATGTTTAGTAGTTGATTGCGCATACGATGTATATAGTAAAAATCAGATTTGCTATTATGTGATTGATCCTCATTTCCGGCATTAAACATTTCATGTAAAATTGGACCAACTTTGGCTCCATTTGCGTTTTCCAGAAATTATCGTCCCTTTCGATGCGTTTTGTAAGCAAAGGTTCATTTTCTCCAGCCCAAATTTCTAGCAGACTGAGTCGTCTTTCAGTAACGTGAAGCTGCCCTTGTATTTGATAGAACCAATTAAAATGGGTAGTAGGTAAAAAAATGTTTGGACCATTCAAAAGCACTTTTCTAAAGTTTATTTAAATAAAAAATATTTGACTTTGACTTTGACTAAAGAAGTATCGAAAATAGTTTCACGCATTCACAGTTCATTTTATACGAATTTTAAAAATTAATTAAAAATATTCATACGTAACTCCGGCAGCCGAAATTGTTTTAGGGGATCTTAGACGAGCTTCCCTGAGCCCCCTACGCATTCAGTTTTCTCAGATTCAGGCGACTTATTTCTAAATCCAACCCGGCAGAGGTACCGATATGAATTATCAAAAATCGTAGCGATGCGATCTTCAGTACATAGTCATACTGATATTCTTATACTATCGAATTATAACCATAATATAAGTTTTAAACATGAATGCAAGAATCTTTGTAAGCGTTTATTGTTTATTGCCCATTATGAATAACTTGCAATAATTATATAATTATTTACGACAAAAACGGATTGATTGGCAGTCACGGAAAAAACTGACACACGTCCGTCGTCCGTAAGCGCCCGAGCGCGACTGATCGGGCCTGCCGAGCAGCCGTACTCGCGCATTTCGTAGATATTTAAACATAGTAAATAAGACAATCATTTTATCATGTCAAACTCTGCGAATTCCCCTGCAAAATATTATTGTCTTCAATTGAGTACAAAAAATAAATAGAAAATATCAGTAGTTTAGTCATCATATTGAAAAAACATTACAAAAAGGGGTAACTTTGGGATTTTTTTTATCGAGTGAAGTTCATTGGATCTTGTAACTGAATGCGACTTCCACTAGATTAGATCCTTAACTAATATATACTTTTTTTCCAGAATTTAAAACCTTGTTTTCTATGTCTCAGATTGTTTGAAAAAACTCAAAAGTGCGGCCTCTGCAGGAATACCTAGCCTTATGCTATAATTTCTTTCACAATCGTATTCATCCAATAACCCTTAACTAGTGATTCACCAATTTAGCTGCGCGTTAAACGGTCGGAATGCGTTCACTTCACACTTACTGGTTGCATGTGTTAACAATCTTCATTTTAGACACAAAATTATAGGTTTTATTACAACACTTTGAAAGTTGATAATTAGACTTTACAATTTTGGCGGTTATGTTTACTTTCACGATAAAGAGACGGGAAACGAGCAAAGCGCTTGATGGAAAGCCACAATATAAGGAGACTGCTTATGGTAAGCTTCATACAAACTCGCTCAGCAACGCACACATAAACAACCTCTCACGGACACGGAATCTCGAAACAGCTCGGAACAGTCCGAGCTCAGCTGTTGCGAGATTCTGTGTCCGTGAAAGGTATATATTGGGTCCTTACCTATGAAAATGACGTTTTTTTCTTACTTATTAATAGGTGTATTACTTCTAAAAGTCAATACCGGTTGTTAATATTATTATACACCTTTAATTAAGACTATGTTACTTAGGCTTCAGTAATAACAATGATTATTCATTTTGTGTCTTTATCGCCCATTTTTTTTATTCACTTCTTTTTTTGTCGCGAACACAATTGACCTTTTGTTTCATTGTAGCTTTGAAGGGGACTTGATTTTTTTCATTTTAATGTCTGCTATTTTTAGCTAGTGAAACAAACACACTACTTTACAATTTTTTTAGTGTTAACATAAATATATGCTATGAAAATTTAAAAAAAACGTTAGTATGAAAAATATAATTTTATAAAAAAAATCTTCATAAAAAACGTCAAGGAAACGAAAGGACCTAATATTAATCTTACCTTCTGTGGGTCTCCTCAAAAATCTTAAATAACAGTTACAGTTATTTGAGATAAATAAAAGAATGTTTCCGTCGAATAAGCTGGTTATTATCAATATTTAAGACACTTCCCATCCGCCGACCGCCTTTTTTCCACCCTGTCCGTTTCCTGAGGAAATACACATTTTCTAATCTGAGCATTTATTTAAACTACATAAAATACGACAGCATTCCAAAGCTTTGATCAAATCATTTATCCTTTCGGTATGATAGGTAAGAATAGCCCCCCGATAGCACTTTAAAGTGAAATTTTTAGTTTTAGGCAATACATCCTGCACCACCGCTTACTGACTGACTAAACACCAAATATCAGAAACTATAGATTTATGGGGTGTAGAGTAGGGGTGTCCACTTGAAAAAAGTATCGATGTTTTGATTCGATGTATCGTGTCATAAACATCGATGTTTCACAACATCGAATACTTTTCTAAATATATTTAAAGCAATATTGCGTAACAGCTACTTACCATATCTCTTAATTCCTTTTTTTTGTTGATTATTTTGATGTCGAATGATGACTAATTTTTTTTTACGCCATATTATTATGTCCAGATGTGAGCGTGAGTTTTCATCTCTATCTATGATGAGAATAATACATTTTGTTGTACATTAGACATATCGGCTGAGAAATAATACAAACCTCAGTGCCAGACAAGCCTAATCGTAACATTATAAATGATTTACTGACCCCCCCCCCCCCCCCCCCAAACTGTCACAGCGCGAATGAAAAACAATGTTCGTTTATTTATTTTAATTATCACATATTTTTCCAGCGTTTTCAGTCTCAAAGCTTTTTAGAGCATTATGAGACTCCGTATATTCTCATTTCAGATGTCACTTTTTTTTCGACCCAAATTCGCACTCAAAACTTAATTACTTAATAACCTCTGCGGCATTTGAATATGAACCTTACACCTCGGGAATTAGTCTCAAATTATGGAAGGGCGTCGTTGGTGACTTAATTATTCTGTTGACTGCTCTAATGACCATTATGTTTAATGATAATAACATTGTTTGCTTGCCAAGTCGGTTAATAGATCGGAAACAAGTAATGTTCCCATCGACCTATATCGCAAAATTGCCGAAGCCTAAAAGGATTTTAATGATTGACTGTGGTAATCTAAGACGATTTAAACGATTCCCTTCTTTAAAGTAAATTACGATAATTATTAAATACTTCGATGGGATGAACTTTAGTCAGTATTTACTGTCGAAGTAATTGTACACGATTTTAAAACTCGCAACGAAGTTTGTAAGTTCTGGACGCAATTAATTGAATACTTTTGATGGCTTTCTTTATACATACATTTAAAAATGTTATTCATAAGCCTAATCGTCAACTTTCAATTTCAATTTAAAATTCATTTATTCCTGAACAAAATAATTTGTGTCGGAAATACAGACATCATGCAAAGTAACAAAATAATATAATACTGCTAATTAATTCATATATCTCGACAAAGAATCAATTATTTAACGATATTGTTTTGTTGTTCGCGATTTGCGAATAAAAAATAAATTGTCTGATGACTTCCAAGTTTTCGATTTCTTTTGACGAATTTTTTTTTGAAAATTTTTTTCTTCGAATCGAAACAGACGGTACATGTCCCTTATTTTACACTCGCAACATTTCACTGGAAACGGATTTCCGAACCGAAAATTCCGAACAAGCTAGACGAGTACGGAATATCGTTATCCAATGATATTGTAGCAGAAACAACTGATGGCTGCAGTCTCATGGTTAAAGTTAGCAAGTGCCTGGACTCTTATCATCAGATGTGCATAGCATATGCAATCCAATTGGCAATAGTTGATGTTCTGTATAATAAAAGAGGTAAATTTAAAAGATATTGAAGATTATTTTCGTCCACTGGCATAATTTCTAGTCGTCTTCGTTCCTCTTTAGGTGACAAAAGCTTAGAGACACTGTCTTTTCTGCGCTCATATTATCAAAACAAGAAAAATAACAAAGTAAAATGAGAACAGTAGATTTTGAGATTGAAACATTTTTTATTACATAAATAATAGTTGATTTTGCATGAAAAAAAATAAAACTGAAAGAAAATAGATAACAGAAAGTACCTAAGAGTAACAGTAGAAATTCTTGAGACTGAAATTTTTCCATTAAGTAGGTAGGTATAAGTAAATTGTTGATTTTGCATGAAAAAATATTAGTCTAGGTATAGTAGTTTTTAAGACTGAGACATTTTATTATACCGTGATTTGGCGTGGAAAAAATATTAGACTGTTTTAATTAGAAAAGATTTTAATTTTGTTTTTACTCACAGTGGATGAGTGTGATGTGATGACAGTGAAACTTTATTAGTATTGTAATTGACATTATTGATTACTTGAAAACTTTATTGTAATCTGTTACTAGTCAATTTTTTAACTGTGATTAATAGAGTTCCTAAATAAAAGCATAACAAATTAAACATTCTTTTATTTCACGAATCCAAAGGCACCAAAAATAACCGGGTACCCGGTTCTTCGGTAAAACGGAACCGAAATACCCGTCACTTAATAAGGTCCGGTTCTGCATCTTTTAATCCTATTATTATTATGCAAAGCTATCATCAACAAAAAACAAATCGAAATTTACCAAAACCAAAAAAATATTTTTCAAATAATTGACGAAACAATAACTGAAATTTATTCATAATACCAAATTAAGACATAAAACCAGACCAAGTAATTTAAGGGCCGTAAGTACGTTCAAGTTGCTTCACTTACAAATCGTTTTGAGTATCATCAGTCCTCTTATTAACGGCGATGATCGAGTACCAATTAAAACAGAGCTGTCTCCCAACGAGTGCTGAGTCAACGAGTCAATTCGTTGCCAATAAGAGTGCCATTGTCTGTCGGTCCGTACGCGATTAGATACGGAACCCCTATTGTTCTTTGTTTCGAAGTTACGCTGAAGATAGCGCTGTTGTTGGGAGATGTTGATGGGATAAACTGATGATGCAAGTTAAAGATTTTTTTTAAACCGTTTTTTTCTACTCATTTGAAACTACAGTGCAGGGATTATGGCATCTATTACAAGTTCTTTATTTATTTATTCATTCATTATTTGGGAAACAAACAATTACATACCCACATACAATTTTAAAATATATATAAAAAAGAAATCAGCAAAGTTTCCACTAAAAAAAACTTCTACTATTATTCGAAGTCGGCAGTAATTTTATAAACACTTAAAATATTGTAAATAATTTTAAAATTACTATATACTATCTTTTTGACATTTTCAAGTTGAAAATCACAGGTACAATTCTCCTCAGAGTTGTTGTTTCTCTTCACGCTCCTGGTTTTATACCAAAACTTCCCTAAATATGTATGCTCCACTCCATATGTTGTATGTATAATTAATTATAAATAACTACAGCGCGTAAATCAAAGCCTAAACCTATCAGTCACTCCTAACACGAAACTTAACCTAGATAGGAACAACGAACACTAACAAAATAACATTGTTATTCCGAGCGCTAGTTTGATAACAAAAAGAACACTTGAGGAGAGATCGAGTAAACAAACGCCGGAGAGAATGGAAAGAAATCTTTCCGGCGGATTGGCGTCCTATGATGGAGCATTCGCTAATTTTCTAGTTGATCGCCCTGCAAAGTTTAGTGAAATACATGTCATAAGATTACAGCGGGTTTTATTTTATGGTTTCTAGCCTCAGCAGTTGAGGATTCCGGGTGAAGTGCGCCTACCTTCGGCCTTATTATCATTTTACATCAGGTGAGGAATAAAAAAAAACCTCTATGCTCAAACGAATACAACTTATTAAAACCTTCGAATGAAATTACGTAAGTTCCTAGTCTTTAATTATTATTGTTTACTCACAAAGACATAGCTCTTGGCCTTTATATCTTCTGATCATCAGTGACGGGCGATAAAGTTAAAAAAGCGCTTCACTCAGAAACCTCTGCCTTTATTCCACCTAATGGTACCTCATCATCATCATCATCAGCTCATTTATGTCCCCACTGCTGTGGCACGAGCCTTCCCTATGGATGGATAGGGAGAACGGGCCATGAACCACCACGCGGGCCCAGTGCGGATTGGTGGTTGTTAACGACTGCTAATGCAGCCGGGACCAACGGCTTAACGTGCCTTCCGAAGCACGGAGGAGCTCGAGATGATAAATTTTTGGTCACCCATCCGATGACCGGCATTTGCGAAAGTTGCTTAACCTCAGCACTTGCAGACCGGGCGCGTTAACCACTGCGCCATCGAGCTCCTGGTACCTAATGGTACCTAAGTGACGATAAATATTGAAGAGTACCCTCTATGCTCAAACGAATACAACTTATTAAAACCTTAGAAGGAATTTACGTAAGTGCCAAGTCTTTCATTATTTTTGTTTATTCATAAAGACATAGCGCCTGGCCTTTATCTCTTCTGATCGTCAGTGACGGACGATAAAGTTAAAAGAGCGCTTCACTCAGAAACCTCTGCCTTTATTCCACCTAACGATACCTAAGTGACGATAAATGTTGAAGAATACTTCACTCGGAAACCTCCTATTTTGCCTCTAATACCTAATTGTTCTACCGTACTAAGTGATTAAATTCTACTTTATTCAAACAATATTTTTGAGTTGCGCATTTTTAAAATTGTATATTGAAATAGATGCTATGATGTGGGTGTCAAAGGACGCCATAAATTCGCGTTTGGACTCCATTTCCACTTAACATCAGGTGGAGTGGAGTCATTTGCCGAACTATCTATATAAAAAAAATTAAAACCGAAATCGCTTCTGCTCATGACTTGCGACCAGACACGCCCGTCACACATGTGGGATAGCCGGTGCTCATTGTTTTCGCAGACAGCCTACGTCTCAGACCTTAGCTAGACTAAACCAAAGGCTCACGTATCAACATGAGTACGTACTCAACGAGTTACACAATAAAAATGAGAGACAGTTGGAACTTTACTTTACATTGTGTTCTTGTTACTATTCTAAGCATGTTTAATATTTGTGAATGTTGACATTTTTAAAGATTTTTTTCAGTTGTCTGAAGATGTCTTTTTCATTGACAAACCTACAACCATAGTTTCGTTGAAGACTATCTCTACACTAACTTATTTAAGTGTAATTTAAAAAATATATAAATTTTGAAATAGTAAATAAAAACAATCAAAAATTTTCAAAACTACGCATTTACATTACGATTTTTCATTTTATGCGCATTACGGACATACGCCGTAAGCCGATAACTTACATAAAACTACGTAAAAAGTAAACATTCTAAGAGTCATATTACACATAAAAAAACTAAGTACTAAAAAGTATCCCTAATCCAAAGTATGGTAATTATCTTATGACCACAGTCTAAAGCTAGAACTTTAAAAACAACAATCAAAATACAATTAGAAAGGTCTCCATTGAAACAAACACCATAATTAAAAACATTGAAATGTCACTGCATTTTAGCGAGTGTATTGTCCGAGGGCCTATTATGTCCGCAAATTAAATAAGCCATTCCCTTTTTCATTTCACTCGCAATTTATATCCAACATTTGCCACAAGCGTTTTTCAAACGTGCCTTAATTTTAATGTGTTGCCAGCTTGACGCATTTCCCGCTATATCTAGCGAATTATGATGGGGTAAAAACAGACAAATAAGTGTTCTAACGGACGAATTTTCTAGACGATTGGATTTTCTAGAATTTTAAATATTACTGTGTTAGGTATTCTTTTTAAGGTATCTTAGAAGATTTTTAATTTGTGCATCGCTATTTAGTTATTTACCTCGTACTATGAAAAGTTAATGAAATGAAAATAATAATAATAATATTACACCTAGAAGTGGAAAAGGAAAAGTGGCAACTTTAAAAAAAGAATGTGTGAATTTTAATGGAATTTTTAAATTATCGTTGGCAACACTGCTTATTAAAAGCCTATTGACGTGGTCCGTCCCTTCCACCTCCTTATTTGCGTAATGTTGATGAACCACACTTTGCATAAACAATGTTGGTTCATCTAATTGCGGATATCGGAAAGTCATGAACAACAAACTTTGGTGTTGTTGCCTTTGAATTTCCGAATTCGATCACTGTGGTTCTGTTTGGTCAAGTAATGATTACAGATATTGGGAGTTGTAATGTTCCATGATTAGGTGCAGAATTTTTGAGACAATTTAATGATAAAAATCCTTTCACCTGACTGTTGAATTGTGACTGTTGTTCTCACTACAACACTTTCACGATATTTAGAAACTATTTTGCTAAATCTGATTAATTCATTATATTATGCTGCCTTACTTCTAACATAAATGTATTGATTACCTGAAAGGGTTAACATACAAAAAGAGTAATATAACAAATATTTTTTATTATTTTAGAATTTTTATTTTTTTGCATTCAAAATGCTATGATATAGTTTGTAGTGAGCTTCGGTAGCTCAGCGGTCAGAGCGTTGGGCCGGTTATCCAAAGGTCGTGGGTTCAATTCTCACTTAAGCTTCCTGAGGGTGGTTGATTTTTTCTAGTAAAATATCTTGTTAGTATAAGTATAAACTAATGGTATATTTTTGAATAAATACGGTAACGCACATATGGAATTCAAAATATGGTTAATTTTATACGAGGTAGATAACTTTGTTTGATCACTCATTCGTTACGCAAAATTACTTACGCTGATGACCTATTTAGCAGAGTGTTAGCACACCGAGCCGCCGTCGATCGCTGTCGGTGTAGATCAATTACGATAGCGTACTTTTATAAACTATACCTATTGTGTCGGGAACTCAGGATGCTAACCTTAGCACCCTGAGTTACCATACCACGGTACCTACCGTGGTACCGTCGTTGTTAAAGATTGCCATAACAGAAGTGCTTGGGAGCACGATGTTTCAGTCCCACTTTAATAAAGGATTTATCATCATCATCATCACCATCATCATCATCATCATCATGACGTCCACTGCTGGACAAAGGCCTCCCCCAAGGATCTCCACAACGACCGGTTTTATGCTACTCTACATGTGTTCTTGTTTATATTTATATTAAATTTATTTTTCTTTATGTTTTGGAGTGAATACCGCGAGTACGCTCTCTATCTAGGTACAGTGACGATATACCTACAAAGTGTTTTTCAACAGTTGTATACTTAAGGAGAATCGAATGTCGAACTCAGTGGCATGTATTTGGACTTGAAATTGGGACAAGGCCTAATTGGCTGTTGGCTAGTCGATATCCTCTATCGTACTTAACTCTCAAATCATTAACTACAAGTTTTAATAAAAAAGTTCATGCATAAAGAGGATAGGTAGCACTACAGTTTCTTAATAAGAACAAGAAGTTTCGAACAGCAAATTTCAATCTTGCCAACGTCGTTGTAGTTTATAGCAAAACACACCCACCCTTTCTTGTAAACTAAACATGTTAAAACAGCCGTTATCAACGCGTTCCGAGGCTTTTTCCCAGTGGAAATTTAGCGATAACATGTTGTGTCTGTATTTTAACAAGAAAAATCCTTTAGTGATTCTCGAACTACCGACTCAAGTTAAAAGCGTTTAGCAGTTAGACAGAAATGGCATGAAGGCGTAGTTTTTACTTAAACGTTATTGAATTACACATATTCAATGTTTTTTTAACATGGTGTTGGTATTGTGTTATTTTTATTAAAATAAATTATAGAACGGTTTAATTATCACATTATTTAAAGAACAGTTAAATTGCTACAACTTGCACCAAAACACAGCACATCAGCTTTAATTCAAACCAGGATAATGGGTGATAATACCTATACTAAGTCGAGATGGCCAGACTCTCTATGGTTGAAGATTCCAGGTAAAGTGCACCTTCACCTTCAGCATCAAGGATTGCACAGACAACGGACTTTTCTCGACCAACCTTCTTGTCCGTCAAAATAGATGACTTACAACTTCATCAACTAACGTACACGAGTAACTAAAAGTAACAAAGCAAGCAGACTCCTATATCTTCTTACAGTCACGTAAGATGGAGGCCAAACCCTACCTGGATGTCATAGTGGCATTAATTGGAGCTTTTGTAGCCTAAACTAAATAAATGGTTTTTTTACTCCGCATTGCAAAATCGCTCCGCTCACATGCCCGCCCCGCCGCCCGCTCCCACCTTAGCCCACAGGCTAACTCCCCGAGCAATTCATTTCCAATCCGCGTTGATAAGAACAAATCTCGGGAGCGCGCTACTTGCAGACCTTCCACCTTCGGTCCACACATGGAAGTTCACTGATTTACTTCATAGTGTTTCAAGTTCATTGATTTCTTACGGCAAGATCGTAACATCGCACATTCTCGACTCAGCAGTTTGTTACTCAATCAGTTATTTTTTTTTTGCAATCCGAAAGACTCCTGTATATAAGGTCACAGTTTATCAACTGCAAATATTTTGAGGATAAATTCAACAACATAATATAACCTATTTTTACGAAGAAACCTTAAATTTTTATACGCTAGTTTTCAGGAAAAACGCCAAAAGACATTTCGATTAAAAAGAAAAATAAAGCACTTTCGGTAGTTTCAATTCAAAGGAGCCGAAACAGAGAGGCCGCAATGCCTTCACCGCTTACACGTGCCCCTAGTTTCGTTTAAAAGAGCCGACAGAGAGGCCGCTCTTAAAAATATTAGAATTTTTGTGTCAGGAAAAGTAAAAAAAAAAACTAGATGTTTTGTCAAAATATTTGCAGTTGATAAAAAGTGACCTTATACACTTTCAATCATTTACGTTACTTTTTAAACAAAGGTTCATAACGGGGATAAACACAAACTACTTAGTATAGGCACAAAATAAGGAGACTGCAGAAAGTAAGCTTCATACTAACGCGCTTGAGCAACGCTCACATACACTAAGTATCTCTCACTGACTCTCACGGAATCTCACAAAAGCTGCTTTCAGACTGTTCTGGGTCTCCTTATTTTATAGTATAGTTATCATAATTCATAGGCATACCTTTATAGTCGACGTTTCGACCGAGATGCACTGACCGTGGTCACGGGCTGACTGTTGTCGCGATGCATATAACATTTAATCTATTTTAGTTCGCAATCAGACGTACTCCTAGCTAGTATCATTTACATCTTTGTTTTTATAAATAAAAAGTTACCTATCAGTTATATCATTGTTTTTGTCAAGATCATTATCATCATATCAATCTGTTATCATTACCGACGACGTACCGGCAACTAAGCCAAAAGCATCAATTTTTATATAAGTAAGTCAAAATACGATTTTTTTAAATTAAATATTCCTCCTTTTAATATTTGGCAGAAGCTTGAAGTTTAGAAAAAAAAAATAGACAGTGTAACTGTTTTAAAAATCTCGTAGAATTCTCATAAAGAAAATGCCCTAAGGGTGGAAAAGGGCAAACATTCCGTTTAACAACGAGTTAAAACATAACCGTAATTATACATATCATACGGACGCGATTTAATTAAGAGCTGGCTGGATGCGGGCAGCGGCCGAGCGACGCGACTAGGTTTTTTTATTTAAAGCCTTATACTTATAAATAAATAAATGATATATAAATATTGAGGAGCTCGATGGCGCAGTGGTTAACGCGCCCGGTCTGCGAGTGCTGAGGTTAAGCAATTTTCGCAAAGGCCGGTCATCGGATGGGTGACCAAAAATTTATCATCTCGAGCTCCTCCGTGCTTCGGAAGGCACGTAAAGCCGTTGGTCCAGGCTGCATTAGCAACCACCAATCCGCACTGGGCCCGCGTGGTGGTTTATGGCCCGTTCTCCCTATCCATCCACAGGGAAGGCTCGTGCCCCAGCAGTGAGGACATAAAATGAGCTGATGATGATGATGATGATGATGATGATATAAATATTAGACATCATCATATTCATTGTTCTGATCCCAAGGTCAGTAGCTAAAGCACTCGTTTTATTGAAATCAGAAACAACGACGGTACCACAACCACTCAGACAGAAAAGTTAGTTTTCGACATTGACCCGACCGGGAATCAAACCAGGGACCTCAGAGTTAGCGCCGCCCACAGTCCGGCAAGCCAATCGCCTACGGGGATCGTCGAGTTTACTTACTTTGAACTAATAAGAAAAACCTAAATATAAAACCCAAAGTCATTGCAGAAGTTCTTGCTTGAAAAGCTCGATGTTACTGCGCCATAGCTACAGACTAGCAAGTTCAAGATATTTTCTAATAAAGACCATATTATATTTACTACTAGCGACCCGGCCCGGCTTCGCTCGTGTTGTTTTGTGTACGTAAACCACCCTCAAACGACGCTCTATCGACATTTTAGAAAAATCCCGTCCAGTGGTTCCTCAAGATGATACACTTTTGGTCACCCATCCGATAACCGGCCTTTGCTAAAGTTGCATAACGTTAGCAATCGTAGCCCGGGCGCGTTACCCACTGCACCATCGAGCACCTCAACAACTTGTTCAAGTGAAATCAAATGCAAGCAAAAAATTAGCAAGTGTAAATATCGAGGTGGTTTAAATCTCATGTTATATATTTCAAGCCCAGGAAACGCGCTAAAAATAGGGCATTGCTCAGCAAAAACAGCTTTTGTAAACCTCATATAAAACAGGCGTTGGAATCAGGGCTGCCAAAAGCTTTCTGACGCAATAAACAATAAATAATGGCACGTTATCATGTTCTTGCTGTGATAAAGCACCCGAAAATGTAAATGAAGGTAAGTAAAAGTAAATAAATATCTAAAACACGTAGTGATGTTTTTTCATATTAATACTAGCGACCCTCCCCGGCTTCGTACGGGTGCAATGCTGATATCATCAGTGTTTCTCTACTAAATTATGCATGTATTTACACATAAAAAGTAACTCGAGCTCATATTATTAACTATTACACCTACAATGGCACGTGACACCCGAAAATAGTGTAACATTAATATCAACTTTTAAGTAGCTTCTAAAATAGCTTCTAATTTTAACCATCTCTGTGGTCTAGTGGTCAAGACCACCGGTTTAGACCCAGAGGTCCCGGGTTCGATTCCCAGCGGGGGGTACATCTTTGTGTACTCGATTTGGTTGGTGGTAGGACTTGTTTGTCCGCCTGACTAGCTACCACCATCTTATTTAAATATGTCGCCATAACATGAATGTTTGTAGTATTGTTGTGTTCCGGCAGCTAGAGATAAGATAGCCAGTGCCTCACTAGTTGAGGATCCCGGGTGAAGTGCGCTTCCACTAAATTACCTTATCATCACTTAACATCAGGCGAGATCAAGTCACTGTGCTTACCCGTAACACATATTTAAAAAAAAAAGGTGTCCTTAGTGTGCTCACGTAAAAGTAAACTAGACAGAAACATATATTATCATAAAGAGGACCACTTCAAAGAACAGAAGCTGTAATAATTACTCTTGATTTTAAGTTTATACTGAGTTTTAAACCTTTTCTTTTCATTAACAAGCACTAAAATAAAAAAAATCCTACAAGCGGTGACAACCCTACGTAAATTTATTAACAACTGTAGGATCGCAGCGCACGTGCGCGTGCGCGCTGTAGAAAAATAAACAAAGCGTACGCTTTGCGATACATTCGCGCTGCGTGACCGCGGCCTGCCTAGCGCGCATATATACAGGATGTTTGGCTACATGCTAATGTGCTCCACTTATAAATCTGTTATGCCTATACAGGGTGACCAAATTTTTACGTATTGCTTAAAAAGGGTTATAGGAGAGGTTTTAATCTGCCATTTATCTTGCTACTTGACGAGCTGTTTCGAGATTCGTGTCCGTGAGAGGTTGTCTAATCATTAGACAACCTCTCACGGACACTAACTCTCACTTACACTAATGTGTGAGTTGCTCGAGCGCGGTATGAATTAAGCTTACCTTCAGGTCCTCCTTATTTTGTGCTTAAACCAATACTCTCTCTCTCTCTCTCTCTCTTCCCGACTATATATCCCACATGGTGGTGGGGTCAGCCTTCCTTACCATTTTCCTCCACTTCGCTCTATCCTCGACATCCTGTTCTGTTACCTGGCAGTCCCTCATGTCTCTTTGCACTACATCCATCCATATTGTCTTGGGTCTGCCTCTCGATCTTGGACCAGGGACAGAAAGATGCAGTGCCAAGTTACCAACGTAGTCAGATGGCCTCCTCTTCACATGTCCGTACTATCGCAGTCTACTTTCCTGCAGCTTGTCGGCTATATCGCGGACGCCCAGGCTTCCTCGCACGTGTGCTTAAACCAATACGTTGGTTGAAAAAGACTAAGAAGGAGAAGAAGAGAATTGTTTCTTGGCGATTATATATTTAAGCTCTGTACGCGACTGTACAACCCTTTATTATTTACGTACAAAATATATATTTCGCTCGACGCTCGGAACCGTTTCATAGTCTCTGGGGCAGTTTAAATTGCAAACGGTTTAAAAAAACATGCGGTAATACGATAAAAAAAAAGTATTTCCACTAATTGGATGGTGTGAGTTCGTCGCTGTAACAAAGGAGTTCTAGTTACGGGAATTTTAAATTTTAATGTAATAAAATAGTTTTATGGACCTTAGCGAGTCACGTCACGTAGCGAGACCTGGCAATGGCAGAACAACTAAATGAAATTTAAAAATGTTTTATTTATTTTTATGTGGCTTGGGTCCCTGTACCTATGGTTTATTTTCAACTTTCACAATTTGAACCGATAGGTGACGCTGCAATAGCAAATACATGGTAGTGTGTGTAATGTATGTACTTTTATGCATACTTAATTAAAAAATATTAACATTCTGCAATCCTTCTCTATATAAACTATAAGTGTGCGAAATTTCATGCTCCTCCGTCCGCACAATTTTCGTAAAAAGGGGTACAAAGTTTTTGCTTCACGTATTAATATATAGATAATGATAATTAATATGTGGAGCAAAGCGTTAAAGCGTTAACTTAAGTTAAACAAGATTAGCTAACTCCGTATTGTAAAAAAAACGCTAACACCACAATCTCAATAACACGTTAGCTACGCTTTATTTGTCATCAAAGAATCCATGCGAGACATACCAATATCATTAATAAAAATATAAGCAATATATTGGAATTACTTTACCTTAAGGGTGCGCAGAGCAAAAAATGCCTAAAGTGTAGTCACGGTTAAGTTGATATAATTGAAAATACTATCGTATTACATAAACAAAATATATATTTAGTGGAACGTGTTTACAATTAGTTCGATCCATAAATTCATAACACACTATAGTTTTTTCTACAATATCATTTAAAGTTGGACAAAAGTCATGAAAACGAGTGGCGGCGTTAAGTTGATTTCTCATAGTTAATCTAAATTATTTTACCTCTAATTTTGTTTAAACAATCACCAATGGTTAAACTACAAATCGTCCGTCTCACATTTTCGAATTATCAAGCGGTTATTTAAATTATTATTTTTCAAATTAACACGTTAAATTCCCCATACAAAATTAGCATGGCCGCGCGGCATCAAATAAATATGGACAAAGACATTTCAAATAAAATATATGACACTTGTCACTTACGGACGGCGCACCCTTAAGTAGAACGTGTTCCAAAAACATGATTGGACGTTTGCTTAAAGATCGCGTCGTCGTCGCCTCGCGCCTCTTTTTCCATTAAGCTGCTTAATACAGCCAAAGGCGTTCGCTCTCAACCCTTATACAGCAGATTAATATCAGTAGACGTGCCTAAGTGCTGTTTGCCAATTCGGGCGTCATAACTCGACGCTCCCCTAATTTAGAGAACTTATTCATTGTGAATCAATAAGTGGGAGTAGGAAAATTATTGTTCATGATAATTTTGGAGGACTTTACCTAAAGTAAATATTTTATTGGGTTGCACGTGGCCCAGACTAGCAGGATCGAGGCGAATGGCATAAGCAAAGAGAGCCCTATGCCCAGCAGTGGGTCGAGAGGGGCTGATGATGATGATGATAAAATATTTTATATATACAAAATGTAACATAATAAGCGCACACCATCAAAGTACTTTGTTAAGAATTGGCTACTGATACTGAATCAATTTTAACTGCTTTAATACGGGTAATTTTTTTTAGTAAGAAATAAAAAAATTGCAAACGAAAGCAACATTTGTATGTGAGCTCCTCTAATCATGAGGCATAGGGAGAGTTGTATTTAAAACAGCAAAACCAAAAAACTCACTTCGTTTATCACCAGGGTGCGCTGCTTCAATGCCAAACAAACTCTGGTTTTCGGTATTAGAAACGTGTATGGTGTATACTCAGGGTGTAGAATCTATACTAATATTATAAAGAGGAATACAGAATAAAATCCGAACTAGGCACTCTGATGACATTAGTCTGAATAGCTCCACACTTTTTACCCCCCATTCTTATTGGTATCACCTCTGTATTTGCTTACCAAAATACACTAAGGAGCTAACCCAGCAAATCCCCCATTCCCGCCGTGGTGCGTAAAGCGGGCTGAGCGAGCTGAGCGGGCGAATATTACGCGCCATCCATCCAGCGGATCCTCGTGAATAATGAATTCGCGAACAAATTCACCGGGTAAGGGAATATGACGAATAAACATAGCAGGTTGCTTGGGAAAGGTGAATTTCCATAGTTGACTACATTTTTTTACATTACCTTTTTACGTCACATTACGTCAGTGTCAGATTTGGCATAATTAAAGTTCTTAATAAAAAAGAAGTGCAGTAAGATTGAAACTATAAGAATACTAATATGTGAAGAAATAATTTCGTGACCATATTTAACTTAACATTGTATAAACATGCTTTACCACAAAACGATGGCTAAAGACAATGCTCAAAACAGATGCTGTCACTTTTTAGCTAACATTATTAGAGAGACACAATATTTTAAACACGTATTTAGAGCCATTGTTTCACTTTGAACGCTGTTTTGTAGTAAAAAAGTCTATATTTTGTATAAAGGTCTAATTTCACCACCACTGGTTTATACGCCATTTTATTATATATTTTCTTTATAATTTGTCACAATGACTATCAATAAAATAAAAAGGCCACTTTTTTTTTCCAAATTATCTCTGACTTGCAAAGCGGCTTCTGAATTGTAGTATAATTTTTAAGTATTATTAAATTTTCGTACATATTTCTTATTGGAAATTCGTCTAAAACATCCACCAGCTTAATTGGGATAAGGCATGGACCGAGCAGATTAGGAAGCTTAGGACGTCTTGAGACGCGCCCAGAATATAGGACGCGCTTGCTTCCAGAAATGGCTGTTGCTGATTTTATATATTTTTTAATATTTTTATTTTTAACACACAGATGGCACTCGAACTCATGACATTTCGCACTAACATGTGAAAAGTTTCTTTAGTCCATTAAATATTAGGGTTTTTAAAATATATGCTTCAGTTAGGAAAAACAAAAATTGTGCGTTGAAGCCATTGAGGATTGGCCAAATGAAATAAGGATCATTGATTTTAGGCGATTCTGTGTTATTTAACCAAATTCAAAACGAGATTTGGTTCTGTACCGATGTATATAAATACAAATTATATACATTTTCAGCCATATCGTATCTCATTTATTATTTTTATTAATCAAAAAAATAAATATAAATAGAAAATGGCCGACGAAGTAAAATATTTCAAAAGCTCGACAAATTCTGCTAATAAAGAAATCAGGCAGGTACAAAAAATACAAGCAAAGAGATTTGATTACAAATTTATCCGTACAAAATACGAAACGAGTTTTCCCACGACCTATTTATTATGTTCGTGTTCTTTGTAAATCAGGGAAAAGGAGGTTTCTAAAATCTCGAAAATAAAAATCAGTGCAAGCACAATGTAGAGCAAAAAAACATTGTTTGCGTTGGTTTAAAACAAAGCCGGGGCCTAACCGCGTCAGAAGGCTTGACATCGCTTTGCCATAATGAATGCTATAACAGTATGGTAAAAATATACCACCTCATAATTTTCTTTATAATTTGACTACATTTTACTTCACTTGACTTTATTCTGCATGTCTGATGAATGTTATCGTTTTTTAATGTAATAATAATAATCATACAAAATTTAATTCTTATTGCGAACTAAGTTACATAATTAGGTACATACATGCATAGATCAATTATTGTGACGAAGTAAAGACTCCTTTTTGAATTATATACTTTTATAAATTTCTAAGTAGAAAAAAAAGTAGAAAAGTGTCTATTGTCATCCTTCTTTTGCTTTTTCTTGATTGTCATCGTAGTTGCTGGTATGTTTTTATTTTCTTTCATTCATTATAATTATGCGTTTTTCGTTGCCTCTTATTACTAAATACAGAAGACCTTTTCCCTTTTGTTTCCTTCCCTTACAGTTATACAGAAAACAAAACCTTCGAGTGAACTCGAAGTAGGATCCGTACGACTTATCACGTTGGTGAAGCTCTCAATTATAGTTAGTAAATAATCTTTAATTTGAATTGGAATCAATAGTGCTTTCTTCGTATAAAATACCAAGTGGAACATCACCAAGAAAGAAAACAGTAAATCTGCTAGTACAGTAACTGTGGTTTATCTGAGCGGTCGGGACGATACTTTAAGCGTTTAGCCCTTGAATTAGAAAGGGTGATCTTAATCCAATGGAAACGCTCTACATGCGATTCCTGTTGCTTCTCTTAAGATACGGAAGCAGTATAATAAAACTATAATGAAGTATACTGCCCGGCAAAGGTATCTTTAAAAACAAATTATCGCTTCCATTGATAGGCAGCTTGTCAAATGCGGGTTGGTGATTACAAACCCTGGCTATGCATCGAAAAGTTTGCAGTCTGATTTGCATAGATTTGAACTCTACTGTGACAAAGACCAAGTTTTTCTAAATTCTGATAAATGTTACACTATATCTTTCACTCGTAAACATAACCCTATAACTTTTAATTGTGTGATCTCTGGTAAAAAAAATAAAACGTGTATATGAAATCAGGGACCTAGGAGTAATACTTGATTCCAAGCTACATTTCAACTTGCACGTTGATAACATTGTATCTAGCTAGAGCTTACAAGCAGCTTGGAATGATTCTTCGCCTAGCTAGACCATTTAAACAGCCGTTTACTTATAAGGTTCTATACTACTCTTTCGTTCGATCTTTGTTAGAATTTTCATGCGTCGTCTGGAACCCTCAATACTCTGTTCATATTGCTCGCATAGAAAAAAAATCAAAATAAATTTCTAGAAGCCTTTGACTATCGGACAGGGCATTCTTTTGTTCATTTTGTACCGTAACTATAGTTTAACTTTGTTTTTTCTTAGACAGGTTTTGACTTTTACTATTACTGTATGACATTATATGTTTTTGCAAACTTAAATATTTTTTTTTGGTGTTTTTTTTACATGTTGTGATTGTCCTTTATATTATGTGTTTTTATTTGTGATGAAAAATGTCCTTTTATGATAGGGCATTTTCCAATTTTGACGCTGTAAGGGAGAAAAGATCTGGACACTTGCTGAGTTTCTTGCCGGTTCTTCTCAGTACAAGATCTCCCGCCCAGAGTAGACTTACGAACCTATGGCATAGTGACATTCACAAGAGCTACTTGTAGCATAAACTGAATAAATGATTTTGAATTTTGTTTTTTTTTTTATTTTGACTATGATACGGCTTCTAAAAGGCATAAACTATTCTCTATAGAAAAGAGACGTGTTTATCTGGATGAAGCATTTCTTTACACAATAATCAACGGTAAAATTGACTCTTCTTAATTACTAGAACTAATTAATTTCAAAATCTCTAGTCTCCTCGCGTTCTAAAAGTACTTTTTATTATACTCCTTATTCTACTAATTATGCTAGTAACATTTTTATTAGACGTTCTTGTAGATATTATTTACGACGATAACTTAAAAGATGTTGAAATTTTTTCTTCATCGTTATCAATTTTCAAACAAAAAAATGGTGATATTATATTTAGTAGACAACTGTAAATGAACTGATATTTATTGTTTTTCATTGTTTTTATGTCTTTGTTTTTTCATTTTGGATAGGTGTTAAGGTCCATTGTGCAAACTCGTATGTCCTTAATATTTGTTACATTTAATGGAACTGTCTGGTCTGTTTGCAAATTGTTTTGTAAATTTTATTATTGTGTATGACTGTATGTCTTCCTAAATAAATAAATAAAAAAAAAAGGTTGGGAACACACTTCGCCCGTTCTGGGAATTGAACCCAAGACCTCCAATATGTAGGCTCAAAATACCATGCCGCTCGCATTGCCACTATTAGCATCGAGGCGTTAAAATATTAAAAATAATAATGTTCGAAATTTTTATTAAATTATTTAGTTTGTGTGACTGCGATGGATCTTGTGCTGAGAAAAACTGACATACATCAAATTAATGCATAACCACCGACATGAAATTCATGCCAGGGCTAAACAAATGTATCTAAATTCATCAATTTCGTGGAGTTACCAAATAATACCAGTGATAACTGAGTATCAGTCTCAAATAAGTCTAAATATCTTTATAAGTATCGATTGAATAAAGTCTACTCACCTTGCCTTGTGGTAATATTCAAGTGGTAGGTCACCAACTCAAATAATAAGATCAAATAATAAGGGAACATGCTTTATGAAAATTAACACATTTGATTTCTCGTACAAGTTGAATTCACGAAGCTGTTGCTATTTTAAAAGCTCAAAATACTGCATTTAATGTTCATAAATCTTTTAATCAAATAGGACAACTTAGAAAACATACGCTAAGCAGATGTTAACAGTAACAATTTATAATATAACTCATGCCAGTATAATAACAAGTTACCACGACATGCATTTTATACAAAGAGTTTTTAAACCTCTGATGATAAAAACCATACATAAAACTTTAACATTGTTACAAACGAGAATGACGTACATTTTAAAGCGCAGAAAATTTTTATTACACATTTAAAGGAATGCAAACAATATGCTTAGTTCATGTTGCATGTCGCATTATAAAACGGATATCACAAATGGAGGTGTAATATTTCTGCAAACTGACACCGAGGTCGGGCCATATTGAGCCCAGCCGACCCACTTCCAAGCTATATCATTGGCAAAACGATGGAGATCATGATGATTAATCTCATAATAAATGACATCAGTGGTGTCTCTATTCGTGGATGATGTTATTACGATGATAGATTAGGAATAGTTATGGACCAAAGAAACACCCTTGAAGTAAGCTTCAAAACGTGGGACGAATCTAAACAATTATCTTTTGTCTGTAAGTGTAAAAGTGCGTTGAAATATTAACAATATAATATTTTGTATTATTAGCATACACTATTACAATTTAGTTATATTTATTATAAGTGGAACATACATAAGCCAGCAATATTTTAGGAATGAAATTGTAATCAACTCCGTACCTTTACCTGTTCATAGTTCAATTTCAACCAAAAAGAACACGTAATAACGTTATCACAATTTTCGTTTTTCCTAAATCATTATTCCGACGATCGACGAACAAAAAAGTCTGAGGAGTTATCTCCTGAGATTCCTTTATTTATTCCCATGATTTATTGGAAGCCTTTTCAATTAGGTCGGAACTGAAAACAATTTTCAGACTATCAAAATGAAGCTACCAAAGGGATGTTTTCAATGATTCCGCGAGTTTGGCCCGCAACAAGATTGATTATCGCTCAAAAACATCTGGGGTACCGATATCTTTATTTGAATTTTCAATTAGAGTACATTAGTGAGGATTTTCTGTTTTTGTGATCCAACACTGACTTTAAAGAGGATTTTCCTTTCATTACGAGGTTGTTTAGCGTGAAATACTAATTCTGTCGAAGTATATTTTTATGTAATAATTGAGTAGATAGATACTTGAATTTATTAGGCTTTAATGCTCTGGGTTTTACCTACGTAGTTTTATAAAATAAGCAATATTATGTTATCGAATTACCTGGAAATAAAAGGGTCGATATCAACAAACTATAAATTCTACGTCAAAGGAACTTTCGCCTCAAGAAAAAGGTACTGTGCGTTAATAATGTCTTAGATGAGTTTAAGCTTTTAGGTAACAAGATGTATGCGATTGGAAATAATTCCGTTTATAATTACTAAAAAGTAAGTGACATAATAGACAATAAGTCACATAACAAATGATTTTCTATTGTTCTATTTATTAGGCAGTGATCCTCCTAGATCGGATCACAGATGTACTACAATTTGGTCTGTGGATCGTATGGTGACGTCATTAACATTAAATAGCTCAACTTGACGTACTAAGAAATTGGATAGCGCTCGCTGACAAAAGCAACATCGGATACAACCACAATTATCCAAAGACACTTGGCCCAGAATGCTGGTCAAATCTCAGCGCTTTTTCAGTATCACTAGGAAGCTTTTACCTATTTCCTGAAATGTAGTGAGGTTAACATTATAATTTTGGCCTTCCAAAGCATCCCAGACATATTTCACTAAAATCTCCTCGCGTCGCGTCTTCTATACGTAATTCTGTTTGCCGGATCCGGCGGGATCATGAGCAATCCTCACGGCTTTAGACGGGAGTCAAATTTGCATCGGCTCTTCGGAGGTGTTGCCAGATTGTTCGCAGATACTATGTGATAAATGATTGTACCCAAGTAATGGGGGTATTGGCATTCGTATGTCTTACTGCTCCGTCTAGTATAAATTTGAGGTTTACGTATAATGCAGCAAAACACAATAATAACTACCGTATCCTCTGAAAGGACATTTACACACTGGGCAAGTATATTTTGTAATAGGAACATGAATGAATAATAAATAAATAAATGAAAGTGATTGAAATATTTTTCAGGTGAACTGGAATCAATTGCGAATCAATGTAAATTGTACGAATCAATATGAGACAAATATTTAATACTGTATCTTTACTGATGTGAGTAGGTATTAAGACGGATCTAAAGATATCTGATATCTTGATTCAGTAATAACTATATACATTCTTATCTAAGCTAGAAATTTCAAAGAAATAAATAAGGAGTGGGGTGATTGCATTTTTTATATCGTCCATGCGGAAAACAAGCTGATTGCAAACTAAGAAAACAACAAAGGGGAACAGTCATCACAACAACAAATTTGTGCTATCAGCCATAATAAGCAATGCCGTTATTGTGTGGACGTCATCTTCCGAAGGTTCAAATAGAACTCTTTGTATTCACAATAACGCATTAGTGTCAACTTAAAGAAAGACACGCTGTAGGTGTGAAAGTGAAATAAATTCTTAGAAGTAGCGTTTCTTGGAAAACTTTAATAACAACACATTTTAATAACATAAGAATGAGCATTGGAGGCGCTCGATGGCACAGCGGCTTGTAAGTTATTGCAATGTCAACTGGGTGGCCAAATTAAAAATATCACGAGCTCATGCTTTGATAGCCGTTGGCAGTTGGCATCCAAGTTATGGCTGTCGTTAAACCCATCAACCCACATTGAGTCAACGCGGTAAGTATTGACCAGCCCCCCAACCGCCTAACACTCTCGCTTTCGATCGCTTTGAAAGCGAGACCCTCGCCTCGCTTTCTAATATAATATCGAAATATCATATCGAATAATATCGAAAGCTATAGCCTATAGCTTTCGAGTTAGGCGGTCGACCCCCTGGTGATCTTGACATGTAAGAGGATCTAAGCTAAACAGTGAAACTATTATAGGTTGATGATAACTGACTAACATTTGTCCACGGATTATCATCTATTACAGCAATACAAATAATATAGGTGACAAATAAAGCTCTTGCGAGGACGAGTCAAACATTATGACGTGAAAACAACCTTCCATCGACACCAGCAGGCGCTGCCGATGGATCAGTCTGGTAAGCACACCATTATTTATTCCCTTTACAACGCATTACAGATGAGATGAATTAGACATTTTGGTGTGAATTTGAGAACCAAAGCCAGGATTAGGTTCGTGCGATGCGAATATTTCAGATCTTTTGTTATTGCTCATGAATATGGATACCTGAATCTGATTTCAGATATTAGTTCAAGTTAAATCAACGTTATGAAACTGAAAAGTTTTAAAAAACCCAAATACTTTTTAATAGAAAATTTAATAAGAAATAAAAAGAACCACTACTTTAAATAGCTGACATACATATTTTCGTCATGATGAATGAGCGTTCTTCCATTTAGAAAAATTAAAAGTAATTTTCGAGATTTCCTCTTTTATAACAAAGAGCAGCGCATCGGCTAGCGCGTCGGGTTTTGAACAACAACTTGCAAGACTTTTTCGTCACCGGATGGGCGCACTGTCCGTTAAATCATGACACTCTTGTTATCCTAAGATAGTGGTCGTTAGAACCCACCTACCCGCATTGGGCTGCATCACTACGCGGTTATTGTCCTATCTCCCTATCTAAGTATATACTTCGTTGCAACACTTGTACCTTTATAGGCAGATAATAATGTACTGATAATTGTGAAACCGTTTTACTTTCAACATTATCGCCATCAACGTACCGTAAACGGGGGTTACTTTGAATCACGGGGTTACTTTGATAACAACTTCCTCTCTAGACAAAAATACAATTTGCGTGGTAACGGAACGTATTTTCTAATGTGTTTTTTAAACTGGCAACATTGATAACTGTCAAATCAGATGTCATTAGTGCTTTACGAGAAACTGTTGTTGTTCTGATAAAAAATAAATATTTTGAAGCCAAACTTGTTTACGTCAAAAAAACTACGCAGCAAAACTTCTTACGCTGAGGGGTAAGTGACAATATATCAATATTAGTAGATGTAATGCGTTATGTAGACTATATCCAGTAGTTTGGAAAAAAATACTCGTTACTTCTAACCTCAAATTTAAACATGTGTCGTAATTTTTTTTTCTCCGGGGTGTCATTGATTGGGTACATGGGGTTAGATTGATCATGTGATCAATTTAACCCCGGGTGATCAATCTAACCCTAAATCCAGCAATACATGTATTTTTTCTCTCTTTATGCGATTAATTAGGTATTCTCTTGTTTCAGAATAATGCCTCGACATTATAAAAGGAAACTTGGGTCTAGAGACTACAAAAATTATACCGAAAGTCGCTTAGAAGAGGCTCTCAAACAGGTTGTTGAAGGGAATCTTTCAATTAGAGCTGCCTCTAATGAATACCAAATACCATACGGAACATTGTACAATAGATACAAAGGTAAACATGTAAAGAGACCTGGTGCTCAGACAGTGTTCAGTGAAGCTGAAGAAGTAACACTCTTGAAATCTGCTGCCAAATGTGCAGATTGGGGGTATCCTTTGAATATCCTAGATTTGAGGTTTTTAGCTAAATCTTACCTTGACAGAAAGGGAAGAACAGTGTCCAAGTTTATAAATAATTTGCCTGGAGAAGATTGGGCCTACTCCATTTTAAAAAGGCACAAAAGTGAATATTCCAAGCGAGTCGCTACTAACATAAAAAAAGCAAGAGCGAACGTCTCACACGAGTCAATTAATAATTATTTTGACAATCTAGAAACAAATGTTTCCATTGCAGACGTACCCGCTTCAAATATTTTTAATTATGACGAGTCTAATGTTAGTGACGACCCGGGGAAAAAATTAGGTATATTCAAGAGAGGGGTAAAGTATCCCGAGAAAGTGATGAACTACACCAAAAGTGCAACCACGGTCATGGTATGTGGTTCAGCGGACGGAGTTCTTTTGCCACCGTACATTATTTATAAAAGCGTACATATGTATGATACATGGAAAGAGGGTGCGCCACGTGGTGCGCCATGCTGCGAAAAGTCCTGCTGTTCCCAGGGTTCCAGATTTAATCGGACATCTAGTGGATGGATAGATGCAGTTACCTTTCGCGACTGGTTTACGACCACTTTTCTTCCTCATGCACAAGCTTTGCCAGGTAGAAAAGTAATCATAGGTGACAACCTTTCATCACATCTCGATACGGATGTATTTAAGCTCTGTGAGGAAAATGCGATCGATTTTGTGTGTCTAGTACCAAATTCTACTCATCTCTGTCAGCCACTGGACGTGGCCTTCTTTCGGCCATTGAAGTCTGCCTGGAGGCAAATACTGACCACTTGGAAGATACAAAATCCCCGTTTACCTACAGTTCCAAAAGATTCATTTCCGAGACTTCTTTGTAAAGCACTGGAAAAAATGAATAATTTCAAAGCTAAACCACATGCTCCATTCTCCGATATTTCAGGAGGCGTGAAGAGAAATTTGGTAAGTGCATTCAAAGCGACTGGCCTATATCCATTGTGTAGAGAACAGGTCTTGAAACGCCTTCCATCTGTAGTAGTAGAACCTGATCCCACAAAGGAAGTGGAAAGCGTACTTACTACGTTCCTAAAAGAACAAAGGTTTGGTGGAGAGACAAGCGGTCTTAGACCGAAAAGAACACGTCTTAATGTTGTGCCAGGTGCAAGTGTCTCGACTGTAGAACCTCAAATGAGAGTTACAAACACCACTTCTCCAAATGAAACTCCAATTAATGAAAACTCGGAAAGCGAAAGTCCGCCACCATCAGAAAGTGACGAGCTGGAGGTGGGGAGATATGTTTTATCTAAATTTTATTCCAGAGGAAGCCGAAAAACATACAAATACGTTTGTCGGATCACAGACTTGATCCCTTTGATCGCTGTAGGTTTCAAGTCCATGGGAAACAAGAAGTGCTTCCAGTTAGTACGAGATGATATATCGGAAATTAATAAAGAGGACATTGTTGCATATCTTCCAAAACCGTCAATCTTTGAAAATGAAGACGGCATTGAGTGTTGCAAATTTAATTTCGATATAAATATTTTAGAAATATCTTAATTCATAATTTTATAAAGCGATCTCATTCCAGCAATCATTAGACTGAATAATATAACTACTAATTAAGTACTTCAAGTGGGATTTAAGAACATCCTTTTGTTAATTTAATACGAAATATTTTTGGAAATTGTTTAAAGTTTTATTAACAAGCAAAATAAGTTAAGTTTTTAGCATTTATTATCTTTATTAAAGTTTAAATTTCATAATCAATGTCTTTATTATTTATCAAAGTAACCCCGAAACTTTTAAACTTCTCTAATTCTTTTTCCTATTGACAATTTTTTTTAAATTTTTTTTTACGTTATAATAACCGGGTTTACTTTGCATTTCTGTAACAAAATTGTATGGTTTCAAAGTAACCCCAGTTTCCGTTTAACTTTGATCAGGCAGTTTTTATTTATTTTTTCAATAATTAGTAACTGAAATTTTTTTTCATTTAATAATTCCATAGATCCAAAGAAACCGATTGTCACGTATTTTTAGTTTTTTTTTTCCTTCTTATTGAAAACTTATCAACTCCGAAACTTTGAAATCGATCAAAGTAACCCCCGTTTACGGTACTTTCAAGAACTTTAACAACACAAGCACAGCAAAGGACTATTTTGCCATTTCATTGTCAAAACTGACCCCTAAATATTTCTATGTGAAGGTCTGTAAAGGAAACACACCCCTCATTACCATTCCTTTATTCGTTCACAATCTGTCGCCTCCATCGGACGGACAACGAAAACAGTTTACTTTATCTTTTGTCACCGTTGATCTTTGCCTTTGATAAACTTCTGGTATTGTCTCCGAATTCTTGGAAACCAATTGGCGCGTCAAAAACTCTTCACACTTGATTAGGATATGAAAAGCCACTTGGTATTATATTGTTATAAAAAAATGTAGTTTCATGATTTATATAAAATGAAGGATAGTTGTAAGTTTTTTAACGAACGACTCTTAAGAACTAAGTAAAAATAGAAATCGATATAACATGGAAATAGTAGTCTTAAGAACACCAAAGAAGTTAAATCTAACATTCTGCTAAACTGTATCACATTTTATTGGCGGCATTCTTGTAGTAACCAGTCACATTTCTAATGACTTAACTCAATATAAAAGTGAAACAACTTTTTTACGGATCTACGCGCGTTTACTTCACATGGATTAAATTTAGACTGCCTGTTGTTGTTTCATTTTAAGTGTAGTGTTCGCGTAAACTTTAGAAAACAATATTAAATCAATATACTTACTCGTAAGTCGTAACGTATATCTAAAGTTAAACCTAAACCAATACCATACACATAGCCACGCATTCATTCCCATAATTCATCATTACTACTGACACTAACCACACTAATCAATCATCTCATACCAATCATAGCACTCGCCATCGCCATAGACTAGACAATGATGCAAACAAACATACTTATGTTATTCGTTATAACCTCTGGAATAGTAGTTACGCATAATGATATTTACAAGTGCTGTTTTGAAACCTAATCTTATTAAATTATATTTAATTTTGAATTGTTTTTTTACTAGTAGACAAATAACAGAAGTAGTAAGCAATCGGTAAAACCTTAACGTACATGATACCAAAAAACATTATAGAAACCTATATCCGAAACTCGTGGACTTCCAAAGAAAGTTTATGTATTTCCCGAAATAAGAAGTATACAATATTACAGGCTTTCTAACAATATCATCGCATCACGTCACTCCATTTATACTCGTAATATTAGTGAGAATGATACCGATGATTTCTACAAAACTCGCTCCATAAGAGAGCAGACTAAAACAACATCACAAATCATACCAGAATTTTCGAAACAGCTAAACTTAACTCGGAACATTGTTACCTAATATTTATTTAACTATTTAAGACGCATTACTGAAGCTCCAAGTGTTGCGCTCAACGTAACCAGCCATGAGGAAGCTTACAATTTAGTTAAACTTAACT
Source organism: Eudonia mercurella (assembly GCA_963082485.1). Taxonomy (NCBI): domain Eukaryota; kingdom Metazoa; phylum Arthropoda; class Insecta; order Lepidoptera; family Crambidae; genus Eudonia; species Eudonia mercurella. Next base: position 6,618,139 of record OY720040.1, read on the forward strand.
TGGAACTTGTTGAACGCAAAATTATTATGAAACTCTGAAATTGAAAATCCTGCGAGACGCAAGCGGTGGACGTCTTGCTTAGTGAATAGATTTAAGGGAGTTTGTAGGCAATACAACTTTAAGGCTTTAGCGCTACGTAGAATAACAGTATCAGGAGCGGTGTATGTGGTTTAAAGGCATCATATTGAATCAAATTAAATTTAAGTTCTATTCATAGAACAGGGAATCTAACCCTGTCTGTAATCTTAAAACAAAAATCCAAAAACAATGAAGATAACGAAATTTGTTCTAAATTAGACCTAAATCTAACGAAGTCAATTATGAATACTTGAAGTTAAAAACTGTTTCATAGATTATTAAAACATCTCAAACGGAATAAGATAGATGTAGGAACAACGACAAAGGATTGTCCAACTCCATATACCTAATGATAACCAAATTATGTAGATGATGACGAAGATGAATGAAACAACTACTCGTTGAAAAAACAAATATCATTTGAAATTCGACCTATTGGAAAAACCTGCCAAAAACACAATGAAGCATAGAAAAAAAAGGAGGGAAAAACCAGCTCTACTAAGCTACATTTAATTCGTGAACTCTCAAAGTTTTTGTCGAACAGAAAATTTTAGCCCCATATAGGTATGGATGGGAAAAGTTTTCTACGTATGGTAGAGGGTCTTTAGCTGAATATACGGAGACAGTTTAAGTTGAACTTCGTAACTGTTTTGGAGTGCCTTTTTTGGAGCCCTCCTTTATTCAGATGAGGGCTAAAAATATTTTTTTATTCTACAAAACCTAAGGATTTTTTTGCATCTAATCTAAAATCAATCTTTTGAGTGTTTGACTTTCATGTATTTGACATTTTCTAGTAATCCCTTCAGTCATATCAATATTTGATTTTATCGTAGCCCATTAATCTGTATTTACGGATTTTTACCTAGCATCTTATTTCCTATTTGATCTATAAACTATTAACTGTCAGCTATAGCAAAAACATTCCCTGTAAAAATATAGCTTCAAATGCTTAGATGCAATTGTTTTATTATGCCGTTCCGGTATCAGAACCAGCATAATTAGGAATTCGTGTCACATCCTGTTTTTAATTAACGTTTCCGTTGATTGTGACGTGATCGCAAATATTGCCAATTGTGGAATTAAACCTAATGAGTGGAAATTATATTAAAATACAAATATTACTAACCATGATAAATGATTATATTCTTTTATATCGATCAGGGTGCCTAGTGTGAGTTTTGTTTACTATCCGTATTCATTCGATTACGTTTACGAAAACGAAAATTAGTATGGCATTGAAGCAGCGCCTCCTGGCGACATACGAGAAGAGTTAAAATTGTGCCATACACATTCTAGTTTTCGTTAACGTGATCGAATGGCGAATGAAGCTCACACTAGACATCCAGTTAAAGAAGTGAAAACTGCTGATTAAACCATAATAATATCAAACATGTACGGTGTACAAAACATTTGAAAACAAGCGTTAAAAAAATATTACGTACGGTACGGTATGAGCCATTCTATTTCAATTGTCTTCTTCGTGTAAGTAAACCTATTGTATGACTCTTAATAGTGTAACAGTATCAGCTACTTTATTTTTTATCAATCAATCAATTATCAATTTATCAATGTTATTAAAAAAACTTTCCGAATTTCTTCCTTAATCCAGACACTACACATTGGTCAACAACAATACTATATCGGTGATCAATGCTACACTTGACTCGTACCATGGGACATAGTAACTCCCCTAAACAACGGCCAGTCCTAAAAGGGCTATAAAAACGTCAACCCACAACCCAATCAAAAACATATCACTATCCACACATTCAGGGCGGAATTGCCTCCGCAAACACACAGCGCTGTCACAATGGCCCAAATCCGACAAGCGGGCATTTGTAGCCCAAATTACCAGCGTATCGGGATATGACTGATCCCTCTCGTATTGATAAATTGTTCCTCAACCTTGTTCCTATGTCATTGTTGTAATGAAACATTTATTGGATTGGACATTAATGGACGTCAGATTTTCCTCGCATTTCCTTTCTCATTTGTCGATGTGTTGTTGTTGCGGTGTATCTATCTATATATTAATACGTGAAGCAAAAACTTTGTACCCCTTTTTACGAAAATTGCGCGGACGGAGGAGTACGAAATTTCGCACAGAGAAGGATTGCAGAATGTAATTTTTTTTTTTTAATTATGCATAAAAAATACATTAAATCAATAAAACAAACATTACACAAACTACCATATATATGTAAACTCTTTTCAAAAATTTCAAATATGGAAGAGGAGCGGCCGAAATCTGTCTATGCCAATCCAAACTCACATTCTATCTTTTAAATTTTTTCATTGTTTAGGATACAATCCGTGCAGCCTTAATAAAATTACGGTCGAATTTCGACCACTGGGCGACCACTATAGATATTAATACGTGAAAAGCTTCGTGTCCCTATTTAAGCACATTACGTGCACGGAGGAGTGTGAGATTTGGTTATGTAACATTTTTGTTATTTTTTATATTTATTTACTTTTGTTTTTTGTTGTAACGTCACCGATTAGGCCCCTCCGGAATACGGCCAGCGCTGCTGCGGCCTAATGTCGCTGTAGCATGTGCTGAGGCTGGGGCCTAGTTGGCCACATTTTGTCTTCTGTTGTTGTTTTTTTATTGTGAATGTACTTTTGTTTTTCCAATATTTTTTACATGTAATTAATTTTTGTTTACTTAGTGTGTGCTAATAAATGTATTTCTTTCTTTTACATTGTATAAACATTGTATATTTTGTGAACTACCAATTTCGAACTTCGACAAATGGGCGAGCACTAGTAAATAAAAATACGCATATCATAGTATGTTTATTAGTTATTTTATCTATTGAGGTGTATTATATATCTTTAGATTTACAATTTTCCTTGAGAATAATGTTTTATTGTTTCTTTCGAAACTAATTTGTAATTCGTTAGTCTGCATGATGATTCTAAAATGGAACTCGTGCGTAAATCGAATATTCGATGACCTATTGCTGTTATCAAAGTACCTTAATGAGGACTGCTTATGTGCTACGAAAAAGTATTTATATTTTATATTAAAGGGAGGCAAACGAGCAGGCGGGTCACCTGATGGAAAGTAATCGCAGCAAAACCAAAGTAATCGCAGATGCATTGCCGGCCTTGAGGAAGGAGTTGGATTTTGAGGAGGAAGTAGGAATTGCGAGGGGTGAGAGATGGGCCTCCAGTACTTTCACTCACCAGACGAAACACAACAGCAACGAGTGCCAAGTAGTAACTGCGGGCTATATGATTATTATCCATTATCTTTATATATATAATTCTTCTGTACGTGTGTTTGTCACCTGGCTCCTACTAAACGGCTGGACCGATTTGGATAAAATTTTTGTGTATTTTAGTTCAATGGGTTCCTGGATGATTTGAAAACACAATTGGACCCGGTAGGTGGCTACTGCGTCCATCATGGGATATGGGTGTTCTTAAGCGGAGGAAGTCGCGAACGGGCCACTATATTTTTATATTATTATAAATTGTATAACTGATAGTCGATGATAAAACGTTCTATTTAAGGATAAGACCTTACTGTGTACCAAAATTCGCTCCACAATAAAAGTAGTTCATTAATGCAGAGGAACACCTGAGCGGACGCACCTGGTCCGGTCGACGACCTTTGGGATGCAATCCTTTATTGAAACATCTGTTTGTCTGTGATTTGAATAAGTCGTGTACAGATAGTACAGATAGTAGTACAGATAGTAGACGGTATTACTCTTTAAACACACAACTGAGAAGTGTTAAGCCTTTATCTCACTTTATGGTAGGAAATATTAGCCGGTAGCTACTAAGCTAGCCAATTTTTTTGAAGTGAGATTTTGTTTGCCTTAAACGACAATTTAGGCATCACCTGCTTTTTTTGGGGGCGGCGAGAATTAAGGGTATAGATATATGAAGGGTATAGCATCACGCACTAGTGTGTGTCCTCGGTCCCTGCTAGATTCTCAGAGGGGTTCGGATCAGATAGGCGGAACAACCCTAGTGCGCCTTTAAGTGCTATGGGTACTGGCTTATTCACGTACTGGGTTGATGATCACAAAGCCGGCCTATGCATCAAAAAAGATCCAAAACACACTTTGCACCCATGTCATAGAAAGGAGTAAAAACGTGTGCTGGTAGACTATTCCATCTTTTGGAGGTCGAATCGAATGATGGGCAAAAGCTCTCCGAAAATATCTTTTAAAACTCAATCTATTTTAAGCGCTAGTAATAATAGTTTCAAACTCAAAAACTATCTGGCCTGCTTAGTTCTTGCGCGTTTACATATCCCGTCCTATCTTCAGGACTTCAGTCACCAGTCACCCTCACCCTGCTGGCCCTCAAGCCTCATCAGGCTTCGTTTGAAAGACCCCATGTCATAGGAAGGAGGGAAAACGTGAGCTGGTAGACTATTACTACTGGATCTGAACCCGACACACAAGTGGCGCTAATTGCCGCGTCCCCGAGGTGCCGCGTTCGAGTTCCGGTTACGTCGTCCGCTTTAATTGCGAACCACTAATTGTCGCGCCGATGAATGCCGGCTCTTGGAAGCTGTGTCGCCATTTTGGCACCATAACTTAATCAAAATGGCTCGTCTTTTATGTTAAGTTTATTAAAATTTACTGATTTAAAAAGTCGTGTTATTGTCACGCACTATGTATTACAATTTACTGATTCTTTACATAATTAATTTTCATTTTTTTTTACTTTAATGGGGTGCCGCGCGGAATTTCGAAAATTTACGTGTTTTTAAGTCACTGGTGCTAGGCGCTGAATAGGTCATATACATTAAAAGGACTAGTGTAAATTAGCTTGATCCTTTCACAAGGCCATGGTTGTCTTAGAATTTGAAACAAATACCCAGAAACTGCATGAAAAATACGTAAAAGTAACGATAAATAAAAACTTATTTCTTCAGAAACTTTGTATAGCACATGAAACAATAATCCGGAATCAAAATGTTTGTATTGATATTCCGCAGGCCACTGTTGTCTTATTTTTCAATTAAAAAATATGAATATGAAAATATTAAGACTTTTATTATTTTTTACCCCAACGCCTGATATTTTACAAAAGTAAACATTGCTCCAATTAAATTACCAGCCTACTCTGTACAGACATTAGTGTACGTGCGTATTCGTAGTCGTGCGCCGTTGTCACACCACTGCGACGCGCCGATAAACTTGAAACTCGCAGTTTTACGTCCGCGCTGCACCCCCTAATCGTGAAGGACATACAAAAAGTTCTTCTTTTTAACACACGATATTTTAACTTATTTTAATTGAAATAGTAACTGATTAAATTAAGTAGTACGCCAAGTACATGTCACACAACGTACAAAAAACGGCGTTATTTCTAAACGCGATCTTTCAGGCAACTTATACTACTTCCATTTTTAAATAACGGTTGATGTAATGGCTACGACCGCGACCCTGTCTTCTAAGCCAGCTGAGTTCGAACTGGTCTCAGATCTACTGGTCCCTATCTACTCACCCTGATAGGTAGGGTATGGCAGCTGGAACTACGGGTCCGGCGGTCTTTTCAAGGGTACCACGGGAGTTCCGGATCCTAAGCCCCCTGTCGGTTATGCCTTCGCGGGCGTCTCCGACAGGTTCCGGACATGGGTTGGACTCGTGGTGGCGTGTGGTTAGCTGTAGAAGTGGGAATGTTCGTCTGCCTGGTTGATGTGGCCAGGCTTCCATTTCGTGCACAGCGAGCGGGTCCAAGTAGCGGTCTCGAGGGGCCCGATGCGAAAGGACTTGCGGGGCACGTGAGTTGCCCATAGTTGGTTGTCATGCTCGGTGGTTTTCACTGAGCAGAGCTCCAACATCTCCGGCACTAGTCTGGATAACTAGTAGAGGTGCCCGCTAGATGCAATACCTCCGGTTGAGCCAACCGCGTAGGATGTTGAAATTGGCAAGGTGCCTGGATGGGTACTGAGAAGTGAGTGGGCTTACAACTCCGCCACCAAAGAGGATAATTGGTAGTCAACTTAGAGTTGACGACCCGAGCAGTGGAATCTGCGAGTTGTGCTCTTAGTGCAACGAGAAGTGAGCGAGCTTACAGCTCCGGTAACCTATCTGGATAATAGGTAGTGGACTATACGTGTCCACGGGGCGACTAGCTTGAGACACTAGTCTTAAAAGTACCGGATGAAGAATGCGCCTCGGTGCGTCCTGATCTGGCGTTATGACCTGACGTAGATGGTCCCTTGTGCTTGCACAAGGATGTCTGACACCTACTTTGTGACCTAATGGTTGGTAGGAGGTGTCAGTATAAACTTTAAAGTAGTGTTGAGTGGGTTGGTCTCAGATGGTCCTAGATTCCGTATCCGTGAGAGGTTGTCTATGCTTGCGTTGCTCGAGCGTTTTGTATGAAGCTTACCAGAAGGTAAGCTTCTTATTTTGTACCAGTAGTCTGGATGAAATGTATATTTTAAAAAAATAAAAAAATATTTAAAAATTGTTGTATTCATTGAAATGTTTTAATATTGTGCTATAATTTCATTAAATTTTGTTTATAATTTAATTTAGTTTCGTTTAAAATTTAATTGAATTTGTGTAATTTTTTTGAAAATTTTAATTTTGTTTTAATGCATTATTGTAAGAACAGTTAGCTAAGAGGACATTGCATTTATTCTTAACCTTAATTACTGTTTCTAATGTCAGTAATCCATTAAATAAATACATAAATAAATAAATAAATAAATAAATATTACTTTACTTACATAATTTAACTTAACAGCGTGTGGGTACTGCACTATTTACCTGGAAAAGAAAAAATACAAAGTTAATCGTTTATATTTTAGTAATTGATGTGTAACATCTTTCCGCTCGCTTTCATATAAGCAATTTGTGGGAGTGATTTCGTGAAATGTGTAACAGTGTAACAAGTGTGTAACAGGAAGTTGAGAAAGCGCGCAAGCGCGCGCCATTTTGTATACTTAAAATCGATATTATGAACATGATATATTATTATTATATGTGACATAATTGTGTCATTTGACTATCAAAGGTCATTTTGATATGTCAAATGTCTTCTAATGAGTATTTGCTGCATTCAATTTATGATTTAATTTATAATATAATTATCTCTTATTATGTAAAAAAAATATACGTAATTGTTAATTCTATATTCTATTTTCTACTGTAATATTGATTTTTTTTGTCTGTAACCAAACTGTATCCTCCTGTCCTGATCCCGTATTTCGTTAGATCACCAGTCATATTCTAACTGCCCAGAGCACCCAGAGTCCCAGAGTCCTAGAGTCCCAGGGTCCGACTTCAAGCATTGCAGTGGTAAATAGTGTGTTTACAATACAAGAATAAACAGTTAAATAGTCACTGAAAGTATTTACAGATCCTCATATGGCTAAGTTGTTTTTATATCCTGTAGCGTCAGCTCGGACTTTGTATCTAGGGCAAACTCACACACACTGTGTTAGGTATATCCAGCTGACGCACATACAATTATATGTAATAATTTAGTATATAAGATGTACAAATCAATAAACATTCTTCTCAGCTTCTTAGCGCTATAGCAACATTGGTTGTTTGATTCATCTCCCAAGCTAGGAGCCAAATTGGTGACCCCGACGTGATTCTGCTGGATTTCTCCGTGATCGCACATTTCAATCGGCCTTCCACAAGCGGATCCCACCGATTGAAATTTCAAAAGGCGTATAATCACGGAAGTCCTTCGTCGACCAGGGAGACAAACAGATCGCAGCCACCCAGTAACCATCAAGCAAGAACAAGCTGAGGAAAGCGCAGTCACGCAGTCTGACGTAACTGTTTTCGTCGTTCGTTTTCTAGCGGATCGGTTTGGCTGGCCTCCCACAAGCGGGTCTCACCAGTCAAATTGAGAAGTCGCACATAGATTCGAACTAAACAGCACAGTTGCCTCATAGACATAGTCAAGCGCTACATCAAGCTAGCTCATAGCACAGGAATCCTCAGAACAACAATGGCCTTTCAACACCCTATAGTACCGGCTCCGGCACAAATGGCAACATCTGCAGCTACAGCAGAATTATCTGCTTTATCTGTTTCATCTCGGATACCAGACTTTTGGCGGGACCAACCACGCCTATGGTTCTCCGTATTTGAGTCAGTAATGGCTCCCCAGAAACAAGGTGACGATGCTAAGTACAACCAAGTCGTCAGCAAGTTGGGAAAGGACGAGGTCCAGCAAGTCAGCGACATCATTTTAAATCCACCGAGCACCGGAAAATATGATGCGTTGCGGTCGCGGTTGCTACAAGTATTTGAAGAGTCAGAAAACAGGCAACTTCAAAAGCTCTTGGGAGAAATGGACCTGGGAGATCAGCGACCGACGCAACTATTGAGGCGAATGCGAGAGCTATCTAGGAACAAGATCCCGGATGAAACCCTCTCAATCATGTGGCAACGCCATTTACCAGCCGCAGTGCGAGCAGTATTGACCGTAAGCGACAGCAAAGATCTGGGAACGCTAGCAAATATCGCTGATAAGGTCCTTGACAACATGAGACCCTTAGAAATAGCACAAGTCTCATCCGGGAGTACAGACCAATCGACGATAGATTGTCTTGTTAAAAGAATAGATCAGCTGACGCAGGAAATATGCGAAATGCGCACTTCTTATCGTCACGTGTCAAGGGGGCATGATAGAGATAGACAGAGGCGCAGATCAACGTCCCGCTCACATTCTAGGCAACGATTCCGGCGAGACAACGATTGGATATGCTGGTACGACCAGAAGTTTGGAGATCAATCGACGCGATGTACAGATAAGGCTCGCTGTACATACAAAGCGCAGCGAAATACGCCGTCGGAAAACTAACTCCGACACTAACCGCGGCGGGAGTTGGTGTTGACGGAAAAAGTTACCGTCTATGTGTCACCGACCGAAAAAGTGGGACACAATTTTTAATAGACACCGGAGCAGACATATCTGTACTCGCCCGCACAAAAGAAAAGCCCACAAATGCCGATTATGCAATTTATGCCGCCAACGGAACGCAAATCAAGACCTACGGATTTAAGACAGTTTGCATAGATCTGGGACTACGAAGACCATTCACGTGGACATTCGTCATAGCCGATGTGCGCAGATCAATTCTCGGAGGAGATTTTCTCGCTAAAAATCAACTAAACATTGATCTAAGCGAAAAGAGATTGATCGACAAAATAACGAAATTATCGGTTGCCGCGCGCACAATGCACTCGAATGACTCATCGGTCCGCACGATAGATGTAACCGGACCCTACGCCGAGTTATTACGTGAGTTCCCTGACGTAACAAGGCCGTCGACGCTGAAAAATGCACCTAAGCATAATGTCGTGCATTGTTTACATACGACGGGGCCGCCGATCTATGCAAAAGTTCGTCCGTTGAACCCAGCGAAGTACAAAGAAGCGAAACAGGAATTCCAGAAGATGATGGAGTTGGGCATTTGCCGCCCCTCTGACAGTCCCTGGGCAACGCCGCTGCACATCGTCACTAAGAAAAATGGCGAATTAAGACCCTGCGGCGATTACAGGCGTTTAAACGCCGTTACACTTCCTGATCGCTATCCTATACCACGGCTACAGGACTTCACGTATTTGCTGCGTGGCAAGACAGTCTTCTCCAAGCTGGACATCCGGAAATCGTTCCATCACATTCCCATATTCGAAGAGCATATACCAAAAACGGCGATAACAACACCTTTCGGACTTTTCGAATTTCCGAGAATGACGTTTGGCCTACGTAACGCAAGTCAAACATTCCAGCGTTTCGTCGATATGGTTTTTAAAGGGCTCGATATCTTCGTTTTTATTGACGATGTCCTTCTCCCATCAAGGAATAAAGAAGAAAATGAGTCCCTACTCCGTCAAGTACTGGAGAGACTGGACAAGTACGGCATCACGCTTAACGTGGATAAATGCGAATTCGGCAAAGAAGAATTAGATTTCCTGGGCTACCACATATCCAAAGATGGCATACGTCCGCTGGATGACAGGACTGAGGCAATATCGAATTTTCCTTTGCCTACAACAGTCCAACAGCTGCGACGTTTTCTTGGCATGGTGAATTTCTACCGCCAGTGTATACCTCACGCTGCTAACATACAAGCTGAGCTCAATAAGTACCTGCACAACTCCAAGAGGAAGGACAAAAGCGAAATAAAGTGGACACAAACGTCAAAAGAAGCGTTTGAGAAGTGCAAAGAAAGCATAAAAAGCGCTGTTGCACTATCTCACCCATCCACTTCCGCTCGTCTCGGCCTGATGACAGATTGTTCGGCCACATGTGCAGGAGCAGTACTACAGCAGCACGTGAATGGAAAATGGGAACCTCTATCCTTTTTCTCCAAAACACTGAGCGAGACACAGAAACGGTACAGCACGTACGACAGGGAACTACTTGCTATATACATGGCAATAAAACATTTCCGTCACATGATTGAAGGAAGAGAATTTACGGTTTATACAGACCATAAACCGCTGACGTTTGCTTTACACAAACCAGCGAGCTCATGTGACACGGAAAGAAGACTGCGCCAGCTCGAATTCATCTCACAATTTTGCTCTGATATACAACATATTTCCGGCAAAGATAATGTTGTTGCTGACTGCCTTTCTCGAGTGGAGGAGATTACCTTCCCTTCACCCATCGACTATGAGCAACTGTCGGCGGAGCAAGAAAAGGACAGCGAGCTGAGAGAATTGCGAAACAACCCGCACTTGCAGTTTAAAATGTTTCCCGTACCGAATAGCGACAAGGTCATATTGTGCGAAACATCGACGCGCTACATGCGACCATACCTACCGCCGCTGTACCGACGAAAAGCATTCGACATCGTGCACAACATTAGCCATCTCGGCGTCAGAGGAACACGACGCATGCTAGCGCAACGCTATTTCTGGCCATCGATGACTACAGACATCGGAAAATGGGCAAAGACATGTCTATTATGTCAACAGTCCAAAGTGCAACGTCACACTGTTTCGCCGATCATGCACTTTCCGCCGGCCGATCGATTCGCACACTTGCACATTGACATAATCGGGCCGTTACCTACGTCCGAAGAATGCAAATATTGCGTAACGATGATCGATCGCTGCACAAAATGGCCAGAAGCGTATCCCGTCAAGGACATTACCGCCGAAACCATCTGCCAGATTCTACTCAGAGGTTGGATTGCCAGATTCGGAACACCGACCACGATTACGTCAGATCAAGGACGACAGTTCGAGTCCGAATTATTCCGGAAGCTGACAAATAAGCTGGGCATCAACCACATCCACACCACCGCTTATCATCCGCAAGCTAATGGACAAGTAGAACGCTGGCACAGAACACTCAAGGCCGCGCTGATGACGAAGTGCAACCGAGTAAACTGGGTCAAAGAATTGCCCATGATCCTGCTCGGACTTCGCACCGCAATACGGGACGACACAAAAGTGAGCGCAGCAGAACTGACCTACGGCACAACACTACGACTACCTGGAGATTTCTTCACCGCCAGAACGACACCTCAAGACGAGAATGGCATGTTACAGCAACTACAGCAAACGATGACGTCACTGCTATCGACACCGAGGAGACAACATACTCAGCGTAACATCTTCGTACATGACGAGCTACGAACTTGCTCACATGTATTCATACGCAATGACGCAATGAAGAGCGCACTTACACCGCCCTACAACGGCCCATACAAAGTACTCGAACGTCACGAGAAGTTTTTCTCCGTCGAGTTGCCAAACCGAACAGCCACTATCTCCATCGACCGTCTCAAGCCAGCCTTCCTACTTCACGATGAGCAGAGTGGCGAACTCAGCGAGGAACAACCGCAGCCGCCGCCCGTGATGAAGCCTGGACCATCGACGAGTCCTGAGGGTCAACAGCCAGCCAAGGGAAACGTGAAGACAACCCGTTCCGGCAGAATATCTAAGCCAGTCGTCAGATTTAAATTCAATTAATCCTATGCACTGAATGCAATGATTAATTGAATAAAAACAAATCTATTTTTATCGCCGCGAGTATTTTGCCTATACAGCAAATACTTCGGTCAGTGAACAGAGTGTCATTTTACAACACCTGTCCATTAGTAATCGTAGCTTACTTTAAATTTGTATTTCAACTCTTAATAGGCTTAGGTAAATATATACATCCTTTTATCCCTATTCCTTTATTTTTAGGGGGGAGTGATGTAGCGTCAGCTCGGACTTTGTATCTAGGGCAAACTCACACACACTGTGTTAGGTATATCCAGCTGACGCACATACAATTATATGTAATAATTTAGTATATAAGATGTACAAATCAATAAACATTCTTCTCAGCTTCTTAGCGCTATAGCAACACTGGTTGTTTGATTCATCTCCCAAGCTAGGAGCCAAATATCCGTTAGATTAGCTCTCACCATCTTAACTAGTCTGTCGCCATAACAAAGCATTGTTTATAATAACCAGTGGTCGGAGTAGGTATATTGATTTTAGATACTTGCGTCATGATATCATAACATGGACATGCATTTCTTCCGGAATGTACCGGAGTTTCCAAAAATTTGTTAAATAGAGTAATAAAATAAAAAACCATATGTAAGCAAACAAAATAGTTTATTGTTAATACAAATAATCATTATTACAGTTTTATTAAAAATAATTATTTTTAATCCTCATCGGTTACAAGTTCTACATTTTGATTTTCTGTCTCTATACAATTAAAATAAATAACTATAATTTTTTCAATATTTTCTAATTTTAAGCTATTTCTTTTAACATCTAAGATCCATTTGTAAGTGGAAAATGATCGTTCAACATCTGTAGATGTCAATGGAGCGAATTTGAAATAAAGTTTCTGATTATTTGCTACGCTTTTTTCAATACTCTCGCTGTATTCTCTAATTGTATCTAAATCTGGATTTCGTTCCATAACTGATTCTATTTTATTTTTTATATTCTCATTATTGCACTCGTTAAGCGTAGCCCTTACTTGATCAAATACTAAAAGTGAATCAGCTAGAGATAAATTTTGTTTTTGTAACTCTTTTAGGGCTAGTAGTATAATAGAGTAATTTTCTTCAATATATTTTAAATCATTTTCTAAATTTTGTTTTTCCAAAATGTTTTTTGCGTTTCGTATGGCTATAGCATCAGAACTGCTCAAGCAGGATAAAACTTCTTTTATTTTATCTAAATGTTGAGCGTAGTAAGATGCTGCCTGTAACCAAGTACCCCATCTGGTAATGACTGGTTGCGGAGGCAACGGTAAGTCAGGATATTTTTCTTTTAAAATGTTTACCCTACTAGGAGCCTTTAAAAATACTTTTTTAACATTTGATATAAGAATATCAACATCGTTGTATTCTGACCTTATCTGCTCACTTACACGATGAAGAGCGTGCGCCAAACATGTCACATGCTTCATTTAAGGTAAGTAATGTTTTAAATTTCGCCCTGCAGATAGCATGTACGCTACACTGTCAGTGCAAAGCATTAAAATATTGTCAACTTTCGCTTCAAAAGTGTTTTGCCATAAATTTTCTAGACATTGCAGTACAAATTGTGTTATTGTTTGTCCATTTACTGCTGTTAGCATTTTACAAGCAATCAAATAAGGCCGGCCTGCACTATTACTAGGATGCAATGGTTTTATTAGGAAATTGACTATGTATCGACCAAAAATGTCTGTTGTCTCATCCAGCGATATCCATAGTTTCTCATTTTTATTAGTTTCATAAATCGAATTGATTTTATTCCTATAAAACTTCTCCAAATAAACTTTTCGTAACTGTGATTCGTCAACCACTTTACGATTGGTACAAACGCAACAACAAGTACTGCACATATATTTCTGAAAAAACTCTTTGAACGCTGGATTTTTCATTTGCGACCAAGGAATATTGCATAGAATCAGGAACTTAATGAGGTCGAAGTAAAATTCCTCTTGCGGTCTCTTAAATTTTCCTTGATGTACAGCGCCTTCAATGTGTTTGGTAATGTTGCCTCTATTCACAGCTTTCAAATGACTTTCACACTTTGTACAGTATATAGTGCCACTAGCGTTATCGTAAAGTAGCTCAGGATAGTGCAATAACCACTTTTGCACTGTTTCAGCCTTGACCTTTGCCATATTTATTTATATCTCACCTAAAACAATGATTTAAATTTACAATATATACATACACAACTGTAAAGTCGATAATGAAATTCTGTTTCATATAAAGTGTTTTTTTTAACTGAAGCGGTGATAGCCCTGCGGTGTGCGTACCGGACTCTCATGCGCTGTGATGATTGCTATAAAGTGATTTTTTTAACTGTTTCCAAGTTCTAAAACCTTCTTAAATAGTGAAAATAATTAAAACTTACCCGTACAAAAACAACTTCAAATGGGCCCAATCCAAGAGTAATAAATCGATGTCCGTAGTTATAAGCCAAATTCGTCGTTTTAAGTAGATTTCAGAAGACAGTAAACAAGCCAGGGTCAAGTCAAGATATTCACAACACATAAAATAAGCGCACTCCACGAACCGAAATAAGTGAGTGAGCCACTTGGTCTGGATGTCGGTGCGAGCGCATTGTTTTCGAACAAACAGTCAATGAGTCATCCTGGATACTTGATTCTAATTGGTCAGATGCGTTGAGCATAGAGATAAGAGGACAAAAGACCCTGTTTGCCGGATGTCGTGTGTTGAAATGAATATTATTATTATATCATTTTATACATGCTTAGGCTTTTACTCCAACACTTTTACTACAACAAGGTTTTTACACACCAGTCATTTTTTACTATTAAATTCTGGTCATCTACGCCACTAGCAGCATAGCGTTGAGAGTATTGATACATTTTTAACTAGTTTCATGTAATAATTTCGATGTTTCGGTATTTTTATCATAATAATCCGGAAACTCGGAGGAGTATCCATATTAACATATACGTTTGATGTCAGTGACCTTAATTCAATATACCTACTCCGACCACTGATAATAACAGTTCGTCCAGGTGAAGCGCACTTCCATCTTGAAAGTTGTCATTGAATTTTTTTATTATTATTATATTTTATCAGTCGTGAGTAACCAAGAAACTGAAGGAGTTAGGAGTCTCCAAACTTTTTCTGCATCTTCCGGACTTAATACAATTAGCATGAATGTATAGCTGCGTGTGTGTTATTGTGTTTAACTTCGAGACGAAAATCGCGAGACAACTTTGATCATTG
Organism: Eudonia mercurella; assembly: GCA_963082485.1. Classification (NCBI taxonomy): domain Eukaryota; kingdom Metazoa; phylum Arthropoda; class Insecta; order Lepidoptera; family Crambidae; genus Eudonia; species Eudonia mercurella. The sequence continues at coordinate 6,633,392 of OY720040.1, forward strand.
ACGATAGGCACATGAAAAATCAATCCGCACTGGGCCCGCGTGGTGGTTCATGGCACGTTCTCCCTATTCCATTCTAAAGTAGTCTCGTGCCCCAGCAGTGGGGACGTATATGAGCTGGTGATAATAATGATGATGATGATGAAAAATTGAGATGATGATGAAACCATGAGAAACCGACATGAAGTTGCAGGGGGGGGGGGACAACATCAGACAATCAAAAGATATATTTTTATGATTTATTCACAACAACGAGCATCATACGAATAAAATACAGTTAAACTTAATACAGTACTGTAATGGCATTTTATAGAAACTCCTTTATTCGTAAAAACACGATGACCTAAAAACGAGACGTCATCAAAAGTGAAGACGGATTTTATTTGATTCCGCTAATCCATTTGAAAGCATCCGAGCGGCGGACTGTCTTATTGCAGTGGCATAAAGTCCAAATTCGTACGGAAGTGGCATAGTTGATTTCATGGCTATTTTCACGGTGAATGAGCTAGCTAGAGATTTTTCTTTTGAAACGATAGCTATGTGTCGAGTGGAATGGGAGACCATTATTCATTTCGGAATGAATGAACGACATCTAGAATAAAATATGTGGGACTGTTAATTTTTCTATGAGAGTTTGGTACGAAATCGTCATATTTTTCTTTTTTTGGATGACAGTTTGAATTCGTTATTACGATAGCACTTAGTCATAGTCATACAGAATGATGATTCATGTCACATATAGGTACTTACTCTTTTTTCAAGTTGGTTTAAAATAGCTTAAAACGATTGCCTTCATAACCTGATGATATTAACGAAATCCGGGACTTTCAATACGTCCGGACAACATCAAACAAAGGCCTGGACTTAGCTATCGTCATTTAAAGTACCTATGCTAATACTTACATGGAACCGCAGAAAGTGTTTGTACTGATCTCCAAACTTCAGTATAAAAGATGGCACTGTTGATGATGACGAGTAACGATAAGGCGGATTCTTGACGTCTATTTTGCGTAAATGGCAGCCACTTGTACAGTCAGCAGTTGTCAAGTCACTGACCACTTTAGAGCTATGCATAAAAGGTTGAAAAGCGCCAGATACAGGTTGAGATGGTAACCAAATCAATCAGCGCCTGTAAAAGTGTACTTTTGTACAACGACCTTTGCTGCTGACTGTTCCAGTCCACCAGAGCCTCGATTCCGCGTCGTTCTGAGTCTGGAACACAAATTGTGTTTGTGGCCTAATTCTGACATAGTTCAAATGTCCACCAATTACTATTTCACCGACAACGCGCGACGTCTCCTGAGTTTTAAGTAACCCCTAAGCTATTTTAGATGACAGCTGCTATAGTAAAACTGTCACCTAACTTGGCATAAAAACTACCTAAATTTAGAGGCCGTCAATGGCAATGAAGGTAAGATGATTTTAGTCGTTTTGAAACAGCAAAATCATGGCCCAATACAAAAAATCAATTTACAATACCGACACGCTCAAGCATTATCAAAATATGTAAATAATTGATTCTATGATATGCAACCACGATCTGCATTGCTAAGTGTTCTCCATATTACAATTTCAACCACGACATCAGGGAACTCAGTCAGCTGTGCTAACACATTAAAAAAACCGCCAAGTGTGAGTTCGTATTCTGGATTGAGAGTTCTTTAAAATAGCAGCAATGGTAGGCTCATCGATCTGTTTCTATACTCAACGTCTATAGATACACAAATCGGGCATATTTATTTATTTACTTGGTTCACCGACAATTTTAACGCTTCTACAAGTTCAATATTTCAGGATTTACAGGTAAATGCAACAATTACTTAAAAGTAACCGTTGGTGATTTTAAACTAAATTAAATAAGAAGAAATGGGAAGTGTTAACCAGTTTTGAGGTTACATTACATTTGAGTTATCCTGGCTCAATCTTCATAGCTTTGTTACACTACTAACTGACTTGAAACTATTTTAACAAACATTATTAGCTCTCTAGAAAGGTTACCAGGACTTTACTATAAACCAAAATATATCAATAACTTGCCATATAAAAAAAATATTCTTGATTTCCCATTCGCCGTACGGTGCCCCAAAAACACCCCACATAACCCGTGTCTCATACCCCCGGTACGTTTAGTACCCTAATGGCGTTTTTATTGCGCGTCGCAAGAAGGCATTAAAAAGTATAATATCGCAAGACGGACGTATATTAAACACCTGGCTGTATAAACGATGGATTACGAGTATATGTCACTTTGTGGCATATTTGTTGTGTGGGTGTTCCATTTATGAATGTAAATAAGAATTTTTTGTGATACACGTGTGTTCATATCGATGGCGCAGCGTCTTCTGAGCATTCGGATTGTGTGGTGCTCTACCATGTTTTAGAAGACAGGGAAAGCCGTCTTCGGTCCCTACTGCTGTCCTAAGATGACAGTCGTTAAAACTCACCAACCCCTATTGGGCTAGCGTGGTGGGTTATGACTCGACTACCCGTGTACTAATGCTCATGTGGGTAAGCCTAAACCCAGCTGTAGGATGGTTAGAAGCTGTTTCTAATAGGTACAACGGAACTACAATTTCTTTAAGTGCTGTAGTTTCCTATGTCAAAACCATACTATATTATAAGAATCATCAGAAGAAGAATTATCAGAATTTGCATCAACGCTATAACGTCAAGTAACCTACTTACTTAACTGTTGTTCAACTAAATGCTACTCATGTGCTAGTGATATTGTATAACATGTAAGAAAGCCTGGAGACAGCACTGCTGGGTAGTGGGACTATTATTATGGTCGATGAAGACAGGAAGCTTATTTCTAATAGAGGCAGGGTCTAACCCAGCCCTCAAAAGGCTGGCAGCATATTAGCCTGGCAATCCAAAGAGGTATTGTTGCCAACTTTCTAAAGATTGTTCCCATTATTAGCCCACACATAAAGGACGTTTTCTATTTACAGCATTTTTTGTTCTTGTTAAGTTATGTTTCATTTAATTATAATTAAGTTTTCTTGTAAACACTTGTAGTCTTGATTTTTAACTATAACCAGATAACAAATGTTACATTAGTTTTAATTAATGTTTATCCTGACGTTTCGAATCCTTTGCAGGGTCCGTGGTTACAGGTCGTCAGTCAACGTCAAAATAAACGCGAGTACATCCGTAAAAGTTATTTCATTTCAATGTGTAGTGTTCGCGTAAACTTTAGAAAAGGTTTTCACATAACATTTAGTCAGTCAGATATCGTATCGCTACCAAAGAATATATACACGACCACGAATCGCTACTGCCAGATACGGCTTAAAACCAATTTACATTTATACATGAGAGTTGTTAACACTTTCGCGGGCCGAAAAAAAAGTACCTGGCATTTGCGCAAATTGAAAGCTAACCGTCAAACATCCTCCGAAAATACCTAATCGTTTGTCAGGTCAAACCAAACGAAACGGCCGTCAAAAACAAATCCCGCCGCCCGATCGCGGTGCATATTGCCCGCTACGTCAACATAGAGCCAGCGACGGATTAAGGGTTAACAGGGGGTCAACGATGTGCCGAATTAATAGAGCCAGGTGCGGATTTAAATAGTAAAAAATTGAAATAAATACGTATTAATTGAGATTTGTCATCAACAAGTCGGAATTCAGATCTTGCCAATCAGGAGATTTTCGCAAAACCGAATTGAAAATATATCGAGTTTCGTACTTTTTAAGATACCCGGTGGTTGAGCTTAAATATATAAATAAACGACAACATACTCGTACCTGCCTGACCTGAGACGCTTCAGTCAAGGTGTCCAAAATCCGAACTGGTAGTAGATTCAGTAGTTTAGTTAATAATTATATGAATTTTTATACATAGTTTTGACGTCAATCAGTGCCAGTAAAGGCTTATATTGAATAAGCGATTTGACTTTAACTTTGTGTGAAGAAACAACATGCGGCCAGCAAAGTGAGGACGTCTAATACGTCACAATCCTTCTCCGATAGCTGTCTTTGCATCTGAACTCCGCTTCTGCTTAACATAACGTAGGTAAGGAGCCGTGTCATTTGCCTAAACAAATTTAAAAAAAGAGATTATAGTCCCAGCAGTGGTAGGTTAGACTAATGCTATGACCAACCCTGCTACGTCCCTGTGCTGTGGCCGACTGATTGATTACAGCCGCACTCCTAATTAAGACCGGCTATTTGTGTACTGAACGGTCGAATTGACGTGTCCGGCCGCGCTGGGATCGCCATGCGGGTTACAAAGATGTGGTGTACGTCGAAGGGATACATTAAATTGTGATTTTTTTATAAAGTCACTAATTCGAGCCGGTAATCAAGCATTTGGCCTTCCTGATAGTAAACTTAGGTGACATTTTACTCCGGCCCCATAAGCCTATTCAAATAAAATTGAAACATAGCTTAGGCTTAAAGACATCCAACTCAAAACACACCAATTAAATACAAAAAGAAACAAAGCCTTATTAAAGCCGGCTTAAGTAAACCACGCCATGCAAACATGGACTAACAATACTTATTGTTATCGTTATTAAAATTTACTTGAATGTACCTATTAAACCCAAAATATACATTAAACTAAATCCAAACATATTAGGTGACAGTTTTATTCCGTCAACTGTCACTTAAGATGTCTTTGGGGTTACATAAAACTTAGGTGTCGATAGTGAAAACGGACATAAGAGTAAGCTCATGTATAGGATCTGCGGAAAGCTTTCAATTTAGCTGCTTTGTAGGTCAGATATCCGATATAGTACAAAAAGCAAGCCATTTCTGGCATCCACGTTTAGCGAAGCGTGCGGTCACTTGCACTCTACTTCCACATACTGGAGTCTGGACAACAATGTTACTGACGAGAATAACATACCGAATGCAAATATATATTAACAAATATATAGTCTGGGGATCATTCCCAGAGGCCTGGCATGGTGTGTTTTGGAATTTTCGATGTAAAGCCCGAGTTTGTGATCACCATCCCGCATTTAGCAAGCGTGGTCATTAAGCCAATACTAAGTATAAGTCATGTTATACATCAGTCATGTTATTGTTTTTAGGTGAAATGTTTTTTTTTTTTTTATGTATAAGTAAGTATTTGTTCTGTTTGTTTTTGTTTTAAACTTCATAGTAGCATGTAATAAATCTAAAATCATATTTAGCAATATTATTCGGATATAGTATTATTATATTATAATATAATATTATTATAATGTAAACCCAAATTACTAGATTTAGTTTTTATTGTATTACTTTCTTTCTGGTCGTCGGATTCCGATACCCTTAGTATTATATTCTTATGCATGTCGTGGCAACCTATAATTAAGGCAACACCTAGCTTAGAAAATGTTAAATGTAAGTTACTAGCATGTTTAGTGTTTGATCTTGTTGGTTGTTCAAATAAATAAATAAATAAATAAATGTTAGGTGACAGTTTTACTCCGGCAACCGTCACCTAAAATGGCTTAGGGGTTACCTAAGATTACGCCTCGTTAATGAATACAAGCATAAGAGTGAGTAACGTAGACGGTCTGGGAAAGCTTTCGCCCGCGTAATAGCCATGTTATGTGACAGGGTTTAAATAAAACTTAGGGTTTGTTGGTAAAAGTCGACATAAAGGAAGTTGAGAAAAGCTTTCAATTTAGCAGCTTTGTAAGTCAGAAATCCGATATCTAATACCTTTGAACGAGCAATTCTTGTATATATGTATATATATAATCTGAATCTCGGAAACGGCTTCAACGATTTCCATGAAATTTAGTATGCAGGGGGTACAGGGGCGATAAATCGATCTAGCTAGGTTTCATTTTTAGAAAACGTTGTTTTATCCGTAAAAAAATACCGAGCAAAGCTCGGCCATCCATGTACTAGTATAATGCAAGCCATTTCTAGCAGCCACATGCAGCGACGTGTGCGGTTGCACTCGACTCTGGACGACAATGTTACAGATGAGAATATTCAACATACCGAATGCAAAAATATAGGTGACAGTCACGAGTATAAATAAATATATTACTATGGACAAACAACAATATCTGCACTACCTTTTTTTTTGTCAGAGTTTGTTGGTTGTCTCAGGCGTCGTTTTAGCGTCACTGGACTTTTTAGGAAGGGCGAGAAACTTAAGGCTGCAAACCGGACGACAGGGGGCGCGGGCGCGGCGGCGACGCGACTATGCTCCCCGCGCCGCTGTCGTCGAGAACAGTTTCATAGAAACCTATGCTTTTTAACGCACCGCGCCTGCCGCCGCGCCCGCAACCGCGGTCGTCCAGTTTGCAGCCTTAAGGGTTCTTCAAGTCGTGTGAAATTAAAGACCGTCCGAAGTTTTCTAGAGGCAATGGCATCACGCACTATTGCGTGTCCCCGTTTCCTCCTATCTCCGAGGAATTTCGGAAGCACCAGATCAGTATATATAAAATAAAATTAAAAAAATACTGTTATTACGATTGAAGCTTAGCCGTACTTAATACGGCTAACGGAGTGCGCAGACGAGGGAATTTTATATGCTTGCTTTGTTACTTTCAGTTATTCGTGTACGTTAATCGATCATGTCATAAACGATCTTTTTTGACGGATAAAAAGTCCGCAGATCAAAGTCCATTATATGCGCAATCCCTAAATAAGACACAACCATGCTCCAATAGCTGTCCTCGCATCTCGACTCCGTTTCCGTAAACATCAACGGAGAGGTAGTGCTGAGTAGGCAAATGTGCAAAAAAATACACTAACTCAAAAAATATGTAGAAATGAAACAACTTTTACGGACCAATATACTCGTATATACCGAATGTGTTGTTTTGTTCAACAACATACAGTACACAATAATGTCCTGCTAGTTTCTGTTATCCTGATACTTTTACGGCGCTATTGTGGGCGAAACAATTGCGCTGGAATTGCTCGGAGCGCTCGAATTGAAACATGAAGCGATCGTATAAAAATATGGAGTACTCTTTTATTGTTGTAGTATTAAGTGAATGCTCTCTTGTTACTACACGTTAAAGTCACTAGTATTATTAATACTGTAAGGGATCGTCTGCTTTATACTAGCTCTTTTGCTCGCCGATGTTTTCAGTGGTACTGACACAGAATACTTGGTACTGACATGACATGCGATGCTGACATCAAATTGATGGATGCCTATACTAAATGATTACAAAGACCTTTACACTTACGCATACTAAGTTTTGTTTTCTAAAATAGTGTACGAGTAGTGTAAAAGTAGTAGTAGTTCGTAAAAAGTATATCAATGCATATCAATATCGATTAACTGACAAATAATGTCAATAAGTCATACCTACGAAATAAAAAACAAACATTTATTAAGCAGCAAATTGATACGAGAAATTGAAGATTTTTCCGTATCCAAAATTACAGTACCTTGATAAGATGAGCTAGTTAGGTCTTGACCCTTGGGACTTATTGGAGGAATAATTAAGGCCCTTGGACTTTCCCAGCTGTATGTATATATATATATATATATATATATATATATATATATATATATATATGTATCCCTAATTTTATAGAAAGTATAAGTGATATGATAAAGATAAGTTTCACTAAAAGTGTCATAAAAGGACAAATATTACAGTTATTGAAAATGGAAGAGAAAGGGTGATTGGTCACATAATAAAACACGACAAATTCATTAAAACATCATTGAAGGAAAGAGAGCAAGGAGAAGACCAAGAAGACCGTCATCTCAGCCAAAAGACGGACGTCTTCTTCAAAACTGCTGGACAAAGGCCTCCCACGGATCTCCACAACAACCAGTTTTGTGATTTTTTTGTAGAGTGTACTGATTGCCTCAAGCGGCATCTTCAGCATTACCGGACTTTTTGGGGGCGGCGAAAAACTTAAAGGGTTCCTCAAGCCGTGTGAAACGAAACACCGTCAGAGTTTTTCTAGTGCGTGTCCCCATTCGCTTGGTTTTGTGCTGCTCGCATCCAGCGGCTACTCACGACCTTCATCAGATCGTTCGGTCCACCTTGTTGGAGGCCTGCCCAACGCCAGCGACGCTGGCGAACGTCGTGTCTTACAAAGAAGTAAAAGAATTAGCTTGGGAAAGAGATGAAAGTAAAAGGCAACACTGAAATGAACGCGGCTTAGAAAAAATGTGTCATGGTAATAAAAGAACAGTATTGATGTGAATCTCATTTACATCTGATGTACGCGGCACGTGCTTGACATAAATGTTTCTATACACACTTGTTGTAATAACCATTCATAGCGCAGACACTTCTTGTATTTATGGCCTCGAAAAATAAATGGTTTTCACACTTCAGACATAGTGTAGCTTTAACAGAGAGATAATACAATTGTATTTCTACTAAACGAATGGTGGATAAAAGATATTGTAGGTTGTGGGTTCGCGTCGCACAGGGACATAGCTTTGATATAATTTCAAGAATTGAGAATGCAAAAAAAATCATTAGTCATTCCTAATATAATCCTAATATAAGCAAAGGTGGTCTTATAAACTTTGAAACGGGTCCACCGTGTGGTTGTGGCTTAATGCAGCGGTGGTCACGGGCGTGGTCTACGCTAAAAGCATATTGCATGGAAAAGGCGAGCTATGATGACACTATATCTTGTAGCAATATCATCATCTTCATCAGTCTATTAATAGGCATACGGGTCAACTACTGGGCTTTTTCAAATATTCATGGGGACATAGCCCACCATTATAATAACCCAAAATGGAATCACATAACATCACATACCCTTCCTTACATTTGGGTCGTTTTAAAAAGATTGTCATCATTTTGTTCTGACGTGACGGGTATAAAACGGTTATTGAAAGAAGCAGTTGGAACAGAATATTTAATAGATACTTTTTTTCGCCAATCCGCAATCACCAACCGCATCTCGAACCACACCAACCTTCAATGGCGGCTTATTACTCTACTGTGTCTGCATGTGCACATTCACTTGAACTCTCTAACGTAATAAAACATATTTTCGTCCGGCCGTCTGCAGGAGGCAACGACCTACACGCATGCCACCGAGATCAGCCCGCTAGATGTGGCGAGCGAAATCGACAACTGGGCCGGATACATTACGTAATTATTTTTATGTTACACGCCTTGGTGGCCGAGAGGTAAAGTGCTTGGACCGACATCCAGAGATCCTGAGTTCAATTACTAAATCCAAGGTAACTCGCTGGCCTTGAGCTTAAGGACCTTAAAGTTAAAATCTTAGATGTCTCGAGGGTCTTATGTCCTTTAAGCCTTTGGCAGCAAACCGGCACCAATGGAGGAACTTAAAGGCCTTCAGAAATTGGAATTTGAACTTGGGACCTCCGGACTGCGAAGTCGTTGAAGAAACCCACCAACATGCATTGGGCCTTATTCGCTATTTTTTCATGTGAAGACACCAATGGTAGGAGGGAACTTAAAAGTCCCTCTGTAGAAATCGGAATTTGAACTTGGGACCTCCGGACTGCGAAGTCGTTGAGGAAACCCACCAACATGCATTGGGCCCTATTCACTATTTCTTCATGTGATGACACCGATGGTAGGGAACTTAAAGGTCCCTCTGTAGAAATCGGAATTTGAACTTGGGACCTCCGGACTGCGAAGTCGTTGAGGAAACCCACCAACATGGATTAGGCCCTATTTACTATTTCTTTATGTGTAGCACTATATACGTCTACTTTTTATAATGTTTAACCAATCCTTATCAAATTACCAGTATTTTGATAATGATTTACACTATTTTTAAAGATGGCTTAGAAGATAAAGCTTGTGCCCAGCAGTGTGACGTTCATGGGCTGATGATGATGATGATGACATTTTTTTATTACATTTTTACATCCGTTTCCTCATCACGAGGCAATGACCTACGCGTGTCGTACTTCTGCTTGATCATTCAAGCCACTGTGGCGAGCCAAAAAAAAAAAACTCAGCCGGTTTATGTACGAGTAAAAAAAGTATAATACGTTGTAATTTGATAGTGGATGGTAATTAATGTTTTCAGCCATTAAGAGCCCTTTTACAATTCGGTATACCACACAAACTTCAAAGATTTTTTTAAACCAATAAGCCAATTTTATTGAAATATTCTGTTTCTTTTGGGAAAATACAGAAATCTAAACAGTTAGTAGAAAACATTTACTTTCTTTATTTAAAAATAAATGTTGTGTGATTTGAAAATATCCCTATAGGCCTTTAAATCCCATAAATAAACCTTTTCTATCATACAACATGTATCATAATAAATGCCTACCCTGAAAGTAGTTTGTAAAGAATCAGCTACTGAAGAGATTTCAGCCATTTTTTATCGGTATATTTATTTTCCAATTAAAATAAAAAAAAAAGTAAATTACAGTCATTTCTCATTGAACGGTCATTTCTACTAGCACAAGTACTAAAAAAGCGCTACAGTACTCTAAAAGGTGTTACTAGTCAATCACTATATATTAACCATTTTCAAGTAAATATATAATACATAAAAAGCTCATTTCACCCCTACTCTTTCAGCTGTATGTAACCCACATTTCCGTTACTTTCCAAAAAAATAACGATAAGTAGTATGTAACACCAGCGCGGACAGAAAGGCGACGCATTTATCCTGCTGATAAGCCTTATTTATGAGCCATCTTTGGGGTTTACGTCTGCAGATTATATTTTGATATTTATAACGAGTTCTCAAAGGATCCGCTACCATGGAGTATACATAATACACTTTTTAGTATATAATTATTCAACGTATTTAACGTATATTGTTTTCTAAAGTTTACGCGAACACTACACTGTGAAATGAAACAACTTTTACGGATCTACTCGCGTTTATTTTACACATTACATTTAATGTTTATCCTGACGTTTCGAACCCTTTGCAGGGTCCGTGGTCACAGGGAGACTGAGGTGTTGGTCGTCTCATAATTAGTAATAGCTTGTATACCCTCATTTAAATTTAATTAGGTTTGTTTCGTTTTACGCAGAAAGAGCTTACAGTATCTTTTGGTCTGGCAGTATGGTGTTGAGGCTAGGATTTAATATATTGTATGATGGGATCCCAGGCTGGTGGTAAAGTAACGTGTAAAATAAACGCGAGTAGATCCGTAAAAGTTGTTTCATTTCAATGTATTTAACATAATATTTAGTCAATATATCTAAGTAGATAGTAAATAGCCTATATACTGCCCCACTGCTGTCCAAAGGTCTCCATCATTGAAATAAATTAATTGCTACAATTGACAGCTAAATCCACAAGCTTACCAAATGCGGGTTGGTAGTTATAACTTTTAATTAACTTTTAGTCATAAGTTTAACACAGATGCCATGAATATTAAAAGTATCATCTTCCATCATAATCACCAGCACTTTTTTCAATGTATTCACTACAAAACTGCTAAACTGTATACAGGAAGATCGGGTAATTTACCACCACGCGAGCCTACTGCGGATTTGTGGTTGTTAACGATGGCTAATGCAGCCGGGACCAACGACTTTACGTACCTTCCGAAGCACGTAGAAGCTCGAGATGATATATCTTTGGTCACCCATCCGATGACCGGCCTTTTCGACAGTTGCTTTAATTTCTTATAAGGAGGAGATGTTTGGACCAAGCGCGCTTACCATTGTGCCATCGAGCTCCTCCCTTCGCTCTCTTCGCTACAGTTGATAAGTCCGGTGACGTTGGCAATGCCATCTGAGACAATCAGCGACGTCACTAAAAAAAAAACTACAGTTGATGGATACCTAAATAAATTCACATGCTTACAAATTTCGGGTAGGTGACCATAACTCGCAATTACTCGTATCAAGTTTATCACAGATGACATGCATATAAAAATGATCATGAGCATATAAAACCGTATGTTGAAACCGGTAGCCCAACTCGCATCTGACGTCATACAGTCAGCTGATCTTAATTAAAAAAGGGTTCAAACTATGACCGGGTCGCGTCGTACAGTTTTTATGACGCTTCCTCCGGCAACTACGTACACTTGGGTGTTGATGGCCATGTTAACTTGTATAACAGATTTTCTGGTACTTTGAGAGTCTTATCTTGTTTCGGATCGGTATATCTTTAGTAGTGGACAGAAGATTTTGAACTTTGAATCTGTATAGTAAATTAAAGTACCTACAGAAGGATTGAACTTTGTAACAAGTGAATGAGTGAGTGAGTTATGTAAAATTGTACAATACAGATGGTCAACGGTAATTTGGTAAAATCTCTAAAAATTTTATAAGAATAGTCATTCTATTGCGAAATTTTGTGACCTTTACTTTTTTCAGGTTTCAATTTTGATAAAATTATTTAAAAAAACCATTTCCTTCTTTCAATTTTTTTTTTGCCAATTTGCGATCAGTCCCGAAACTTTGAGCAGATTTGTTTACAATTTTTTTTTCATAATTAAAAAATAAATGGTAACTGTGGTATATGATTCAGTCTCCTAGCTGGCTCTTTCTTGTTGGTTGCAAATGTAGACATTTTCCGCTTATGATTTCAATAAGTCTATCCTACATGACTAAAATCATGTGGAGCAATGTTGATTAATGATATCAATAATCATTACTTACATGACTTGACATGACAAAATCTTAGTGGTCCTTCGAGCCGGATATAAACAGATATGAATTCGGCATCAAAATATTCTACTATTGACTCTACAAATATATCATTGAGCTAAAACATAAGGCATAGGGTGTAGTTTTCCACCTAAAATTGAACTTTCAATGATTGAGATAAGATTGAAAACAAATGAAATATCGAAACATGTTCTGCCTTATGGTATTTTAGCGCAAAATCTGCTGCCTCCAGTTTGTTTGTTGTAACGCTGCGTCCCGTCACAGATGTTAGATGTTTATGTTTACATTAGATGGGGCGCGACCAGTGACACCAGGAATAAACAATTTTAGGGACACAAACACACCACGCTTATTAAATGCTGCAGATTTTCATTACGATTTTGAATGAACGTATTAAATATCGAGAAGCTCGATCGTGCAGTGGTAAACGTTCACCTCTGCGATTTATAAAGTTAAGCAAACTTAACTTAACAAAGGATTCATATTCATTTATATTCATTCTACAAAACTATCTGATCCACAAAAAAATATTTAATTATTTTTCTATATAACCTTTTTATTTACTAAGATTAATTTCATTATAATGTTAATTTTAAGAAGAATGTTTTAATGTGAATGTTGTATATGTAGTATTTAAGCTCTTCTGATACCCATGGAAGACCAGCGTCGTGGTGCCAATCCGGTACTTCGATATTATGCTGAGTGGGAGCCATTTCAGGGCCACTAGTTTTAATTTTTTTATGTTATGCACCAACTTATTGTTTTCTTTGTGTGGCAATGAATAAATGCTTTTATTATTATTATCTCCTTTATTTTTTTATTTTTTCTTAAAACTAGATTTTTACAATATTTTAAAATAAAAACAATAAAACATTATAAAAACCTAATCCTAGAGTACCACCAGCAGCGGGGCAGGGCCCAAGCTACCGGTGGTCAGGGCTGCAGAGTGAGGAACCTTCTGACAATACGTGCCGTGTCTAGGAGTACTGCCTTTTGCATCTGACCCTTAACCCAACCTTTCAGCGAGAGCCTCTCTAGGTGTTGATCGAGGCTCTTCGCTATCAGACCGTTTGCCGAAACGACTATCGGTACAATAATGGTTGAATCCACATCCCACATGGCGGTAATCTCGTGAGCCAAGTCAAGGTACTTACTGAGCTTGTCCTTCTCGGCTTTCACAAGGTTCTCATCATGAGGTATGGTGATATCTACCAGTATTGCCCGGCGCTGGGATCGGTCGACCACCACGATATCAGGTTTATTGGCGACAATAGTCCTGTCCGTAATGATAGAGCGATCCCAGTAAAGCGTTGCATGACCATTTTCGAGTACTGGCGCAGGTGCGTACTTATAGTACGGCACTTCCGATTCAACAAGGCCATATCCAAGAGCAAGTTGCTGGTGAATTATTCTGGCTACTTGGTTGTGTCTGTGCAAATACTCTCCGTTAGCAAGATGAGTACAACCAGAAATAATATGTCGGAGTGATTCACCTAGACGGCGGCATGCCCGACAGATGTCGACCGTGCCGTCCCTCATAATATATTTCCGGTAGTTATTCGTCTTGATAACTTCATCTTCAATGGCACAGACAAAACCTTCGGTTTCCCCAAAGAGGTCACCGAAACGTAGCCAGTTCACCGAGGCAGGCAAATCTACATCAGGCCCAGTTAGAGCCCGATAGTAGCGCCCGTGTAGCACCTTGGTCTTCCATATTTCCTTGCGATCGAGAGTGCTTAGCACCACTGGTTTGCGCCAATTTTCTGTTGCCAAGGACAGCGGCGTAAAGTGTCTATCAACAGCCACGACATCCAAATGCATCCCGCACGCACTGTTAAGAAAATAATCCCTGAGACTGCACACCTCACGGTTATGTAGGTCCTTGGCATTTAAAAAGCCGCGGCCCCCACATCTCCGCGGGATGTACAGCCTCATAACAGATGAGCGCGGGTGTAGCATTCTGGAAGTCGTGAGCATTTGACGGACTCTTCTATCCAAGGCGTCCAATTCGGTCTGAGTCCATCTTAGTATGCCAAAGGAGTATGTTAGCAAAGGCATAACCCAACCATTAAAGGCACGCGTCTTATTGCCACCCGATAAAAGACTGTTAAATACTTTTCTCAGGCGGCAAAAGAATCGCTCCCGTAATGACTGTTTTATGTCCCCGTCATCAACACCCAAAGACTGTGACATACCAAGATATTTATATGTTTCAACTTCAGAAAGAGATCTGATGTTTATCGTATCGGAGAGTTGTAAATTGGTTGAATTTACTACTCTCCCACACTGTACATGCATAACCGCACACTTATCCACCCCAAACTCCATCTTGATGGCACTGCTGAAGGTCTCAGTATTATTATTATTATTATATGAGGTAGATGACAGAATATTTAGGTATTTTAAAATCTTGGAAGTCCTGTACATATTGGTAAATGATGTGATAAATCATTAATTCAATGTAAACCCTTAAAGCACTAATTTCCATTAACGCTTGCTTAATAAATAATTAGAAAATAAACAAGGAAAAGTAAGTAATTACCTACCGAAACCACTATTAGCCAAATGTGATAACATAACAAGAAATTGCTTAAAGAGTATTTTACGAAGGCATTATTTGACTTTGTGTTCATAGTTTGACAAACTAGAGGCACATAGTTAAATAGTGTCTTAAAAATATCGATCAGTAAGTTCTGTAAGTTAATTTGAATTATTTAGTAAGTTATTTTTAATATTTTTCTGTAAAACGTACTAAGTGCCCACGAGAACGCTGCCGACAAACCGTTTTACGGTTTGGCAGAGTATTGCATAAAATATCATTGTAAACATTTTTTTTTTGAAATAAATTAAAAAAAAGAACAAAAAAAAAACAAAATTGTCGCTGTAGACTAATAATCTTGTATGTCAAAAAAGCATTTTTATTTTTTATTTTTGTAAAAATCTAATGAAAACCACGTATTTTATAATACCGCGAAACAGTGTACCCAATATAATGACTACTTGTGTTCATTAAACAGTTTTTTTAGTCTACATCAGTTTCTTTACTTTTGAAAACCTCGTAAGTATGTACATATAAACATAGAAAACCTCTTAAGTCATTTAACTGATATAATCCAGTTAAGTAAGGAATTGGTTAATAACATAATTAGGGCCTTTTTATCATTCACAACATGAGACAAAAGCACATAACAATATTTTAAACATTGACGAAATGAGTATTTTTTTTTCGTTTCCTGTAAAGTTTGGATATCTGGACATACGAGGTTATCATTCTACAGCGACGCAATGTTTCTGGTGCCGCTGGTGTAGACTTGGTTAAGTACCAAGCATAATTATTTATTTGCGACATAGGTATTCACTATCTTCTAATGTTATTTTTCTTTCTTACGGATAACCACTTGGCCTTCGTCTTATGATAAGGCTGAAGGCGTAAACGCACATAACCCAAAATTCTCGACTACTTAGGAAACTTATTTAAATATTTTTATTAGGTTTACGCGAGCACCACACATAAAACATTTTAAATGGATCTACTGTAATGGTCGTCTTCGGCAAGGATTCTTTTAAAAGAGGTATCAAGGGTTTTTTTCAAGTCGGCAACGCAAACGCAACACCTCTGAGGCGATCCTGCTCGTTTACAGAATAATAATATAAAAAAGTCGTCAGCGACTTTCGTCGCCGACCGTACTATGTTAAAAAAGATCTTCATTGTATCGGACAAAGCCAAAACTTATACATTATATAAGTAAATATTGTATAGGCCAATCTGGCCATTTGTTTTTTATCAGAACATGAGTCACTAACGCCACACCATTCCCATAACGGGAAGACGGCTTATTCCCAACAGGTCATTGCAGCATTTGGTCACACCACAAAGTACTGTACTGTATGTAGTCTTAAACATCGTCTACGACTGGGTCTCATTTCGTCATACGTATTTAAATTAAAACGATAGGCGTATCACTTGAACATGCATGCATATAATTTGTTTCAGAATATGGCGAAGTGTAGAACTAAAAAGCACGCCGTGGTTTTATTTGGAGTGTGTTTGCTGGCCTCCTATGGCCTTTCAGCGTCACCGGACTTTTTTAGGGGCGGCGAGAAACTTAAAGGGTTCCTCAAGCCATGTAATTGAAACACCGTCAGAGGTTTTTTAAAGGGAATGGCATCACACAAGCGTATTCCCGTTCCCTTCTAGATTGGGGTTCGGATCGGATCGGGACACGCCCGCTGCCTTCGCCGCGCCGTGGTGTGACCAAACGCTTTCATAACGATTTGGAAATAATCCGGAAAGATTAAAGAGTGACCTTTTTTATCGCGCCCCCGCGACGGTGACGTTGAGATAAATAAACAATTTGCTCGCTTCCAGCAACCGGGCGGATGGCATAAGACGGCCCTTTGACTTTGCTGAGGCGGGATTATCATAACTTTGATGACGAGTTAAATGAACGCTCGTCGGAAACGGACTCGCTGGAAACGTCAGATCTCTCCATTTTATAATCTGGATTAGAGTTGGAGTAGGATTGGACAAGCTATGTACGTACATATGCTACGCATACATATGTATGATATTTATTGCACGCTAAAAGACAGAACACTCGTTATGTGCTTAACCATATATTTTTTTTTTTACCACAATAGCTGATTTGTTTAGAATACAACGTCTTGGTCGCCCTCTCAGTTCGATAACCAAAAGGTTATGGGTTAAATTTTCCAAGTCGGTCAGTGTGTTTTGGATTTACTCAATGCATAGCCCTAGTTTAGGTATGGTTACCAACTCGCATTTGTATTAATCACCACGCTTACAAATGCGAGTAGATGCAATACCCATTTTTGGGGGCGGTGAGAAACTAAAAGGGTTCCTCAAGCCGTGTGATACGAAACACCGTCAGAGGTTTCTAGAGGGAAAGGCAACACGCGCAGTCCGTCCGCGTGACTCGTTCCCTACTAGCACAGTTTTAAAAGCATACAGTTGGGCATCGAAGATACTTTGCAGAGCAAGGGATGAGAACCCGCGGGGAAGCGGGCGCTGCGGTCAGCGTCCCACAAACAAGCGCAGTTTGTGGGAGCTACCGTGAAGGGCAGCCACGTGCGCGTACTGCGTGTTATTCTGGTACTACTAAATATTCTGTGGTGTTATAAACGTTTTTTGACGTGATAACGTCTTATAAATTGATAGACCCGGCTGCATGCACGAAAAAGTTCCGCGTTACCTCGCTCGCTAATTATCCGCGGCATTAGCGAGCGATATGACGCGGCATTAGCGAGCGATAATTAGCGAGCGATATCTATGATATAGATATGGTTTTCGGGGGTGCCGATTTCGAATACAACATTTATTTCGAGATCCAAGATGGCGGACGCAACTTTTTTATGTAAAATCAATATGGGTATCATTTCCATGGTTTTCGGGGGTGCCGATTTCGAATACAACATTTATTTCGAGATCCAAGATGGCGGACGCAACTTTTTTATGTAAAATCAATATGGGTATCATTTCCATGGTTTTCGGGGGTGCCGATTTTGAATACAACATTTATTTCGAGATCCAAGATGGCGGACGCAACTTTTTTATGTAAAATCAATATGGGTATCATTTCCATGGTTTTCGGGGGTGCCGATTTCGAATACAACATTTATTTCGAGATCCAAAATGGCGGACGCAACTTTTTTATGTAAAATCAATATGGGTATCATTTCCATGGTTTTCGGGGGTGCCGATTTCGAATACAACATTTATTTCGAGATCCAAGATGGCGGACGCAACTTCTTTATGTAAAATCAATATGGGTATCATTTCCATGGTTTTCGGGGGTGCCGATTTCGAATACAACATTTATTTCGAGATCCAAGATGGCGAACGCAACTTTTTCATGTAAAATCAATATGGGTATCATTTCCATGGTTTTCGGGGGTGCCGATTTCGAATACAACATTTATTTCGAAATCCAAGATGGCGGACGCAACTTTTTTATGTAAAATCAATATGGGTATCATTTCCATGGTTTTCGGGGGTGCCGATTTCGAATACAACATTTATTTCGAGATCCAAGATGGCGGACGCAACTTCTTTATGTAAAATCAATATGGGTATCATTTCCATGGTTTTCGGGGGTGCCGATTTCGAATACAACATCTATTTCGAGATCCAAGATGGCGGACGTGACTTTTTTATGTAAAATTAATATGGGTATCATTTCCATGGTTTTGGGGGGTGCCGATTTCGAATACAACATATATTTTGTTGTATTTTTATTTTTTAAATTTAAAATGATTTTCTAAATGAAGAATTTTATAAAAAATTTTTTTAAATTGTTTCGTTGTCACGTTCAACTATCGTCAGTAAACCGACTTTACAGACAACCAATTTTTTGAATTTACGTTCAGTGATTCCTATTGAATATAATGGTGCATACACACACATTGTTCTGTATACGGTTGTAAGTCGACGTCGAAACACAAAAAGAATTTAAAATTTCATAGATTTCCCCGTGCGCGACGCAAGGTAAGTTTTTCCTATAATTTCGTAATAAGTTTCAGTACCTAGGTACTTTGTCTTTGTTGGAATGTATGTAGCTACATGGATGGTAAAATATATATTGTTGGTGAAGTACAGGGTAGTAGGTGCTCCAACTACAAGAATAAATAACCGAATTCTTGTGCCCCAACAACAGATGACTAAATAGGTTGCTCGCATGCTCTTGCGCAAAGTGTAATTATTATGTTTACAACTTATTGGAGTAGTTGGGATGTCAGACACAGAAGGAGTACCTAGGTATTTGTCTAATATTCAACTGTTATGATTTAATTTAAACCAACAGAAAAAGAGGAGGTTTATTCACCTATATTTTAGAGTTTATATTCAAGATTTCTGGGCTTTTATTTTTTTATTTTTTAAGCAATCCAAATGCGAGTTCATAACACTGTTAAAAATTATAAAAATTGAAATCTAAAAATAAACCTTTACGTATATTTAGCAGTGCAACATTGTAAATATGTTTATAGTTTATTCTTGTTAATAAATGATTATTTTATAAAAATATCAACGATTATTTGATATCGAATTTTGTGATAACCCTTGCATATCGGCGAACGACTGCGTGGATACCTACGCGGGCGGCGGCATCGCCTCACATCAAAGTCGATGCCCTACTGTATGAAATAGTAATACTGTGCTACTAGTTTCTCCGAGGTGTTCGGATCGGATTGGAAGCAGAACAAGCCGATGGCGTCCCTAAAGGCTAGGACCTCGGCTCGGGTAGACCGGGTCGTGGGGTGGGAGAAGCGCCCAGATACATGTCTGTATCTGGTATAGAGCGCGTGTGAACCGGCTCGTCGGCCCCTTGTTCTACGAGTATTCCGGCGAATGCGCCCGCTCTTATCTGGGCTCGCGGACCCACTCACCGGATCGAATTATTTTAATATTATTATTCCGGCAACTGGGACCACCATCAATATGCATATAAGATTTACTAGAATTCGATCTAAACAATAGTACGTGACAACACTCGTACGTGGACATCTTCTTGTCGGTAGAATATGCAACTGAAACAATATTCACGTAGTTTTCACCACTTCGTACATCCGCATGAAGTGTATGAAGCTGGTAAAATGTTTAAATGTTCCGTCGATAAAGAAACAACCATCCATGTAAATATAAATGAATTTCTTAAAAAACTATTTTTATTTCGAAAGCGTTTTCTTCCAACTGTACTAGAATTCGATCTAAACAATTATGGTGCTTGTGTCTAAGCGAATGAGCATGTTTAATGTATAATATATTAAGTAAATGTGTAGTGGCACTTAGAGTATCGGGCTTGGATGGGTGTCCGTCGACGCCTGTTGGCATGCCACTCCTGATAAGCTCCGTCATCGGTTCTTCTCATCTCAACTGCCTGTCACTTTGCGTACATATATCGTCGCCAGAGGGCGTCCGATACATTTTTTTATATTTTCTATCAAACGTTTCGGTTGGTATATTTATATTTTATTCTTCTTCTGGTTTAGTTTAAACGTTGATAATATCTGTTCTTTCTAAATTACAATTATTTTAAATACCTATTTACTAATTAGTTTGCTAATCAATGCTTTGTTTATAATAGAACGCTTAAGTTTAAAAGTTAATACAAATGATCTTTTGTAAAACAACGCGACAGGAGGAGCTCGATGGCGTAGTGGTTAACGCGCTCGGTCTGCGAGTGCTGAGGTTAAGCAACTTTCGCAAAGGCCGGGCATCGGATGGGTGACCAAAAATGTATCATCTCGAGCTCCTCCGTGCTTCGGAAGGGACGTAAAACCGTTGGTCCCGGCTGCATTAGCAGTCGTTAACAACCACCGCACCGCACTGGGCCCGCGTGGTGGTTTACGGCCCGTTCTCACTATCCATCCGTAGGGAAGGCTCGTGCCCCAGCAGTGGGGACATAAAATGAGCTGATGATGATGATGAAAACAACGCGTACCTACGTTTTATGAAAGTTTTTACCTCATGTTGTTGAAGGCGTGTCTATACTTTAACTCTACTGAATCTTTTTTACGGGTTAATGGGTCAATATCAGAACGAAATTCGTGGTAAAGCTATGAATAAATTGTATGGTGAAACATTTCGTTTTTATATAGACTACTAACTACAGACACTAAAGGTTTTCAAAAGTACCGCGTTATCGATTGAAGTAAGATTTTGATCATTGATCCGTAAAAAAATTTAAAATTTGATGGTGATGATGTACTTATTACCTAACTTTGTATAAGGTTCATTTTGGCATACAAAGTAGAGAACCTGACTATTTAATCTTAGAAAATAGCACAAGGGGAGAGCAGGTCATAACCCACTATGCTGTCCCAATGCAGGTCGGTGGATATTAACGACTGCCATCTTACGCTACAAACGGGACCAACGGCTTAACGAGCCTTCCAAGGTCCAGATATTTTAAGTTGCCCGTCCGCGGACATTACGGAAGATGCATTGCTGGCATTACGCTCTAGCCACTGCGCCAACAAATTCCCTTTAGACTAGGATATTAATAGAGAGCAGCTTGAATCATTCATTACAGAAAAGCGATGAAAAAAAAAATTATGCCCGTTTTTACTGATAAGCTCTAAGTTTTCAGTGACCCCTAGGCAATTTTAAGTGACGGTTGCTGCAGTAAGCCCTGTCACCTAAAAAGCTTAGCAGTCACCTAAAATCAAGTCGCTGTTGAAAACGATCATAAGTCACTTCTTTATCATAGACTCTAAATAAATGAAGGTTGCTCTAGGAAACCCTGTCACCTAAAATAGCTTAGCGGTCACCTAAAATCGGGTCGTTGGTTTGAATGAGCACAACTCATTTCATAGACTCTAAATAAGTGACGGTGGCTGCAGTTTACCCTATCTCCTTAACTAGCTTAGCGGTCATCAACATTTCCGGGTTATTGGTGAAAACGAGCATAAGTCACTTCGTTATCATAAACTCTAAATAAGTGACGGTGGCTGCAGTAAACTTTGTCACCTAAAATAGCTTAGCGGTCACCTAAATTTCTAGGTAAATGGTGAAAACAAACATAAGTCACTTCGCTATCATAATCTCTAAATAAGTTACGGTTGCTGCAGTAAGCCCTGTCACCAAAAATTGCTTGGCGGTCACTTGAAATCGGGTTGTTAGATTAAACGAGCATAAGTCAATTCGTTATTATAGACTCTAAATAAGTGACGGTTGCTGCTGTAAACCCTGTCACCAAAAATAGCTTAGCGGTCACCTAAATTTCCAGGTAAATGATGAAAAAGAGTATAAGTCACCTAGTATAGTATCGAAATAAGTGACAGCTGTTGAAGAGAAACTGTCAGCTATAAAATGGTTTTGGGTTTTCTTAAAACTTGGGGTATATCTTTGGTAAAAACGAGCATAAGTCTCTTCGCTAGCATAGTCTCAAAGCAATTCCCGACACTTAACATATCTTATTCGCTTATTAAACTTTGGGGTCGTAAATGAAATATAGCACAGGTACGAGTAACACACGTCGCAAACATAAAACCAAAATAATCTAAGTTTAAAGTGAATCTTCAAACAAAAATGCTATCACTTATAAAGGATCGTACCACACCAACTATGCCGTAATAACTTTCAGTTTATGATCGATGATTCGACTTCCACATTCGGGAGTAATATCAATTCCACATTATTTTGAGTCAATAAATCATGATCACGAGTCAATGCTACTTTTCCCATATAAATATTACGGCATGTCAAAGCCGCCGCAATATATCAAATGTCTCCAGAAACTATAAAATTGACTTACGGTCGACCTTCTGAGGAATGGGCTTCGGTATGGATCACAAAATATGGAGACTACAGAAGGTAGGCTTCATTCATACCGCGCTGGAGTAACGCACACAGGGACCCTTTGGACAGACCAAGCGCGGATCCACCGTGTGGGTACAGTGGGCATGCCCACAACTGAGATCTTACACAACTTAACTGAGATCGAAGATATTTTTTTGTGATATTTGTATTTTAAAACTGGACGAGTTTCAATTCAATGTAAATGTATGTATTATGAAGCCGTTTTGTATGTTTTATTGTTGTGTTGTGCAGGTCATTAAATATTTCTTTATCTTTATCTGCGGTAATATTCAATCCCTAAAAAAACTAGCAATGAACCGTGTGCGAGTGTGATTCCAAACGTAGAGCAGCACACAACAAACGCACACATTCATAGCTAAAACCTTACCAAATCCAGAAAAAAAAAAGAACGTTTGATTACGACTCACACTTGGCCGATTTTTGGGTCGCCGTATCCACAGCCATTTTTGTGTGCTGGATCCACGCTTGGCACAGACACGGATCTCGGAACAGTCCGAGCGAAGTTTTTTTTGGAGAGAGTTTGTTGATTGCCTCAGACTGCATTTTCAGCTTCACCAGGTTTTTTTTGGGGGCGACGAGAAACTTAAAGGATTACTCAAGCCGTGTGTAACGAATTACCTTCAGAGGTTTTCTAGAGGGAACGGCATCACGCACTAGTGCGTGTCCCCGTGCCCTACTAGATTCTCCGAAGTATCGGATCGGGGAGCGGAACAATCCAAGGGCGCCTCTAAATGCTCGGACCTCGGATCGGGTTGACCGGGCCGTGGTGGTGGGGAGAAGAGCCCAAGTATATGTCTGTACTTACCGGTATAGAGCGCGTGTGAAGCGGCTCGTCGTACCATTGTGCTACGAGTGCGGTGGCTTGGGGCTAAACTAGTGTGCATGTTTAGTGTATTCTGTAAATGTGTAGTGGCATTTGGAAGATCGGGCGGAGCCAAGCGCAGTTGTTGCGACATTTCGCGTCTGTGCGAGGTTGTCTGTGTGCGTTGCTCGACTGCGATACGTATGAAGCTTACTTACTGTAGTCTCCTTATTTTGTGGTATGGACGCTCTTTATGTGACGCAATGATAAAAATTGTTCCGCTCTACTACGGTAATGGGATATTGATGTCTTAATCTCGCTGTTGCTTTGTGTACTTCAGTTGTTTTCTTGATTCCTTATTTGAAAATAGCGCGGCCATTATGGTGCGTTCGTTGTTGTTTTTTTTTTTTTTTTTTTCCTTTAGTTGATGGCTTCGTGCGGTTAGCACATTTAGCCAGTGTCAAAGTAATTTTTCTTACAAGTTATAAATAAATAAACAATATTTCCATCTTGTATGATGATGATGAATGATAATAGAAATGAGAAGTGAGAAATGATATACCCCCCAACCCCTCGAGTATCTTAGTAAAGATGTGGAGCTTTACTAAGTCCTCGGGCGGACTTCTTGAGAGAATTTGAAAAGTGACGTTTCACTGTTTTGTTTCATTTGCCAACAATCATGCACACTCACGAACACTTAACGGTTAATAATCCACCATTACTTCACATTAATATTCGACATAACACAAATTTTAGAAAATAAAACAAAACCGCAGACATGACTCTTCACTTTCCCGCCAAGAAGTCATTCGTTGTTGTTTTTACACATTTACTAAAATATTTTTTTAAGTCATGAAACTTTTTGTTTTTAAGAAATATTTAGAGATATAGTGCGTTAGTAGTAGACAATATTTACAAATAAAAAGTTTATACAATTGAATTTATTGTATAAACTTATGTCGTTTTTTTTAAATACTTTTTAACGCAAATTTTGTTGCGAAACAAATTACAAAAACACAAATAAAAAAATTCCACGAGCACGAGCACGATCCTGCTCGTGGAAATTTTTTCAACATTTGTGTTTTTGAATTTATTGTGTTTTGAACTTTGCCACAGCACATATAGACTTTTGATCGCATTATTTTCTATTGAATAAATCTTTTTATCAAAATGTTGTTTTATAAGAAAAAGTTTTATAAGAATTGGCTTATTGAATTGAAAAATATTTAACTTTGAAGTTTGTATAGGATATCTACCGAAATGTAGAAAAGCTCTTCCCAATCGTAACTTTTACTTTCGCCGGTTCTCGGATGAGTTGTAAATTATACATTAACACAAAATTTATAAACTTTATAAATTACGCGTTCCGTATTTTTTTTTTGGAAAAGTAAAAAAAATCCACGAGCGAAACTACAATCCGGGTCAGGCGCGCTTTTAATTACACTTTTGTGTCCAACCCGCCCAAACATATAATAAATAACTATTTGCTCTTATAATATCACTATAATAGATAATCACTATTTACTCTTACTTTTGTAAGAGTTCCGTTCTATGTACTTAAAATATAAATATGTATAGGTAGGTAAAAAAAAAACTTAATGAAGCCTATTTCATAGACTACCCAAACAAAGTTACGTTTAGTTTATTATGTGAATCTTGTGTACTTACTTACTTTTTTTTGTCTTTGTATGTTATGCTGTTTGTGTGGTCAATATATGTTTATTTCAGTCTTTCTTTTCTTTCAAACTTACTGAATATAGTTTTGAGTGTATGTATTAAGTGTGTGTAAAGTTTACTATAACTAATTAAAAAGAACAAATTCTAAATTTATTTATAGCTTGCACTTTTCCCGCGACTTTGTCCACGTGGATTTTGCATATTTCCGTACAAACCGTTTACTTACACAAAATTCAATACTTTGGTATTCCAATAAAAAAAATTAGACCTTTTTTGTCAAAATAAAATAGCCTATGTTACCCGCAAAGAATGTAGCATTCAATCTGTGAAAGAATTTTCGAAGTTGGACTAGTAGTTCTAGAGATTACCCTCTTCAAACAAACAAACTTACAAACATTACCTCGTTAACAATAAGTAAAAGATTGGTGTGATAGAGATGGCGACACATGGCGATTAACAATAATTATGGTATAAAACCACCCAGTAGCAGAATGTGAATCATGCTAACTGCTTTAAAACAGGTGTTCATAAAAACATTATTGTTTTGCAATTTTCGACGTTAAATGAAACATTGCAAAATATAGAATCAGCATTACCTAGTACCTACTACACGTGCGATAAACTTCGATGAATGTGTATCGACATCTTTAGAATCACTCGTTTGCAGTTTACAAATAATTCATTAAAACATTTTCGAGTTAGCAACGATGTGAATTTGAACAACACGCACCCACTGCTGGGCAAAGGCCGCCATCATTGAAATCAAGTCATGTAATCACCACGCTTGTCAAATGCGGGTTGGTGATCACAAACCCGGGATATGCGTCGAAGATACCGAAACACACTTTGCCCGACCAGGGAACTGAATCCGGGACCTTCGACCACCGAGTCGAGGCGAGGAGGAGCAACGAAAGTCGTGGAAAACTTATAACCGTGTCGGCGCCTCTTCAATTCAGTACTTGCTTTATCAAAGAAATAAACGTATTCAGCAACTTTTGTTGCTCACAGTACTATGTACAGCCCCCCAATTCTGCTATTTATTTTGATCTGAAACGGATCTGAAACGCTATAGTTTCAATGTTTTCGCTATTCTGCTAACTACGAAATCAACGCTATAGTATAGTAGTTATCAGAATACGAAAATGTTGAAACTATAGCGTACTCGTATTCTGCTAACTACGAAATTAACTCTATAGTTTCGTAGTTAGCAGAATAATAAATGTTGAAACTATAGCGTTCCAGATTCGTTTCAGATCAAAATAAATAGCAGAATTGGGGGGCTGATGTGCAAAGAAATCAACTGTAACTTTAAATAAGCGAGCTTACTTTGAATTCTATTAGTTCTCCATCAGGGTCTGATCAGGACGTCATATAGCTGTCGCTGTCCAGACAGTGAACGGATGTTATTCAAAGCTCCATAGCCATCTAATCCGCTTAGCCCTTTAGACCTTATATACCGTGCTGTTACATTAAAGCATTAAGTCTCTCGGTAGCTGTACGAATAGATGCTCGGGTTGAATAATGTTCGAAAAAATAGTAAGAATTAACGGTTTCTGCGATGTCTATGGAAATCTGGAGTATAATATAGTAAACTCTTAATATTTTATACCGATTGTATAATTTTTTATTCCACAGACAAGACACGATAAAGTAATAAAGATAATAAATATGCGAATGTCGCTCACACTTCGCTCACACTCGGCACACACTTCGCACACACTTCGCTCACACTTCGCTCACACTTCACTTACACTTCGCGCCACACTACGCTTACACTTTGCTGACACATTGCTATACTTCACTGACACTACTAACACTTCGCTTACACTTCGCACACACTTCGCTCACACTTCACTCACAATCCACTCCACTTACACTTCGCTTTTTAAAACGTGCACAGTTCAGCCTACGGTAACCACTGCCCCACTTCCTCACAAGAAACTAAACCAATACGCTGATAGTAAAACTACTGACTGAGTGATATTGTTTTGTTAACTTAGAGGGATAGAAGTTATCCCTCTAGTGGGGCACACGAAACTTAGTTATCGCATAGTTGAGTGCAACTTGAGCTTAGTTTAGCGAATAGCTTAGACTATGCACTGTTGCTGTGAAGCAATAGATATAACTAGCGGTCGCCCAGTGGTTGAAATTCGACCGTAATTTTAATATTAAGGCTGCACGGATTGTATCATAAGCAATGAAAAATAAAAATAAAAATAGAATGTGAGTTTGGTTTGGCATTGACAGATTTCGGCCGCTCCTCATTAATTTTTTTAATTTTTGAAAAATGTATGAAACAATGTTTATTTAATTTAATGTATTTTTATGCATAATTTTAAATAAATATTAGCATTCTGCACTCCTACTCTGTATAAACTATAAGTGTGCGTAATTTCATACTCCTCCGTCCGCGCAATTTGCTTCAAAAGGAATCCATAGATTTCGCTTCACGTATTAATATATTATGTCGTGCATATAATTACGCTGTATTTTATAGCAAAGTGTGGGTAGTTTACTCTAGGGGACTATTCAATATTAAATTTATTGTCTCAAAACGCAACCAAATGTATGAAATATAAAAATGTTTACGAAACGCTACTTTTGTTTAAATATTTTTTGAGGGTTACTAAACGGGACGTACTCGCCTGATCTTGTGATGTGCTAGGGAAGACGTGAGCTCAGTAAGACATTTTAATATTTGTGTGACCTAGTCTACTTGTGACTATGACTCCTTGTGAACTAGTATCTGTGTGGCTATGTCGCCTCAGTATTCTAGTTACTATTAGTATTTTTTTCTTGGGATTCAGTGTTTACGTGACATTGTGTTATCGTGACTACATTTTCTTAGAACCTAATTTCTCAGTGACTTGACTTGATAAATGTATAAAATGAACGTGAATAGAACTTCATAATGACTTTAATTTCAATGAGTAATGTTCGTATAAACTTAAAAAAAGAGACAATAAATGGTCAATAATATCGAAAGTGAAAATGTGAAACTTTACAGGACAGCAGTTTTAAGTTTAATGATTGCATAACATCAATCTGTTTTGTTTTAATGCATAAATAAATATGAGCATAAAAAAATATATACGTAATCATAAAACACGTATAAGTTTACACAGTAATATAAAAAAAAAACAAATGTACACTTTCGATACTGCAACTTCGAACAAATGACGTGAACAATATTCCCACCCATAGGCTATGGTCACAAATTCACAATTGAAGGACCTATAATTCGTTACCAACCAGATAAGTGCGGTTAATAATCTTGATACTTCCAATTTATCCCGTCTAGACTAGACGTAGTTATCCCCTCACAGTTTTATTGGCTATAAACATGTTGATTGCTACTGCCACAGCGTATGTTGCTGTACATTTCTTTTCATTAAGTGGTACAAAATTTTTTTTACTTTGTTAGATTTTTAGTAGGTACTGTTTATATAGTTGTCGGCGGCGAAGTCGGTTTGTAGGTAGGACGGTCGAGCAAACTCTGATTCGTCGATAACACAGTTCATCTTGGATCTTCAAAATAAAAGCGCAGTCGTTTTCCTTACAGTCACTTTAATGTTATTTTAATATCACAATGTAATAATTTAGAAACAGTTGCCCGATGCAAATGGATTTTAGAAACGAAGTGAGATCTGCGCGTGCGTACTCTCCGACCGCTCCCGTTCAAATGTCCCCAGTCCGTTGTCGCGCCAACTGACGTTGACGTTTCGCGTACCATAGAGCATAGGCTGCGCAGACCACACTAAGTAAAGACTATACTTGTCGTTTCTAAGCGATGCTAGCGCCACGTCTCCGACATAGTTATTAAAGCGTCGGTAGCCGAACGAACTTGGGTTGAAAGCGAAAAATCGCAGTTTAATCCCCATAGTCTTGGGAAATGGCATAGCTAAGTTGTATGTATTGTATGGTATAACAACAGAATATAGTTCAATGAAGTTCGAGTGTATTACATTTTTAAATTGAAATATTTAATGGCACATTTTTAAAGTTATAAAGAAATATTGATTAATTCAGTCCTCTTTGGTCACTCTAAAGGTTGGTCCTGGTCAATGAATATGAATGTAATTTGGCTCATAACTCAAACAGATAGTGATATCACTAAGCTTTCATATGTCAATTAAAAGCATATATCATACTAGCTGTGCCCTGCGGTTTCACCCGCGTTAATTAGCGACTGTTCCACACCTATTAGTCATAGCGTGATGTAATATAGCCTATAGCCTTTCTCAATAAATGGACTATTTAACCCAAAAAGAATTTTTCAATTCGAACCAGTAGTTCCTGAGATTAGCGCGTTCAAACAAACAAACAAACAAACTCTTCAGCTTTATAATATTAGTATAGATAAAAATAATTTCACATACTTTTATTTTGTCACTGTACAATAATACATACGAAAGTATCAATAGAAAAAAGTACAATAATGCCGTCGTCTCGGTCGAAACAAATCTTTATAATAATGTCAATAGAAATATAAATTAATTAAATACCTACTCAGAAACAAACCAATCTTTACAAAGAAACTATATTTCACTAAGCGCTTCATATTTCTACCCTCAGGCCCTTTAACTATATTTTTGCAAAAAAACACGTCTGTCTTTACATTTCAGTATTTTATTATTCTTAAAGAAAAAAGAAAATTAAGAAAACCAAGTCTACACCATTAGACAATTAAGTCCAACAGAAAAAACTCAAATGAACAACAAACAAAACCTAACAAAACCGCTCACAAGACAGGAGAAACGGAACAATCTTGTTGGCAACACCACATTGTCCCCAAGAATGCTTTAGAAAGCATTCCCTGACGTTTCCTTCCGCAAATAAATCAGGGGAAGGAGGGGGAGGTTATTTGGAATAAATTCAAGTAGCCCCCATATTGTTTGGGTAGGCAATTCGTCAGGCAAACAAGATAAGTCGGTCAAACCGAAATGAGATGTACGCACGTCGCGAGTCACGGGAGGGCGCGACTGATGTCTGAATAAATACTTTTTTGTCAACATAAAGGCTTTTGATGTTCTACTGACTTTGCGTACTGACAATATCAAATGTAACTTTATTTGTATACTAACAAGACTTACATTGTGTGATAAATAGAAAGAAATGGAAAAAGAAATACCCTATTACCTGTTCCATTGCTGAGCCATAACCTCCATTATTAAAATCAAGTCATCGCTACAATTGATGGGTATTGGCTTAAACCACCACGCGGGTTGATGATCATAAACAAAGAAATGCATCGAAAAATACAGAACAAACTTTTTCCGACCTTGGAATTAAACCCAGGACTCACAAATACATAATGTCTGTTCTGTGCCTAAACAGAGGTCCAGGATTCAATTCTTCAGGACGAGCACATTGCCACTCCACCACCAAGTCGTTAAAAAAAAAAGATACTTAACAATTAACTCCTTTACATGCTTTCCGCGGCTTTTCTCGAGATACCTTTTTAACTAGGTCGAAATAACTTAAAGAGATCGCAAGACCCGAACAGAAACATCAAACTTTAAAACTAGAACATTTCAGGTAATAGCGATAATCGCTATTACCTTCTGCGTTGCACCACAAACCGCCGAAGCATTCATCAGATGAACGCTTCTTCCTAATTACTGGAATGATTTACTCACTGCGATTTAAAATTAGGGCTCTTAATTATTTGTAAGGAGCCGCTTGGGGCCACTGCATCATTGCTCATTCAGTTACGGCGATTAAAATAGAAAGATTTCCGTTTGGTTTATTTCAAGATAAGCATCTTTGGAGTTAATTGGCTGTTTGGTAAGTAAACGTGATTAAGTGTGATGATAAGTGTATAATAAAAGATGAGAAGCAGATTTATTTTGATGTAATACTAGTGACCACCCGCGACTTAAATCCAGCGTTCTAGTTCCAGCCCCCCAACCGCCTAACACTCTCGCTTTCGATCGCCTTGAAAGCGAGGCCCTCGCCTCGCTTTCTATAATAATATCGACATATAATATCGAATAATATCGAAAGCTATAGCCTTTAGTTTTTGATATTGCTTTCATATTGTTTTCGAAATGACAAGATGACGCCTCCTTCTCGCCTCGCCTTCAATGCGATCGAAAGCGAGAGCGTTAGGCGGTCGACCCCCAGAAGTTAAGGCTTTATGTTGTCGATCGCTTTTCAGTCATACACAGTGAGAACTTCTGCTTTTATATGTACTAGTGGTCGCTCAGTGGTCGAAATTCGACCGTAATTAAAAAGATATACGATGTGTTTATACAATATAACCTTTGATCAATTTACTCACTTATTAATAGGTGTATTACTTCTAAAAGTCAATACCGGTTGTTAATATTATTATTACACCTTTAATTAGGACTATGTTACTTAGGCTTCAGTAATAACAATGATTATTCATTTTGTGTCTTTATAGCCTAATTTTTTTTTTTACTTTGACTTATTTTTTTATTTCGCGGAATTGACTTTTTGTTTCATTTTAGCTTTGAAGGGACTTGATTTTTTCTTTTTAATGTCTACTATATTTAGCTCCCTTAAATTTTTATAGTGTTAACATAAATAAATGTTAAGAAAATTAAAAAAAAACGTTAGTATGAAAAATATAATTTTATAAAAAGTCTTCATACAAAACGTCAATTTCATAGGTAAGGTTTTCAGTAAGCTGAAGTTGTTGTTGCTATCCAATGTGTTTTCAGATTTTGTTATTCGAAATTTAAATGTATAGATATGAGTAAACAGTCTACTTTCGAGATGCATTGTTGTTCCGGATCCTTAATCTAGTAGGTACATTATTTTTAATTTTGGAGAGGGGTTGCTGATTGCCTCAGACGGCATTATCAGTTTCACCGGACTTTTTGGGGGCGGCGAGAAGCTTAAGGGGTTCCTCAAGCCGTGTGAAACGAATCACCTTCGGAGGTTTTCTTTCTAGAGGGAACGGCATCACGCACGCACACTAGTGCGTGTCCCCGTGCCCTACTAGATTCTCCGAAGGGTTCGGGTCGGATCGGGCAAGTACATAATTGATCGAACAATATAACACATACATTTACATTTTATTACCTATACCTAAGTAGAAGATAGTTTTGTCATAGAGAAGAGGCATCAGGGAATCTTTTATACAAAAATATAGAGAAAGACTGTCCCTTTGTGTAACGGGTCCGTACCCTTTAAAGTGAAACGTCAAGGTAAAATAATATGTAAATTGAACGCTAGTAAATTCGTATAATTGTATCCTTTTCACGTGTAGTGTACCTACGTGTAAACTTGAGAAAACCATGTAGGTAAGCGTTCATGCTAAAATAACCCTAATGAGCAATGGTTATCCTAAAGTGAAAGATTTATTAATGACAAAAATAATAATAATAATAATAATAATAAACTTTTATTTGGACACTATAGACACACATATACACACACACATTATACAATATATATATACAATATAATATATTATAGTAATATATTATACAAAATATATATATATATATATATATATATATATATATATATATATATATATATATATATATATAGTATTAGTAAAGTCACTAATGAATGTAAACCAAAAATTTTTAGTGAAATCAATTTTATTTTATTTATTTACTTATTTTTTTATTATTATAAATACTTACCCATACGGGTATACAATAAAGTTTATGTTTGTCAGGACCATTAATCAGTGAAAATTTCATTGTAGTTAAGCCACTGCTATTTTAATTTATTGCATTTCAATGTATTAAAATCCTAGCTACTTCAACAGCACACAATATTCCATGCGAATAGGATTTTGAAACACTCATGAATTTATAGTATTAATTAGCATTTAATTCATTTTGTTATGTTAATCAGATGTTGCGAGTTACAATGCTATAACACGCCGACACTTTATGCGAACGGCAGATTACACTCAATTGTATTAGTATAATTGTATTGTGATACATATCAATCGCCCATATCAATCGCCTCTCCACCATTGGCCTTATCATCACTTACCATCAGGTGAGGTAAAGGCACTGTACTTACCCGCACGATAAAAATAATAAAGAAAATTGAATATAACACATTAAAAAAAACACCCACACACCACCGTGGTTTCTTAAGAATCAGCTACTGAATTGATTTTAGAACCTTATTCTCATAATTTATTTACAGTTCTCAGTTCTCAGTTGGACAGGCCTCCAACAAGGTGGACCGACGATCTGGTGAAGGTCGCGGGAAACCGCTGGATGCGAGCAGCACAAAACCGGTCGTTGTGGAGATCCTTGGGGTCTTTGTCCAGCAGTGGATGTATTTTGGCTGAGTTGATGATGATGATTCCTTTAAAAAAGTCTTGTGCTTATGCCTTGACTTACTTGTTGATTTCTTTTGTTTTGACTGATATTTTCATAATATGAATTTTAAATTATTTTAATTTAAACGTGTGTGCATGAGGTTGCTGGAGGATTTTAATTAAAAAATATAACAGTAGTATAGATTCTTACCTCAACAATATGTGTGGGTAGCGATCAGACAACAGGTTTTCATCTGAAAAGAAGAAACACGAAATTAGTATTTATGTTTTACATTAAAACTTCTATCGAACCCAGGACCTCGAAGTATGCGACGAGCATTTTTACATTGTGTGTATGAGATATACTGAGACACACATAATAGCATGAAGTATTCGCAATACACAGGTACCTCAGAACGCAGGAAGCCTTTAGTAAATAATTTAAATAATAGTTTACATTAGCAGTCTATTTTTATATTGGGTCCTTACCTTAGATTAATGCTTTTTCTAGGTATATTACTTCTAAAAGTCTACTAGTAGAACTAGCTACTTAGACTTCAGAAATAACAATGATTATTCATTTTGTGTCTTTATCGCCCAATTTTTTTTTTAAATTGACTTCTTTTTTGTTCGCAGAATTGATTTTTTGTTTCATTATAGCTTTGAAGGGACTTGATTTTTTTTCTTTTTAATGTCTGCTATATTTAGCTACTGAAACAAACACACTACTCTACAATTTCTATAGTGTTAACATAAATAGATGTTAATAAAATTAAAAAAAACGTTAGTATGAAAAATATAATTTTATAAAAAATCTTCATACAAAACGTCAACTTCATAGGTAAGGACCTAATATTATACGGGCAAGCACTGGGCCTTCATCTCACCTGATGTAAAGTGATGATAAGGGCGATGATGGAAGCGCACTTTACCCGGCATCCTCAACTACCGAGACACTGGCTATCTTATCTCCAGCTGCCGAAACTCAACAATGCCACAAACATTGATGTTATAGCGCCATGTTGGATAAGACAGTTAAGATGGTCTGAAAGCGTTCTAAGTCGATAGTCTTTCTAAGAAATAAATAAATTTAAGAAAAATTGACATCGAATGCATGCCCAAGATAACCATAATGGGTCTGAAGAAATCCGCTCGATCTATTTAGCTTGGCACAGTGATTATACTGCGCACCCGCGGGACATGCACAATGGCTTTCTACCATTGACAGCTGATATTAATGCCGGGGCACGTACGACGGGTCTGCATTGAAAAGCTCGCTAGTGATGCGACCTGATATCACGTGACACTGCGCCGGATTGTATCAGTTATTTCTTGTAGTAGTGGTAGTTATTTATGTCGTATTTGTGTGTTATTTTAGAAATGCTCAATGTTATACAATAGATATTTTTATACACCATCATCATTATCATCCTCTCAGCCAAAAAGACGTCCACTGCTGGACAAAGGCCTCCCTCAAGGATAATTAATTTTGAGGGGAATTTGCCATAATCGCCACGCTTGGCAGGCGGGTTGGCGGTCGCAGTAAGGTGAGAATAATCACAGAGAGACGCTGCTGCCCATCCTCTGGAATGTTCCCATAGTCGCCTTCTACGACACCCACGGGAAGAGATGGGGTGGTGCAATTCTTTACCCCCGGCACCACCCCGTGTGGTGCCGGGGGTAAAGAAAAGTACTTAAATCAGTTAAGATAAAAAAATATCTTGATTGATTTACTTTTGGTTATCTAAAGGTCGTGGGTTCGTTCCCACTCAAGCTTCCTACTCTCGTAACTATATATAGCATTGTGAATGCCAAATTCAAAACAATACAAAATATAAATGAATCGTGTGATTTTACAACAACACAATATGTCAAGGAGCTATAAATTTTCAGTAAGTATGTATAAAAAAAATTATTATTATTTTAAACATGCGTTGCCTGCAACAATATAAAAAAACGATACCTCGTTTAAAGTATAAAACGTCAGAAGACATGTGTGGTTTTTAAGGCAATTATGTAAATAGGCCTAAAGAAGAAGTTGCGTTCAAAATCTCGATTTCTAAAAAAGTGACGTTTGTGTTGTTATAAAATCACACGATTCAAATCAAGTTTCCACTATTAGTTAAAATAACCTAATATACTGTCCCATTGCTATTGGTATAAACGCCAGCTTGCTAAATGCGGGGGGTTGGTGATCAAAAAGCCGGGCTATGTATTGGATCGAATAATCCGATACATGCTTTGCCCGACCTCGGAATTTAACCCAGGAGGTCCGGTTATCGCACTGACGCAAGTCCACCAAAATTTTCTACTACTCAGTAACTATTATAAAATAAACATCAGTATACAATACTTAATTATAAAACTCTTATAATGGGAATTTAACCAATAAACCAACTAGGCGTTTATTATATCATCTAAAACTGTCCCATTCCCGGGAAAAGACCTCCCCACACTTTTTGCACACCTTCCGGTCCCCTGCAACATCATGCCATTCTTTCATGAGCCTATCAAGGTCGTCCCGCCATCTTCGTCTTGGTCTACCTGGTCGATTTTTCGCATTATGTGGGGTCCACTCCGTTGAGATCCACATCCAAATCTCGTTCATACTACACTTTTTTAATGTAAATCTAGTTACTTCTATTAAAGCTGTGGAGTTTCTTGCGCCCATTCTTCTCCACAGCTAAAACATAGACGTCCTGAATGGGTAGTAAGTAATAAAATGTATTGACGATTCAAAAACACTTTTCGTAAGTTTATTTGAATAAAAAAAATTGACTTTGACTTTGTTTATTAAGTACCATTAAACTAATGAAACACGACAATTACACATGATATGTAATGAGCGCGGTATGTGCGACCGATGTTATGGATATTGGTAATAGTGGTATCAATCAGTTCGATTTGATCAATGATAGCGCACAGTGCAGTTGCGGGTAATGCGAACTGGTGCTGACATTGGCACTGATTCTAAATCAATACTCAGTAAATATAATCATAATACAACGCGCCCGATCTGCGATAGGTAAGGTTATGCCACTTCGCAAAGGCTGGTCATTGGATGGTTGTCTAAAAATGTAACATCGCGAGCTCCTCCGTGCTTCGGAAGGCACGTAACGCCGATGGTCCCGGCTACATTAGCAGTCGTTAACAACCACCAATCCGCACTGGCCCGCGTGGTGTTTATAGCCCGTTCTCCCTATCCATCTATAGGAAGGACTCGTACTCCAACAGTGGGGATATGATGTTTATGAAATATAACCACTTATCATCATCATTAGCTCTTTTCTTCGAAGCACGCAGGAGCCACAGACGATAATCTTTGGTCACCTTTTCGATGACCGCGTTAACCACTGCACCATCGAGCTCCTCAATATAATCACTGCTTTAACATTTCGTAAAATAACAGTTCTATACCGCTTATTTTCTAATAATCTATCAAATGTATGGAAAGCAAAGGTAGAACGGAAAATATCAATCGGCAATCGTCTGAACAGTATGACTGTATCGGCTGCCAGGAAAGCAGTGGTACAGTGGCGACACAGCAGAGCATGAGGTTGGTAAGGAATAGCGAGCTGACTTACCCGGCGAGCTGACGTTGACGGCCGGCGTAACCACGACACGACTGTCGTGGAGATGGAGCTGATGCTGGTAGAATTCGTTTATTACGCGCACACACACACACCCGACTTATGAAGGGGTGTACCGGCCGGTAGGCTATTCACGAGATAGTTCTCAAAGGATCTGGAGCGGAGAGCTGATGGTATGACGCGACGTCATAGGCAGGGCGCTCGGTGAGAACTCTTAGAGCGGAAAAGAACGCTGCACGTCTATGCAGCGGTAGAAGTAATTAAGTAGGTAGTTGTAAGTAGCGGAATAATAAAACTAGCTCCGCCGTCGGCTCGTGCGGCGCATCTTTTATTCGAATGATTGCACCGTCGCGTTTCTGGCGCGAACAATGAATTAATTATATTTTCAATATCGGTTAATGATGATGATAATTACAATATTGACCTTTTAAGTAGCTTAATAGTAAAAACATTAACTAGGTCAGCGTGTCGAGTCCACCAATTAGCCTATTAATTAATGACAGTTTTCTGACGATCGTTCTTTGCAATGGAAATGACAGCGACAAAGGTAATTAATCCACTTCGAAACAGATACAAACAAATGTGCAATGGCCTGGTTCGTTAAATTTTAAATCCGTTACTTTACATACTCACGTCCTCCTTCCAAAAAAAGGTAGACAGACCATCAATATCACCAATTTTGAGTAAGCTCGTCGTTAGTGACCTCGAGGCCACATTTAGCATAATCAAAGTAGAGCTCTGAGGTGGAATAGATAGCATCAGTGATAGGTTATTAGCCGACCGCCTCATAACCTTCAAAATTCAAAATCATTTATTCAGTTTAGGCTACAAATAGCTCGGCTGCCCCATTTCAAAACCTAGTAAGGACATAAAAGCAAATTTTACAGGAGAGCGTTTAAACGTAAAATAGGTTAGCCTTCGAAAAATATTTATCTTGGGTAAGAAAAAATCTTTCGGTTGTATAATATATAAAATACGAAACATGAAATGTTATTGATGTATTGATGTATGTGTATTTTACATATTTTATTTTATATTTTTTTATTTTTTATTTTTTATTTTATATATTATATATATTTGCTTCAATATCTATGTTTATATCTTAGATATCAATGCTGGTGTTTTTGTATTGTGTAGGGACTTACAATATTTGGAAGATTAATGCAAAAAAATCTTTTTACAAAAAATGTTCCTTACTAGGTTTTGAAATGGGGCAGCCGAGCTCTTAGAAACGTCAATATGCCATCGGTTCGTAAGTCTACTCTGTGTCGGTAATACCTTGTGGCAGGTTACGCTAAACAAAGATATCAGAAGCATTTGCTACTTTACAGAACAAGTGTTTTAGAACTGTGGTAGGTATGTTGTCCCATCCCTTCAGTGGCGCATCTATGCAATGTCGTGTGAAGATTTAGCTGTTTGCTCGGGATCACGCTCCGTCAAGATGGCTCCGGAAATTAGGCGACATATGTTCCTATTACTACATAGAACTTCTATTGGTTTATAATGTTGCTTTAGTAGATGGCGGCTAAGGAGAAATATCTTAGATTTATTTATTTTTTAAACTCAGTGGCTAAATGCGCTCGGCTAGGTCGGCCAAAGCATGTTTCGGATTTTTCGATTGCATAGCCAGTGTGTTTATCAAACACCAAATCGCATTTGGCTATCGTGGTGATTTAGCCAATACACTTAAATTTTGGTGATGAAAGTATACGTTTAATAGGCATTTTTTTTAGACCAATGTCACCGACTCGCAACCTATAACTGAGCAGGAACCGCAAGCAACTCAACAAAGGCATTTCTTTTTCTCTTTTTTTAGGGACACCATTAAATATTGGATAAAAATCCTCCGTATTATATGTAAACATTCCCATTCTCGGTATTGGCATGGTCATTTAACTAATAATTTTCTTCTATCTTTCTTCACTCTCGATAAGAAAATCATGTTGCATTTTCTATTCCTGGCTTTTTGAACATTTTGCAGCAATGGTTCTACTAGCATCACACTGCAAAACTCTAATACTAACATTGTTTGAAACTGAACGAGTCCAATTCAAAAATAATTGACGGTAACATGCTAACATGTGAAAAGGGGTTTGAAACGTGCCGGAAACTTAGGGAAACTATATTATATTATAATAAGTTAGCCGTACATATGACGCTCCAACTCGCAGCGTGTAACTTGCCTTGCGGGCAGTTCTGGTTCGTAATATGTTATATATAATTCAATGTTGCAAACACGTGCTGGCTAACGCTACATCACCGGGGGCAGTGGCTCTACCCTTAAGGCTGAGCGAGTAAAACATGGAAACAAAACTGTGTTGTCTAATTCGTAGCCTCAATAGGCCTAGTGCGAACGAAATATTTTTTTTATTTGGCTTCCAAAACTGATTACAATGCATTTATATTGATTTTACATACTATAAAACTTATGTTACACTGTATCCTACTAGATGTAAGCACAACATGATGACATCTGATCTGAGAAAGAGCTTCTTACTGGCTCTTCTCTAAATAGTTGAATTTAAAAAAATACGCTATATACTTGCAAGTAGATTGCTTTTAGACACTGCTTGGCTGAGGCCACAGAACCATAAAATATGTCAAACTCATTTCGAATAGAATTACAATTGGAACACATTCGATGCAGGAGTGATGCCCGAGTCCAGTCTATACCAATATTATAAAGAGCAAAGCTTTGTATTTTTGTATGTATATTTGCAACGAATAAACTCAAAAACTACTGGACCGTTTTAAAAAAAATTTTCACCATTCGAATGCTACATTAGCGCTGAGTAACATAGGCCATATTTGAAAAAAAAATGCGGTACGAAGTCCGCCGGATCAGCTAGTCTTACTTAAAGGTGCAAAATGTTTACGATTTTGTAAACGACTGCCGATTCGTGGGATTGCAAATTGCCTCTAGAATATCAGAGGTTAGGATTATTAATTTTTAAATTCAATTATAACTACCACTACTACACAAACGCATTAAGTTTCATTAGTCATAAATCTTTATGGCTTTATTAGGTACAACAAGGTCTTTAAGCTATATATT
The DNA here is from genome assembly GCA_963082485.1 of Eudonia mercurella. NCBI lineage: Eukaryota > Metazoa > Arthropoda > Insecta > Lepidoptera > Crambidae > Eudonia > Eudonia mercurella. The sequence goes on from OY720040.1 coordinate 6,673,638, forward strand.
ACTAGTATCTTATGTTTTATGTTTTTATTAGTCGCGCTACGATTGATTTTAAATATTGTTTATTTTTAAACTTATTAAGAAGATTAAGTAGTTTAACTATTATCTTGTTATTGTAAATAAAAAAATATATTATAAACTGTACGAACATTTCTGTCTTCGGAGATGGGCGTAAACAACTGCAATGCAGTAAACATTTAACGTAGACCTATGTCACAGATGTATCTCTGCCAATTTTCTAATTCACTTTTTCATTTTTTACTTTTCTCAGCCAGCCAGCCTCTTGCTTGGTTGTTAAGCAAGTAGCTGGGCGACAATCAGATGGATTTAAATCATTATTGTTCCATGCAGCAGGCAACCCCACCCTTTTATGGTCTTAAGCAAGTTAAGCAACACCTTGTTAGAGGTGCATTGCGTTGCTCGTTACCGAGTCGCCGTACCGTCTACAATCAGAATTGTAGATTACAAATGGCGTCTCGTGTTTTTCTTTTTCTTTAATTGGACTTTATATTTTTGAGGTTATGGTGAATGGCTGACGTGTAAAATATTGACGTTAAACCGTTCATACACGTTCAAAAAGTCTGTGACCTTTACTTAACTATTCGACTTAAAGAAACTTTAAGGTGACATATCACATATATATGTCACCTTAAAGTTTGTTTAAGACATACATACATAAATAAGAAGCCCTTTCTGGCACGGTCAACAAGAAAAGTAGCTGAACAGTTCAGTAAAAATATTTTAATATGGTACACGATAAAATTGGAAATGGAAAAGCGCTTTTTAAGTTACTTTGTCGCATTTAAAAGCTTAACTTAGCTTAAGCTAAACTTAAGAGCTACTAAAATAAGCTTTTTAATCTTACACAGTCTTTAGGCACGATTGGTCCAATCACTTGCAAATTGACACCAAATTTATTTTTCAGCAAAAACATTGAATTTAATGACTATATGGATCTGCTTACGTTTATTTAACATCTTAACACCTTGACTCCTGGGATGCAGAATAAGATATCAGTCGTTTCAAAGTTAAAAGTTCGTGCAAACGTTTCGAAACAATACGAATATCATTTTCAGCTTAGCTGTTACGTACTCAAAGTTAACCCTTGGACATCCCACTCAACCAAGTATCCGTCCTAAGAAAAATCAATCTGTCACCTAAATACTGGGTCACTAGCAGCAAGGTCGCTCCGAGTAGGCTGATGACAAAAAATCTCATACCGCCCCGAAATTCCAAGGGTTAATGACGTCACGACCGCCCAAGTTCTGAAAATATCAATTTATCACCGACAATAACGACCGCGATTCGACAGTAAAAAGTTTCGGGAGACATCCCCGGAATGGTGGAAGTTTCTAACGGATGGACCCGGTGGAATCTTCCAAATTAAGTTTATAGTAGTAAGTACGTAAATAGTCTATTTATATTGGCAGTGGGACAGTATATTATATCTAGTATACTGTCCCACTGCCAGGCGAAGGCCTCCATCATTGAAATGAAGTTACCGCTACAATTGATGGGTATTGGCTAAATCACCACGCTACCACCACGCCAAATGCAGGTTGGTGATCATAAACCCGAGCAATGCGACAAAAAACTTTGCTGAACTGGGAATTGAACTCAGTACTTCTGGATATCTGGCTACTTGGATACCGAGGTTTGTATTATGTTTTTTTTAATGTAAAACCATATGAGTGTCGATTCACGTTTTTTTTTCATATTATCCCTTAAGAGAAGGGTTCATACCCTCTAAAAGGTTCGTGACAGAGTCCTTCCCAGTACCACACTGCGAGAATTGGCTAATCTCGATAGTTGGTTCGACCTTTGAAGAGTCCATTGCCCAGCAGCAAAACGGTAAAATTCAAATAAATAAAAACTTTTACCTATATACTCCAGTGTCAATACAGAAAAGCGGTTTGAAATAGCGATCCTTTCCCAGCCTTTAATACTTGTAAGCTCCTTCAAACTTAAGAGAGGTTCTTCAAATTTTTCAGAGAGCAAAAATTCGAACTGTTGTCGTGACTCGAGAACTTTTCTAGATCGTGACTTTACTACACCCAGCTAGACTTTGTCGTTTAGTGAGTTTCGAATCAGCTGTTACAAGTTTATAGGACATAGTAGCAATAATCCAATAACGGGAGCTCGTATGACGGTTAGAGTAACTATAACGGTATTGTCTCCTTGGGGATCCCATTGTTGCCGCTACTTGCGGACAAGTTTCGTCCGACTAATTACTACAGTTACTTTGGGACTTCAGTAATTGGTGGAAGCAAAAACAAAGAGGTTTTGGGTCCGAATCTCGCTAGGGAGTGAGTTCGTATAGTTTTACAGGAGCGTATTATAAATGTGACAATAAATCTGGCTCACAGGACCAAGTGTGTGTGGTGTTGTGATGATAGTTAGTATAAGAAACAAAATAAATGTGCTTTGGTTTGAAGCAGGGCTTTTTATCTGGTTATGTCGCCAAACTTAGAGAAGATCGTAATCTTCTTTAAGTCCAAGTCAAGACAAGTAAAATTACTGCGTGCCGGCGGCAGTTACAAAGTTTTCTTAGTGTGTGGGAATACTAATTTCTAGCGAAGTACGCTTCCATTACCTTATCGTCACTTATCAGCAGGCTTTATCTAGTTTCAGCAAGTAACTGTCACGTAATCTAGACTATGACGGGCTTGAAAATGTATCTATATAAATTGGTAAATATTATTTTGTTGCAAAACGTGGCTGTACCTAATAAGAATTTAGTACTTGACAAAGCACTTATTTATATGTGATGTGTCAGAAATTTGGCTCGTCTACCTTAATTTTATGTAAGTTTATATTCATTGGTACAGAAAACCTAACCTAAACATTAAAAAAGAGTTAAGACATTTAATTAAGAAAAACTAAAATAATTTTTATTCCATTTTTAATACTTTCTGTAGGATCGGAGTAAAAGTAGGAGGATAGGAGTAAAAAATGGAGGATAGAAGTAAAAGCTTTCTCTAAATATCTCCAGTTTTCTAAATAACCACTTTAAACTAACAAAAAGTATCAGAACCGAAATCGGACTAGAGCATATAGCTATAAAGGCAACCCGTATCGAGTCCTGAGGAGCTGATGGCAGTTATTATTACTCTAATACGGGCATTGTGCCGCTTTATTGATGGCACGTGAGGTGCGTGTGTCCACATCATTTCTGCGACCAGGGTTACTAGTTGGCGGGATTATTGGCAAAATGATGGACATTTTAGAAAGTGAACTTGAAATGGCCGACAAACTAGCACCAGCCCCCCAACCGTCTAACACTCTCGCTTTCGATCGCTTTAAAGGCGAGGCCCTCGCCTCGCTTTCTAATATAATATCGAAATATAATATCGAATAATATCGAAAGCTATAGCCTATAGCTTTTGATATTGCTTTCGAAATGACAAGATGACGCCTCCTCCTCGCCTCACCTTCAAAGCGATCGAAAGCGAGAGAGTTAGGCGGTCGACCCCCTGGATAGCAAGTCACAGGACTTCGTTGATGTTTGCCGTTTAATTGTAATTAATTAAATATACAGAGATAATGCTTGATGATATATAAAAGGATATAAAATGACAGATATAAATATATATGTATGTATAGAAAGAAAGTTCTGCATTACTCACTCCAATCAAATCAACGCCAAGCCCTCGGATCTAGAAAGGTTAAATTTGACACAGAGGTTCCCTTTACAACATAGACAATGTATAAACACGGGATTTGAAATCCGAAATTCTGCGAGATACGGGTGGTGTTTATCTGGACGAAGTCGCGGGCGATCGCTAACACTTTTGATTCACATGAAAGTATTTTAATATATAAGAAGTCCCAAGTCTCCATTGAGAAATTGATACACCGACCAGATGGTGTTTAAAAGGCCATATGTCCAGGTGCGGCAGCCCTACAGAGTTCCTCGTAAAATCGAACCGTGTACCAAGTTTCAGGTTACTGCGAAACTTTCCCTTTCCTCTTGCCCGGAATTGGTTACGCAAACTTTCCCTAATGTGAGCTCGTCTTCCAAGATGGACATGTCAACGGTATATGTCGAGTTAAAGAGGGCTTTTGGAACATTTACCTGGAGGTGATTCAGCGAATTTGGCCGACCTTCTTACGAAGATGGAATGGTGTTTTCATCCACATGGAAGTATCTTTAAGCCATATGGATGGGAGTCTTGAAGTTAGGTTAAAGTTTGTTTCTACATGGATGTATCTTTTGGATGGCAGTCTTGAAGTTAACTTGAGTATGTTTCTTGTTCATGGATTTATTTAGTTCAGAGTTGTTTTGACAGCATTTTTGAACGAGAAGTATTTTTTAAATAGTCTTTGCATAATATTTTGTGCTTGTCTCACCATTTTTTTGTAAGTGGATAGTCAGACAGATTGATTTTTTATCCCTGCGCATTATTTAAATGCGGTATGCATTTAGTACTAGATAAGCTATCTGACACTTATTAAAAAATGGCGGAACCGGCCATTAATCATTAATTTACTTATGACAAATACTTTGATTTTTATATTTTTAAAGTTGTCTACAAAAGTGCTATAACCAGGAAATATTTACGAATTCCAGTTCTGCGTTTCAGAAATATTTCAGACAAAGCTTGTGAAATCATGTAAATACCACGCACGTCACGCAGCGCTGTCCACAAAAGCCTAAAACACACAATGAAATTAATATGGAAATCTAGTTATTCATATTATTTCTATAGCTACAGGTATTCGATAGCCGAATTGTAAAACATGGCGGTCATACTAAACTGTGCACGATTACGCGTATTGTGAAATTATATGTAAGTCATCACAGGTGATAAGTTACAAAGTATTCTAACTATCATCATCAATCTATATTCGTCCAATGCTCTCCAAGTACACGCCACGGAGTACGATCCGCGTCTACTCTTATCCAGCTCTTGCTAGCCACCTTGCGAAAATCTCTACCATATTCTAACTATAAAACCCTAAAAGGAGTGCTTTGAACGTAATATATATATATTACAGAAAAGCAATATGACTTAAGGACATCCTCCTCTGTGGTTTAGATTCTATAAATATTTGTTAACTAAAGTGGTGCTTGTACCTGGAGATTGGTCTGGAGGTTGGTGATGAGGTTTAGTCTAGAGAATCTAATTAAGAATAAAGATATCAATATCCATCAACTGTACCGATGGCTTGATTTCAATGATGGAAGATTTTGCTTATGCAAATTTAGCAGTGAGACAGCATATAGGCTATTTACTTTATTTTTTACCAATCAGGTAAATTAGAGGAGCTCGCAGTGGTTAACGCGCCCGGTTTGCGAGTGCTGAGGTTAAGCAACTTTCGCAAAGGCTTGTCATCGGATGGGTGACCAAAAATGCATCATCTCGAGCTCCTCCGTGCATCGGAAGGCACGTTAAGCCGTTGGTCCCGGCTGCATTGGCAGTCGTTAACAACCACCAATCTGCACTGGGCCCACGTGGTGGTTTACGGCCCGTTCTCCTTATCCATCCATAGGGAAGGCTCGTGCCCCAGCAGTGGGGACATAAAATGAGCTGATGATGATGATGATGATGATGATGATGTTGCGGTAAATTAAATACAGTAAGCAATACAAATTTCTAGAAAAGCTTCCATTAAAAGATCATTTAGTATTTAGTTCAGTAAAACATTACGAAGCCGTCAAGAAAGAAAAGGCTATAGACAAATGCTTCTAAAGGCTCTACTTGAGTGATATTCATTGAAACACCTATAGGACCAGCGATTCAAGTTCCTAAAGGAGAATCACCAGCATTATCCAGATAAAGATCTAGATAATGCGGGTGGGCCGGGCGATTTGGATTTAGTCCGTTTCGATTTAGTTCGCAGTTCGGTTTAATAGAAATAAGCAATCTACAGATTGGTTCCGTAGTCTATAAGTCACACTCAGTTTTGCTCAATAGTAGTTTTTTTTTCTTCATTTATGACTTGGTGCAGTTTTCACATTTAGCCAGTGTCAACCTTATGTAAGTATTATGATAATAGAAAAGTTAAATGATATTCCCCCAAAACTTCTTGATCAGTAAGATGTGAACTTTACTGAGTCCTCACACTCACACGGACTTCTTGAGAATAAGCGATGTTGCACTGTTTTGCTTCAGTTGTGCACTCATGCAAGTTCACGAACACTAAACAATTAATGATTATTTACCATTATTTCATATTAATATTTGACATAACACAAGTTTTAGAAAATAATTGAACATTCGAACTCCTTAATTGAAATCAAGTCATCTCTGCATTTGATGGGTATTGGCCTAATTACTACGCTTGCCAAATTCTGCTCGGTAATTCATCATCATCATCATCATCATCATCATCATCATCATCATCATCATCATCATCATCATCATCATCATCATCATCATCATCATCATCATCATCATCATCATCATCATCAGGTCATTTTATGTCCCCACTGTGGGGGCACGAGCCTTCCCTGTGGATGGATAAGGAGAACGGGCCATAAACCACCACACGGGCCCAGTGCGGATTGGTGGCTGTTAACGACTGCTAATGCAGCCGGGACCAAACGCTTTACGTGCCTTCCGAAGCACGGAGGAGTCGAGATAATAAATTTTTGGTCACCCATACGATGACCGGCCTTTGCGAAAGTTGCTTAACCTCAGCACTCGCAGACCAGGCGCGTTAACCACTGCGCCATCGAGCTCCTCGGTAACTACAAACCATCAATGAAGGCCCGGCAACCACACAGCCTGATCTGGAAATTTCCCCTAGGACTTCGGGATATCAAGCCAAACGCTTTTCTACTCGGCCATACAAGCTAATACATTAGAACCATATATTATTCGAACAAACCTGTATCTGTTTCTTCTATTTCTCTCCATCTTGTCCAGTACTATATTTAGTTAACACTCGGTATCCAAACAAACTGTCCGTTGTGTTTATTTAGCAGTCTCCAGGTTTTCACGGGAGTCGGTATATTCATTGCCTTCATTAACGTTGCTGGCTAATCCAAATATAAAGCTATGTGAAGCGCGAAAACAACGGATCTTATAAAAATAGCATTTGAGAAAAGACTAGTCTCAGGTGAAACTCAAATTGGAAATGCTATATTGTGTTTCGACTAAATCGAGGACATTTTAAATAAAGGCCAGCCCCCTGACTGAGCTCTTGTAGAGTATTATTGCAGTTGTAGAAAAGAGACGCGAGTATATTCGTCGCTAAACGCGTCTCGTTTTCACAACTGCAATAATACTGCTGTTACCCCCCTGGTCAAGAGTACATTAAACCGGCAAGTATGTACTCGTATGTAAAATTTAATTGAGAGTAGATAAAGCGAAATAAATATGTAAAAATCGGCCAAAATATATTTGGTAATCAATTAAAAAAAATACCTAATGAAAATATCAGCAGCTACCTAGACGGACATTGAAAAAGCACTTATACCAAACCAATTATTTATGTACTCCCACAGAGGACTGAACCCGGTTCTATTGGTAGTGTTTACATCCACATTGCAAACAAAGTTACATATAAGTGACCGTTACGATTTTATTTCACAATTTTATTTACTTCTTGCCGGTTATAAAGTAAACATTTGCTTCAGATAAGACATACTCGTATATGTTCGCAAAGCAGCCACATATTTAATATATCAAGCAACCGTTTTTTTTAAAGTACAGACGGCGGCAGATCCATCTACCCAAACCTGTCAAATTTCTGCAATGAATATTGATTCTTATATCCAAATAATAAAGTTCAAAATTGATTGCAGAAATTTGACCGCTTTGGATAGGTTGATCTGCCGCCGTGTGTACATTCTCAAACTAAAATTTAAAAATTTAAATGAAACAATATTTACGATTTTACTAGTTTCCGTAAAATGTGTTTAATTTCAATAAGTAGTGTAACGCGTGAACAAGACAATTATATTCCATTGCAATGCTTGCACTAGTATACAAATATACTCGTACCTTTATTTATATGCAAAAAATATCTTTATAAAACTGGCTGAAATCCACTATTACTTTCAGGGTTTGTATTTATTATGTATGTTATAAGTATTACATATTGTATAAAATAGTTCTGACTTAATACATACATCAGTGTTTAAAGTTACACCACTAAGGGCCTAGTGCAAACTGTATTTATTATTCGAATTAATTCGATCTCCTTAACGGAAAACGAAAAATTGTGTCAACTAAAACGAAAATATGTATGGCGTTGAAGCAGCACAGTGACAAACGAGCAGATAAATCCCTCGTTTTCGATAACGTTATCGAATGGCAAATACAACGTATATCAGGGACCCTGTAGGTAAGATACAAAACCAACCAGGAAACTCCCGACGGGGCCGATGAACCACGAAGGCAGTTAAATTTAATATCTATTTCCAGACTCTTGATTCCTGACGGCCAATTAAGCCATTAGGATCCACGGATTAGATAACGGTAACCTTTGGGTAGCGGGTTTTAATTATTAATAACGTTTAAACTTTAGGGTTGTCGAGGATCAAGTGAATAAGTTGGCCCGTTTTATTTATTCATAACAAATCGTTGGGGCTTGTCCATACCGAGTACAGAGTACAGAATAGACACTGTACCCTGTGATCTAGTGAGACCACCATTTCAAGAGGTCTCAGTCGGTGTTCTGTTGGGTCAATGAACATCAATCAACATCTTATCTGGTAAGACCATCTCATGTAATTCTATCGTCTTAATGACATTGTCAGTACTCAGTAGCATTGTTGTGTTCCATTTTTTCAGTGGTTGGGGGTTCCAGGTAAAGTGCCCTTGCCCTTCCACTGTCCTTATCGCCACTTACCATCAGGAGAGGTTGCCAAGCGCTTCGACGAGTTGATATAATGTGATTTAACCAACCGGAAATTGAGGACGCTTAACATTCCGTTACAATTAGGGATTGCAACTTCACTATTCGAATATTTCGCATAGTGGCAAACCTATTAATCGAATATTTATGAAATGAAATGAATCAACTCAAATGTTCGAAACCTCAAGTTTTTACTCGTACAGATACCACTCACAATAATGTAGGGATTTAATAATCAATATGAACGATTTGTATATGCGTCATTGGCTTTTTGTGTAAAGGAAAAACTTGGTGATTACAGACTATTGGTATGTAGTTACCATTTCCTTCACCTCAGTGCCTCAAGCTTGAATTTGTTTTTTAAAGATTTTTTATGATTTATGAAGTATTAACACACTAATAGTACCTAGTCCTGTTGACTCAACCAGAAAGCTAAGACGCTCGTTTTTAGGTATGGGTTCCCGTCAGTAGTCTAACGGTAAGTCCCTATGGGGATTGAACTACGATTTCGCGCATTCAATTCGAACATCTTTCCGTTCGGCTACAGACGGTATGTTTATTAAAACAAACTCAGTACTTATGCAAAAGCCCTTACCAACGTAACGACTTCGCCAGTTAACATTAGCTGAGCTGTAAAAAAGACAACCTTTAAATGGGTGTGGGCGGTCGCGACCCTGAAATGATAGATAAAATGTTTGTTATAAGGTGAGTACACAGTAGACTAGAGCTACTAGAGTATTATACATCTTTAAACTTACGCGTTCCATTATAAACAAAATAATTTAACAGGGTTTCAGATCAGACAGTCCATGACCATAGCTGTCGTAACTCGGTTAACACAAAAGAACCTACTCCTGTACCACCTTTAATAATTAGTTCGCGTTAATCCTTTTTAAATTCTATGACTACTAGCGTATTCTTATGCAATGTACCGTTCATACGAACAGTACAATACTTTTTTTAAAGAATATTTTCATGTACTTAATGTAATAATTCTGCAAATGCTTGACGCTATGTTCGGCGTTTCCTGTAACATTCCATTCTGATTTGCGTTTACTCTTCATTGATGTTATATGTCGGATCTTTATGTATGTTCACATTTTTGCTCGATGAAACATTACATACATCCGATCGGTGTTTGTAAAATCAAATAACAAATACGAAGCATAGAAAATCATGCCTATAACTGAACGTCAAGCGTCGTACTCATTTTTCGGTTCGTGGCAGGGTGACACAAAAGCGGCTTGATGTTCTATTACTAAGAAAAGTTTCCTAGTGTGTACTTACCTTTAAGTATTTTTTTATTTCATAAAAATTATAGGTGTAATGCTTTATGTCACGATACGCTATTGTAACCACGACAGACTGTGTTTATCGACACTCAAGTAATTATGATTTCTACTAATTCATACAAACAAAAATGTAGCACGCATTTATTGTCGTGCCACGAGGCCGTAAATCATAGTGACATTATTTTTAGTATCATAATATGTTTTACAATGTATTTATTTACTACTAGCTGACTCGGCGCACTTCATACCGCATTTCTTTTTTCTTTTTTTAATATAGCCTATCTTACTCAGCGCTAATGTAGCATTCTAATGGTGAAAGATTTTTTTTAATCGGTCCAATAGTTTTTGAGTTCATTCGTTGCAAACATACATACATACATACATACATACAAAAATACAAAGGTTTCCCCTTTATAATATTAGTATAGGAAAGCCATTTTATGCTTTATTTATAGTATCTATATATTAATACGTGAAGCAAAAACTTTGTACCCGTTTTTACGAAACTTGCGCGGGACGGAGGAGTATGAAATTTCGCACACTTATAGTTTATATAGAGAAGGTTATCCGAATGTTAATATTTTTTTTAAAATTATGAATAAAAAATACATTTAATCAAAAAAACAACACTACACACACTACCATGAATTTGACACACACGTATTGTTTGTCTTTAATGCAGCCGACATCTGTCAATGCCAATCCAAACTCACATTCTATCTTTTTTAATTTTTCAATGCTTTGGATACAATCCGTGCAGCCTTAATAAAATTACGGTCGAATTTTGACCACTAGGCGACCACTAGTTTATGTAAATATGCTTAATAATATGGTTGGTAAAAGGATAATTACAGACACAGAAAGTGTTTACTGTCCCACAGCTGGCATTCCCACATCCTACCTACATGGACAGTAGCAGATGCAAGGTCAAAGTTACCCACCAATCCCAATGCGAAACTTCCCGAGCAAATATAGGAGAAAGTCCACCGATGAGACGTTAAAGGCTGACCATATATTTAAAATACTTTCTACGACTACATAGTCTTACATTACAAAAAAGTGGCCGTCATATCTTACAATTTTATTCTAAAAGCAATGCTTGCTTCTTTCGAATTGAACTGCGACGGCGCCGAGTTCTAATAACGAAGTTAATAATCCATAGATATAGAAGAAGACTATAGGCAAGTGATCTTTCGAGCACGTTTGCCCATTATTATTGAAACAATATCTATAAAAAAGAGTAATAGATGATAAAATATGAAAAGTTTTTTATATAGTGTGCAGGTAATTCGTATAAAGAAGTGGCTTTGTTTCAATCAGTAAGTACGTTAATGATAAGTAGTTTTTATTTATTTAGATGATAGTATCATTTAAATGAATATATTTTGTAGTATATTAGTAGTTAAAAGAGTTCGTTGTTGCTCTCTGGTTGACTGGTAGAGAACGCTTCAGGTATTAAGTCCGCCATGTAATATATGTAAAAAGAAATAAATCCAGATCAAAATAATTCGCCAGATAACCAAAGTAACAGACATAGCTTAAAGAATTAACAAGCTTATGTAACAGTGGGCTGGTCATGTAAGGGTAGACACCGCGAATCGGCAGACATAGTTTAAGACGCGTAGGCAGAGTAACGATATACGCAAAGTTTCAGGCACCAATTGGAAGAGAAGAACCGAAGATCGGGCTTAGTGGCATGCATTGGAAGTGGCCTGTGTCCAGCAGTGGACTAAAAGCTAATCATAATATTGTTAACTACGTTAAAATGTTAAACATTTATTTTTAAACTACAAGTGGTTTCCATAATTACCTTCCATTATAAGTTATCGACTAAGTATCGCGGCGATTAGTCTTTCCAAAGGCAAAAAATATTGCTTGGCCTATTTTGGTCCCATCAGTATAATGAGGGTTGACTACAACACGTGTATGAGTCAAATTCCTTCGGTTAGTCATGTGTGGGTATAAATAGATTAAGTTTATTAACAAAAAAGGTATCTACCTACATTCTATTATTAAAATGATTTTAACGAAAACTAATTTAGATAACTTTTTAAACTATAATGTTTATTTTTTAACCATCATTTGCTTTTACAATTTTATATTAGTTTACAGTCTATTTGAAACTTACGATTTTGAAGTCAATGAAGTTAATAAAGGATTGTACACACGCATGCACATTAGACAACCAGAAACAGTCAAATTTCCTCAATAGAATTTGAACTTTATGCATATGGAATATGGTTGTACATTTATTAAAGAAATTTGACAGTTTTGGATATCATAAGTAAAATCTAAACTAATATTATAAAGAGGAGAGGAGTATGTATGTATGTATGTATGTATGTATGTATGTATGTATGTATGTATGTATGTATGTATGTATGTATGTATGTATGTATGTATGTATGTATGTATGTATGTATGTATGTATGTATGTATGTATGTATGTATGTATGTATGTATGTATGTATGTATGTATGTATGTATGTATGTACCTATGTATGTATGTATGTATGTTTGCAACGAATAAACTCAAAAACTACTGGACCGATTTAAAAAATTCTTTCACCATTAGAATGCTACATTAGCGCCGAGTAACATAGGCTATATTAAAAAAAAAGAAGTCCACCCGGTCAGCTATAATTATAGTATAATTTTTATTTTTGAAAATTAGTAAACCACCTTCTTTACCTACTGTACCTCAAAGTTTACCTTAAGCTGCACGTGTATAAGTTAAAAGCCTCTGTTATTGATGCATGTGTAGATAAAGTCACCGATTGGCGTTGTCGACTTTAAATACTTAAAAGATAAGGCTGTTATTAACTTTACAGTAAATGTTTGCTCGTCAGACTGTTCTCGCTGGAAGATCAAATGTTGAAAAAATTCCACGAGCGGCATTCGAACCCGCACCCCACACATGCCGGTCAGGTCACTACCAACTATGGTATTGTGGCTCAATCCAACTCGCCATCATGTCAACAACTACGTCATCAACATCCGACATTGAATAGGCCTCCTTTGGCTAACCTACTGAGTAAGACAAGATAATGTTGATTAATTTCGGCGAGTTTGATTGAGCCACGATAGCATAGTGACAGTGCATCTGACCCGACATGACATGGGGTGCGGGTTCGAATCCCGCTATTGGAATTTTTTCAACACTTTGTTTCTTTTCGCAACGAAATTTGCGTAAAATTATAGTATATAATACTTATAACTGACCCGCGGACTTCGTACCGCTTTGACAGTTTCCACAAAACAAACAAATCATTCGTCCGCTTAAGAACACCCGTATCCTATGATGGACCCCTAGCAGCGCCACCTACCGGATCCAATTGTATCTCGAATCTACTTGAACACACACAGAAAATTTCATCAAAATCGGTTCAGCCGTTTAGAAGGAGTTCAATAACATACACACGCACAGATGATTTATATATATAAAGATAATCATAAATATACGTCTGTTATTGGTATAAGTAAGAGATGATATCTAAATACTAAGTAGTTTGCGTGAAACCTCATTATATAAAACCTTGTTTATGATTATTACTATTTACCAGTTTCGCTGCCCAAGAAATATAACAAGTTTACAATATATCCGTTTACGAGACCGTTCGCCGTTCTTTGTCATCACAAAATTGGCGCTAACTTTTCTCAGTTTTAAAACGTTTGTCCGTCTCTGAAGACTTATAAAAATACTATTGTTTCATTCTGTCAACTATAAGTAAAGAAATAAAAAAGTTATAGTTACCCAACACGGTTGCCATTAACAAGGCACAGCGTCACTCACAATTTGTTGATTTTCAATCTTCTGTCAAATATGTAAGGTTCAGTTTAGTGCTAACGGTTTCTGTGACTTATAGACGCTTGCTACCAGGGTGACGCTATTTGACGACCATGTAAAAACATTTTTACGCCTCTCTGAAGACCCTAAAGTCCCTTGAGAACACCTCGGTAGGGACCCCATTCTCTGACAAATGTCAGGCGTTTTTGTGGTTTTACAATAAGCAAATTACTATTGCTGTTGTAAGGTACTCGAAATATATGAGTTGAGTACGAATGGTTGTCGACAATTACAACATATACCTATATGCATATACAGTGTGGGCAGGCCTCCAACAAGGTGGACTGATGATCTGGTAAAGATTGCGGAATGCCGCCGGATGCGAGTAGCACAAAACCGGTCGTTGTAGAGATCCTTGAGGGACTGGACGTCTTTTGGCTGAGATGAATATGATGATGGTGATATAAATAAAATAATATGACAGAACCATCTACAGAGAACACGACTAAGAAACTGACGAATTGGTTTGCGAAATTTCTGAAAAATAATAAATATATTTTCTTATTTACCTACCTTTATATAATTAACGCACATTTTCCTCGCCCACTGCCCCTATATTTATAAATATCCCAACTCAGTGGCTAATTAGGTGTATGCATTTACAAAATTCCCCTACCATAACGAATATTCCAACTCAGCAGATCGGGCTGTGTGTTGATCGATGAGTCCGATTTGTAGATTTCGGGTGAAGTGCGCTTCTATCTTCGACCTTATCGTCAATGGCCGTCGGGTGAGATAAAAGCTAAGCGCTTCCTTCCCGGTTGTAGAATAAAAAATAATATTGATCAGGGGCCTTAACATGACTTTTTAATGCAAGTATTACTACAAAGTTATGGCACAAAATAAGGAGACCCAGAAGGTAAGCTCAAGCAATGCACATCACACATCAACAACAGCTCGGGACAGTCCGAGCACAGAGTGCCAAGTGCGAGTTTCATTCATCATCATCATCATCATCAGTTCAGCCAAAAGACGTCCACTGCTGGACAAAGGCGTCCTCCAAGGATCTCCACAACGACAGGTTTTGTGCTGCTCTCATGCAGCGGCTTCCCGCGACTACCGGAAAGTCGCCACTCGAGAACTGTTCCGCCTCAGCGGTCATCAGTCCTGCGAGCTATGTGCGATGTGCGAGCGATATCTATACTATCTATCATACTAATATTATAAAGCTGAAGAGTTTCTTGTTTGGTTGAACGCGCTAATCTCAGGAACTACTGGTTCGAATTGAAAAAATATATTTGTGTTTTTAGTTTTTAGGCTTAAGGCTATGACTAATCACGCTATGACTAATAGGAGTGGAGCAGCAATGAAAAATGTTGCAAAATCAGGAAAAAAATTTTTTGAGAGCTTTCCTTGCGCGCGCTGCATAAACGGTGAAAGTTACGCAAAAATCATGTATAACGAAACTGTTCCTCTTTAAAAGTTCTAAAAAAAGTCCGCGACAGCATATGTCTAACTTTTAAGGTTCACTCACTATAACCTTTTTCATGGTAATCAAATTAGTTCTAAAATAATACTTAGTGATCATAGCGTGATGTTCCTAAAATAGTTTTTTAATAAATTGTTCGCTAATTAACGCGGGTGAAACTGCGGGGCACACCTAGTTTATTTATATATGAGAAGGCAAATGACTCCGCTTCATCTGATGTTATGTAAGCATGAGCGGAGCCGGAGTCCAGATGCGAAGACGAAGAAGAAGCTAGTGCAGCAAGATTGTCTAGCCGTCCTCACATTGCCGACCCGCGAGTTGCTTCTTCACACATAAATGTTGTAGGAAGAAGATACGTCAGCTGCTATAACAATATACGTAAACAAATCCCAATCACCTGGCTCCAGACAAATGTATTATTTTCCATGATTGCGTGTTAGAATGCAGTGCGGGCCCTAACTGCATTGTCCAAGACAGGGGTTGCTGTAGGGAGGGCATTTCAATAGACAAATTCTTGGGCGCGACTTGGACAGCCGGCTGGCACTTACACAGTACAAAACATTTAAAAAAAAAGTTATTTATTTATTTTTTAACAAAAAAGCTACAAAACAGTTTACAACAAAATGTGTACCTAAACTTTTCTATAAAAAAATATTGCATAATTAATATAATATGTGCAAGATTTTTTAAAATATACTTCTCATAATTTGGAAAACAAATGCTGAAAAAACTTTCACGAGCAGGTTTGAACCCGCACTATGACATGCCAGGTCATGTGCACTACCAATTATGCTATCGAATTTATTTATTTATTATGCTATAAAAATTTGCGTAAAATTATATAGGTAGGTATAACATACTTGTCATATTTTGACCCGCACTTTTCTGTATTACAATATGTTAACATTTACTTTGTCTATTTCGTATACATAATTTATAAAAAAAAATACTAATTAAGGTTTAACGCGTACAACGTTGACTACAAAGAAATGTTTCATTATCGCCAGGCGTAGCCTAGTGTAAAAAATAGGAAATAGTATAAAATGCCATTGTAAATGTTTCTGATAAATAAATATTATTCTTTTGTATTCTTTTCGATATTACGACCATTTTTCTCAATTTTCTAGCTAACAATAAAGTATCATCAAAAATAACATATTCATTGCCGGGCAGACTAACTCTGACTCATTCTCACCAAATAAGTAGTGTTGTAATACTCGTTAGTTAGAAAATGACTCAAGTTTCCAAAGCGTTCAGGAAATAGAATCAGTGAGCCGGAAGCGGTAGCGGCGTATTGCATTCCTCAATAAAACATTTAATAATAAAACATTTAATAATAAAACATTTAATAATAAAAAGGAATTTTATATGTATAACATCTTAACATTGACATCTTCGCAGACAAACCCCAGAAATTAAAGCGTCAAATATTGCAGTCCCTTGAAGTAAAGCTAAATAATTAATGAATAGTTGCAATAAATTGTATTTGTTTTTTTGTTACTTGACTAAATTGTATTGCATAAGAATAGTATTTAAATAATATATTTTAGTCCACGTTGCATGCCGTGGCAGCCAATAAGATGACAGCCCATTTTTGTATGAAAACAATTTTTACCCCGTTGGGAAAAAGGCGTGATGGTATGTATGTATGTATGTAACAATTTTGCTTGTATTTGTGTTATATTTGTTGGTTGTCCTATTAAATAAAGTTAAATATGGCTGGGTAATAATTATGTAAAATATGATAGGTAGGCACGTAAGATATCAGTCTATAAAATTTATTATATTATGACAGCGTAGGGTGTTATGATGGGCCGTTCAAAATTTAATTCGCCTTCGTAAACCTTACGGTGGAGACCTTTTACCGAGAAGAAGCCGCAAAAAAACTTGATAAGGTCTGTTTCTTTCTTCGGTAGTCCGTTACGTTATACTTATGCCCATGTTTTAAACTGATAATGTGCGATGCCCTGAGCCCAGCAGTGGGGCATTTGTAGATTAATTGATAATTAATAATATTAGTTAAAAAGCCTTCGTATTAAAAAAAAATTACGATACCTCCACAAAAAAACATATGATAAAATAACTTTCCTAATTCCATACTAATAAAAAGAGTAATTTATTGAAATTCTATTTGGATTCGCTTTGGTGTCACCGTCGGTCCTCAAGGGCTGACGGATAATATACATGGGGCACACCGAGGGGATGAAAGGCTAAAATAAAAGGGATTATGGGGGAATTACGTCGCCATGGCAACGGCGTACCCCGGCAAGGAATAACGAGAGTCCTTGCATAAAAACACTTTAGGAAGTCTATTCCGGTAGAATTTTGTTATCGCTCCCTACGAGTAGTAGCAAAACAGTTTATGTAAACCATTTTGTGGTTGTCGCTACAGTTCCCGAAATAAATGAAAAAAAAAATATATACACAAAAAATTGTTACAGTACGTATACATTATTACTAGTAGTCCCCAAGCTAGGTAATTCTGTCTATGGGAACTTACATCTATACTTATATTATAAAGCTGAAGAGTTTGTCTGTTTGTTTGGTTGAACGCGCTAATCTCAGGAACTACTGGTTCGAATTGAAAAAATATTTTTGTGTTGAATAGTCCATTTATTGAGGAAGGCTATAGTATAGGCTATATTACATCACGCTGTGACTAATAGGAGTGGAGCAGCAATAATTTATATGGCAAAACAACGTTTACCGGGTCAGCTAGTTGCATATAAAATGAGTGTCTGGGCAAATGACTCCACTTTACCTGGTGTTAAGCAATAGCGGAGTCCAGGTGAGAAGACAGCTAATGGAGCAGTGTTGTACCTCACAGCCGTTCTCACCTTATCAACCCGCAAGTTGTTTCTTTACATCTCACTTAAAGGACCAAATGAACGATCCCTCCTCCTTACAATATTGGGCATTCCGGCGCACGCTGGATTCCATTTGTTTGTGGAAGTTATAATTTATCAATAATTTTGAAAGAAATCAAACAATGTAACACTGAATACTGCTATAGATTCTTAAGGGTGCACGGACCAAAAAAAGCCAAAAATGCAGTCACGGTTAAGTTGATATAATTGAAAATACTATCGTATTATATTTAGTATCAAAGACACATATATAGTTACATACATGTATTTTGTTTGTTGTTTTTTCTATAATATCGTTTTTGGGCAAAAAACATGAAAACGAGAAGCGGCGTTTAGTTGATATCTTATAGTTTATCTAAATTATTGTACCTCTGATTTTGTCTAAACAATCACCAATGTCTAAACTACAAATCGTCCATCTCACATTTTCGATTTATCGAGCGGTTTTTTTAATTATTATTTTTCAAATTAACACTTTAAATTCCCCATACAAAAATTGTATGGCCGCGCGGCATATTTAATAAATATGGACGAAGACACTTCAAATAAAATATATGACACTTGTCATTTGCGGACGGCGCAAGCGCACCTATAAATAACTGATATGGGCATCTCTAGCGTTCTAATCGTCTCTAGTCTGACTACCTCCAGAATCAGTATAAGGCATACCAACTAAATAATACATACATATGATTCATTTCAGACTACAAAGTTTGAGAAACAGTTATACATTATGTATTTAAATTAAAATTATGTACAAAATTTACATTCTTAAACATAACAGTATAAAAAATATAAAGAAAGAAATACGAAAAAGATTCACATGTTTGAAAACAACTTCAAAGAACAGCATCTGATTAACGAATGTTACATTCAAATCCAAAGTAACCTCGTTCGGCGGTATCGTATTATTTATATGATAGATAATGAAATGAGAAAAAATATCATTAAAAATTATGATAATGTAATGTATGTTCAAGATACAAGTCATACTGTGATTTCACATGAAGGTCGTGTTGTATGGATGGGAAAAGAGGAACAAAGAAAAGATGGATGGATTGTGTGGTGGATGATATGAAAGGGGAGTGACTGTACAGGTGACGACTGATAGAGGAGAGTGGAAGAAACGGACTAAAAGTAACAGGGGCCAGTGAATGAAAAAGAATATGATATTAGGCACGCCATACTTTTTAGAACTAACGCTGCTTATTTCAATTTAAATTATCTTCCAACAGCACTTCCATTATTTATGGCTGCGACTACGCTTGCATAGCATATTTATGTTTTAACTACTAAGTGCTAAGAAGAATATACTTCAAAACTTTCGCGTTTCATGTTAAATGAAATATTTTACGGGGTTTAATGCAAACTAAATTCGGCTTTAGATTGCTGTGGATAAGGATAACTATAAGGAAGAGCATTTACACTGCAGATTAATCATCTGGATAGGGATGCAACAATACCGATGCCGATAATCGTAAACTGCAGGTTATCGTAATTTTTGACGATCATTCGTATCGTAAAAAGTATTACGATTTATAACGATTTTTAAAACTAGTTTTGTGTAAATTTTTTTCGTGAAAAGGAATCCAAGACAGCATCGATGTTTGCTGGCAACACTAATGACAGTCATTTTCCATATTTTAGACGTTTGCCACTGACATTTGTCCATCAAACCAGCTACTGTAGATTCGGAAATGATTGTTCTCCACAGCTAGTTTAATCCACAGGGATATAAAAAATAGACTGAAACCAGATAATAAAAAATAAAAAAATTACATTTAAGTGATAAATTGTCTTTAAAATTTAAATAAATGTGATTTTACTCAGCTGTCTTGTGTTATTAAATGTAAATAAAATAATCGTAATGCATTCGTTAACGCACTCGTTATCGTTATATTCGTATCGGTATCGTAATAGACATATCGTTGCATCCCTACATCTGGAGCTTCGAACTTCGGAAGGCATGAAAAGCCGCTGGCCCTGGTTGCATTAGAAGTCGTTGACAACCACCAACCCGCACTGGACCCGACGCGTGGTGATTTTTGGCCCGCTCTCCCTAACCATTCATATGGAAGGCTCGTGCCCCAACGTGGGGACGTAAACTGAGCTGGTGATAGTGATGATGGTGAAGGGACACTGCCATTGTAATAAAGCGAACTGTTTAGTATAGGTATCCTAGACATATCTCATTATCCATACATATCCAACGTTTTAACTGATATGGTTGCTTAAGTAAGTTCGCTTTAAAAGCCTGCTAGTCCTTTACTGGGCACAGCATGTTGATTTTTTCATTGGTTGTCAACTTTATGTTAAGGTAGATAAAGTTAAAAATAAAGACAACAGTATTTGTACGAAAGCTCTTATTGCATGTGGATCTAACTTATTAGCATGTGTTGCAATAAATTAACAAAAAACATAAGATAATTTTGTATTATTAATGTAAGGTCAAACTTTAATCTATTTCTTCTTTCAGTTGAGCAAAGGTCTCCCCGAAATCTCTCCATACGTCTAATACTTTGGCAGTATCCCACCAAAGAAAATATCTTTAGAAGGCGAGATAAAAAAAAATAAAGGATTTAACATAACATACCTAACATTTCAAAACGATAAAGCATTCTCTATAAACATTTTAAAAGTCTAATATATCGCTCGGAAACACTAAATCGAAAGTGTCGAACACAAAGGGGATACGTACCTACCGGAAAATTCCGTCCGGAAACCGGAATACAGGTGCACCGCCCATACGGGTAGGAACGCGTAAAATTGTCAGTCTCCATTCCGAAGGTTCCAGAAACAATTGTCTATTATCTAAGCGCAGTTTCAATATGTCGGACAAGCTTTAGATGCGGGGAACGAGACAATGAATTGTTGGTTGGTTCTACGTTCTACAATTTATAAGTATTGCAACTTATTCTACTTCTAACTGTAGTGGTCACGATTAATTCTAATGTGTTTCGGAAAAAAATGAAAAATGTTTTTATTTTCAGTGAGACTTGATCCCACACTATTACTACTATATCAATATACCAATCACGCTATATTCGTGGCAATAACCAACCAGTGCAATTTTATTATTCAGTTTTGTATGTTATAACCTTAAATTTTTATACGCTAGTTTTCAAGAAAAACGCCAAAAGACATTACGATTAAAAAGAAAAATAAAGCACTTTCGGAAGTTTCAATTCAAAGGAGCCGAAACAGAGAGGCCGCAATGCCTTCACCGCTTACACGTGCCCCTAGTTTCATTCAAAAGAGCCGACAGAGAGTCCGCTCTTAAAAATATTACAATTTTTGTGTCAGGAAAAGTAAAAATAAAACTAGCCTGAATTTTTTTTAAATGCTAGGGCCTTATTTCTCTGATATAATTAGATGTTTTGTCAAAATATTTGCAGTTGATAAAAAGTGACCTTATACACTTCTCATCAGAAAAATCGAAACACTTCCCCGTTTTTATGGTTTCTGTCCTAATTTTACACAAAAGAGTTTTCATTCCATGAAAAAAATCACATGATTGTATAGCTGGCACTTTGGCCATTACATGACAAGAGAAAATTCTAATCGATGAAGAATCGTATGGAAGCAGTAATAAGAGTGTGTTGTTTTATCAATTTCTTTCATACTCCATACAGGGTTATTTTTTTTTTAATATAAGAAGGAGGCAGACGAGCAGGCGGGTCACCTGATGGAGAGTAATCATCGCCGCCCATGGACACGCGCAAAACCAGAGGAATCGCAGACGCGTTGCCGGCCTATGACTTGTTGAACAAAATACGAAACCCATGAAAATTTAATTTGAATTTAGAACATTAACATTAGGATTTGAAAACCTTATATTATATACTATTAAACGACATTTGAAATATATTCCTTAATATACACTTTTTCTGATAATCCTTACAAAACATAAACTTGCAAGGTGTTTCGATTTTTCTGATGAGAAGTGTATATGTAGTCTTTGTACACACGCCTGCACACAGACTACCATATACTGTCAAATTAACTTAATATGGACTTAATGTATATATGGCATATGGTTGAAAATTTATTGAAGAAATTTGACAGTGTCGGATAGGTTTATGGGCAGGCGTCTGTACTAACGAGAGCCAGAGATTAACTATAATTCATAGTTAGTGCTGGATGCGATATTTTAATAACAAGTTGGTCACAAGTGGCTTCGTCACTTTGATCCCAAATGAATTATCTTATATTAATAGGCTTCAGTTGTTACATTGCGATTATATAAAAAATACTAAATATACGTGCTCAATAAACCACACAAACGAATAATATTTACGAGCAGCTTCAACTGACCGCACTTTTTAAAATTTTAATAAAGTTGTTTTCTGATCCATTCTATTCCATTGTTCCCTAGCTACAAAAAATCTTTTTTTGTATCCAGTAATATTTTAATACATACATAATAATTATTCTAGTAGTGAGTATACCCTCCTTCGCCCTTGTCTGGGGGAGAGTTTCACATAACCATTTGCGTCTTGCTTTACGCAGTGGTATATATTTACGTAATGCATTTACGCATACGAAAAGAAGGTATAGAAAAAACAGCGCAGCGACTTGCGTTCCAGCTCCGATCTTGCAAGTTAAGCAACTTTCACAAAGATGGGTGTCCAAAATATAAATTTATCCAGGTCCAGGCACTTTACGTTGTTTCCTGTGTGAGGAATCAACTTGCGGCTCGGCAAGAAGAGGATGGCTGATTAGCTAGTGAAGCACAATCCACAAGTCTTCTCGACTTGAGTCCGCATTATTATGTAGAGCGGAATCAAATAATGAAAAAAAAAACTGGTGCTTGTGTTTATCATTCAAATTAATCATCATCATCATCAACATCATCATCATCATCATCATCATCATCATCATCATCATCATCATCATCATCATCATCATCATCATCATCATCATCATCATCATCACCATCATCATCTCAGCCAAAAGACGTCCACCGCTGGACAAAGGCCTCCCCCAAGGATCTCCACAACGACCGGTTTTTCAAATTAATATTATAATCTAATTATATGTACCATTAGCTATCAAGGATTATATGTTAAATAAAACTTTAGCAGGTCAGATTGCTCTTGCGGCCATCTTTAGAACAAGGAATCTTCATAACTTTTTAACTTTCCATTTGATTTATTGCAGTCGCGCCATGTTGTGAAGTGTTAGGATTAATCAAGTCTTCGTATGAAGAAGTCTTCATTAAAAAACATTTTACATGTATTTAATATACCTACATACTTCAATATTCATATAAATTAATAAGGAAAATAAAGAGAATAAAGAGATCTAGTAAGTAAGAAAATAAAAAATAAAAATTAAGAAATATTATTGTCAATGGTGTGTAGAAAAGTCGAACATGCCATTTAGAAAAGTGCACACGTGTAAAGGCATATAATATGACTGTATATTCTTTAGCCGTTAAACTTTGTTATAATGCTTTCTATCTTATTTTTTATGTAATTGAAGTATTTATTCAGCAACAATTTTCATGTAAATATCTACGCATATAAGCGTGTTTTCTCTTTTTTTATAATGACAAACTGTTGTGTTGTTTGTTAGCTGGTAATTTATAATGTTACATTTATATAAATAATTAACATTTGAAATAATTTTTTATCAAATATAAAAACATATTCCATCTGCACTTCGGTTTTCTGTCTCATCGTCATTTATTCACCATTAATTAGAAGAGACGTGGTCGCTCACTATGGGCCTCATTAGAAGGCTCAAGGTCACTCAAAGAGCAATGGAGAGAGCTATGCTCGGGGTTTCTCTGCGTAATCGAATCAAAAATGAGGAGATCCACAGAAGAACAAAGGTTACCGACATAGCCCGAAGAGTTGCTAAGCTCAAGTGGCAGTGGGCAGGGCACATTGCTCGCAGGATGATGGCCGCTGGGTCAGAACAGTCTTCGAGTGGCGACCGCGTACCGGAAAGCGCGTGTGGGGAGCCATCCAACAAGGTGGATCGACCATCTGGGTAAAGGTCGTGCCACAAAAGTGGTACATAAAATGAGCTGATGATGATGATGATGTATTTACTTTACTTTGCCCAGCCGTAAGCGAAAGAGTTCTTCAAAGAATCTACTGTTTGGTTAGAATTATTCCGATGCAAAAAACTAGACACCATTTTATCTTGCGATGATTACTTTTCCTGCGACTCTGCTCTGTTTTCTTGGAGACGGTACTAACTAAATATTTAAATAGCTTGTACGAGTATTTATTTTTCAAAGCCTGTTTTCTTTTTACTCGAGGCAAAGAAAACAGTTTATTTATACAAACACGGTGCTCGGAGCTCGATGGCGCAGTGGTTAACGCGCCCGGTCTGCGAGTGCTGAGGTTAAGCAACTTTCGCAAGGGCCGGTCATCGAACGGGTGACCAAAATTTTTTCATCTCGAGCTCCTCCGTGCTTCGGGACGCACGTAAAGCCGTTGGTCCCGGCTGCATTAACAGTCGTCAACAACCATCAATCCGCACTGGGCCCGCGTGGTGGTTTATGGAAAGGCTCGTGCCCCAGCAGTGGGGACATAAATTAAGCTGATGATGATGATGATGACCACGGTGATCTAACTAATTTATATCTTACGAGTAAAACAAACCTTCATCTCTCCTGATGTAAAGTGACGATAAGGACAAATGGAAGCGCACTTCATCCTTAATCCTCAACTACTGATGCTACTAGCTAACTAAATAAACAATAAACAGTGATCTCTTCTGGTGCAGATATTGTTGTCGACTTGGCCATAGTAATATATTTACGCTCGTAAACAGCCTATAACTGTACCACTGCTGGGCAAAGGCCTCCATCATTGAAATCAAGTCATCGCTACAATTGATGGGTAATGACTTCGAATCCGAAATACATTTTGCCCGACCTGGACATACAACCCGGTACCTTCCAGTATCGGGCCGAGCGCTCTGCCACTGGACCACGAAGGCGTTATATTTATGCTCGTCACTGTATAACTTCCTAACAGAGTATAAGCTTCGAATAGTCATTCTGTGTTCTGCCTTTACCCTAACTTGTAATGAAGTTTACAAGACGCGGAATATCTATTCCAAGCTTATAATCTTGTACAAGATAGGCCGTAACTACATACCCTCAGTTCCCTACTACCGGTACACAATATTTGCTCATACATCCAGCCGCTTGCTAAGCGCTTTCATAGCACATCTCGTACGAAAGCCATTAGGTCACCTATTACAAACTTCCTTGCTAAGCCAAACCAAGGGAAGCAGCCCAATTTATACCGCTACTTGGCTTTTAACACCGTCTATTGAACCCATGAATCGTTAACGGCTGAGATTAGCATACTTCAGAGTAGCTGTAGTTACATAATTTGTATGGTTTAAGTATTAGCAAACATAAGCGAAGTATCTACAAAGTGCTTCTACAGCGGAAGTAGCATAGATTTAGAACGGTTTCAGTTGTGTTTTTTACTCATGGAAGATGACAGTGTTTTGTTTTTCTTTTAATTCAATTCATTTCAAAATATTTTTATTTAAGCATCATGGCTCATTTGGGTTAGTTACAATAATTATCTTAGCTTATGTTAGTAAAATTAACATAATCAATAAAATTAATTAATAAATTATAAATTAAAAATATAATTAAAATTTTTAGTTTGTTTTTTCTACGAGTAAGCACTTGATCTTCGCCTCAAAGTTAAGTGATGATAAAGTCGAATGTTGATTGAACACATCATCATCATCATCAGCCTAACTCGTCCACTGCTGGACATCAGGCTCTACAAGTGCACGCCACTGAGCACGGAATCTACAACTGAAAAACTAGCTATGACCTCTTAACTGTGGAAACACATCTTATATTATTGTTACGGCGACATATTTGAACAAAAACTGAACCCCGCTGATAATCGAACCCGTAATCGCTGGGTCTAAGACCGGTGGTCTGTCCTAAGTGGCTATTAAATATACTATATTATTTAAACCCCGGCACCACACCCCCCGTGTGGTGCCGGGGATAAAGAATTGCACCACCTCATTTCTTCCCGTGCGTGTCGTAGCAGGCGACTATGGGACTATTCCAGAGGATGGGCAGCAGCGTCTCTCTGTGATTATTCTCACCTTACTGCGATCGCCAACCCGCCTGCCAAGCGTGGTGATTAAGGCAAATTCCCCTCAAGATAATTTATCCTTGAGGGAAGCCTTTGTCCAGCAGTGGACGTCTTTTTGGCTGAGATGATGATGATGATGATGATTTAAATCTAACGCTAGAACAACAATCAATGCTACAGCACTATTATGCTCCGACAGTTAACGATTCAAAGGTACCTAGATAGTCAGTTCCTGTAGTACAGATTTCGGATGAAGTGCATTTCCATCTTCAGCCTTATCCTGACTTAGCATCAGGTGAGATGAATGCTGAGTACTTACCCGTTGTAAATAAATGGCACATCGCCAGCATCGCTTTATTGAAATCGGCACCTAAAACTACGGCTGGGAAGAATAGTTTAATTTGCGCTCAAGGTAAGGATGTCATTACATTTTATCACTCATTCGGCTGATTGTAAGTACAATAACGAACTAGTTGTAACTAATTTAACATAATAACTAGTAAGAAATAGTATTTATTACACACTTGCTTATATCTTCTAATAACCGCTGCGTGCACTTGGAGAGGCCTATATATCCAGCAAAGACTAACATAAGCTTATGATGGTGACGTTGATTATGGTGAAACACATTTTGGTATTGTGGTTGGACCACCTGTCTTAGATATTTGGTTGATGGTAGGGTTTGGTCTTAGTCCACCTGGCAAGCTACCACCATCATTATCTAGGTCTGTCGCCATACAATGTTACTGGCATTGTTGGGTTCCAGTTAAAGATCAGATCGCCAGCTCTTCAGTAGTTGAGGGTTCCAGGTGAAGTGCGCTTCCACTTTCATTTTTAACGTCACCCATCTGGTGCGATGGAGGCCAAACGTTTCCAGATAGTCAATAGATCTCAATTAAAATCGCTCCAGCTTCAATAACAATAACAAACATTTCTGTATCTCTATAAAAAACAGTACACTCATCAACGCGCAGTCAATCGCACAATCAAATGGCATTTAACAAACAAATGATTACATGTCATCAAACGGCGCTGTTACAAAATAATGAGACTGCAGAAGGTAAGCTTCACACAAACGCATTTGAGCAACGCACGCATAGACAACCTCTCGCGAACACGCAATCTTGCAACAGCTGCGCTCGGACTGTTCCGAGCTGTTCCAAGATCCGTGCTGTAAGAGGGTCCTGTGTGTGCGTAATGCAAGCGGGGTATGTATAAAGACGACACCTCGATTTGTGGATATTCAAAAAGGCTGATCCTTACTGGCGCTGTTATAAGGGCGAAAATATCGAAAGTAGCCACTGCGAAAATTGAGACCGCAAATTAAACAGAATCTAAATAATATTTTTTATTATTATTGGTTTTAGTTATCAAAATATGCAGCTACTAAATTACGAATATTGATGTTATCAATGTATTTGAGTGGTTTCCAAGCATTTAAATTAAGTAATTTTGTTGTAATTTTCAACAATAGTGATTTTTTAGTGGTATTTTCGAAAATAATTATAATCGAGTCAAAATTATACAATCGTGTATTTGAGCTAGCAAATGCAAGGTAAAGACATGAATTTACCTGTATCAACATTTCTGATTCGTTAGTCCTATTATAGTCTAACAGCCGAAATTAATAACCTATCCTCAGCAAGGGATACGCCTACTAGAGATTTGTTGCATAGTTATTTCTGTTATTTGGCGGTTGCTAGGTAACTAAACTAAGATAGGCCTATCTCTTACCAGAGATAAGTTATTAATTTCGGCTGTTTGACTATTTGACGGAAGTTGGTGCATTTTTCAGTGTGTCGCCATAAGCTTACTTTCTGGGTCTTGTTTATAATGTGGCGGCGTGCCGAAGCAATTTGCGGCAAGGTCGGATCGTTCGAGTCGCGTGACCGCCCCAATCAAACGGTGGAAAAATAGTTATGGCGCTCAGCTGTCCGATAAAGCCGACAAAATATTTCGTGGATAAACGGCGGTTTGACGTGATAAGCGGGCTGTCAGTCCAGTAGCTCGATGGCGTGGTAACGCGCTCGGTCTGCGATTGCTGATGTTTGCAACTATTGCAAAAGCTGGTCCTCTGATAGGTAATCAAGTCTCGAGCTCGTCTTGCCGTCGAGGTCCTGATCCATCTCCGTTGCAAAGACTCGATGGTATTAGGGTTTTTAGTGGGTAGGATTCCCCTCCCTTTGTCAAAGTACTGCACCGAAGAAAATGCATTAGGCATGCCACTGAGCCACGAAGACGCAGATGTTTATAAGGGACTCTTCCTAAAATCCTGTCCCTTATTTATTCCTCCTGTAGGATTCTACCTCAAACCAACGAGGTAATCCTCGAAGCGCTCCCATTTGGGAGCGCTCCCAACGAAGCGCCCCAAACTATTCCTCGAAGCGCTCCTTTTAATAACTGCTAATAAAAGGAGCGCTTCACAATTTAAAATATTGAATATACCAACTTATGTCCCCTACCCTAATGTACCTATTCCTGCTGCCTGGCAGCATTGTTTGAATTTTAGTAAGATTACAAGGCATGAGGCACAAAATCCTCAGCTTTAGAAGCGGCAACTACAAAAGCGATATTAGTTAGCGATTATTTAGTCATTAACTCAACCATTTTAAGCGTTAGAAAGCTTATTGACATTAGCTCCTCCATTAAAGACGCCCTGGCTTAACAGAAAGCTTGCTAAAAGGATAGCTCGTCTAGTCTCTCAGTTTTATAACAAGAAATTGGATTAGCCTCCGACGTCTGATGCGACAAAAATTAATTACATCGGCCTTTTCAACCTTCTATTGGGGCCTTAGAATGCTCGCTTGCAAGGTGATCCATTATTGACACTTCATTTTCGAAAAGCTAGATGTCACTAATGTTAAAGGTTATTTAGTTACGGTGAGATGGGCTTATAAATATTTTTTGTGGTTCAGGCGTTTAAAATATAATAGAATAGGATAGATTATTCATGGGAAATATATTGTAAGTACAACATCAGGTGTTACATTTTGTTAGCGAAACCTTGTTCACTCCGCCTTATATAGGATGCCAATTTTTACTCACAAACTAGTTAATTGAACTAAGATTAGCGATAAGATTACAGCAGAGACGACAGCAGACGTACAGAAGACAGGTCAACCTACTAGAAGATGAAAAATTTACTGAATAAATTTCGAACTTTTTGCTTCAGGTATAAGGTTCCATCTATACTAATATTATAAAGAGGAAACCTTTGTATTTTTGTATGTATGTATGTTTGCAACGAATTAACTCAAAAACTACTGGACCGATTTCAAAAATTATTTCACCATTAGAATGCTACATTAGCGCTGAGTAACCTAGGCTATAATAAAAAAAAAATTAAAAAAAAATGCGGTACGAAGTCCGCCGGGTCAGCTAGTATAAGATAAATAAGGTTGAACTGCTGTCGTGTGTACCTTTAGGGTCGTTGATTTTGGGTAAAGTGCTCTATCCTGCGGCCTTATCGTCACACACAGGTGAGATTAAGGTAATGTCTATCCTTCTCTTCTGCAACCAACAAAACTGAATATCAGTTTGGTGACTAAACTGGCTTTTTTTAAGAGAGTATGCTGATGGCTTTGTACGATCTTTTCACAGCGTCACCGGAATTTTAGGGGCGGGCGGCGAGAAACTTAAAGGATTCCTCAAGCCGCGTGATCGGAACTGTCAGAAGATTTCTAGAGGGAATGGCATCACGCAAGCGTGTTTTCCCTGCTAGATTCTCTGAGGTGTTCGGATCAGATCAGGAGCGGAATAACCCAAGGACGCCTCCGAAGGCTAGGACCTCAGCTCCGGTTAATGAGGATGGTTATACTAAACTGGCAAACGAACATACGGCATACCAAGGGTAGTAACGCATACGTTACCAACCCTAAAGGTTCAATTATAATGCACCTGCGCTTTGTTTTACTAAACTTATTGACATTCAACAACAAAAGTTGCTGATCAAAATTAAATTACTAATAAAACTTAAGATTCAAAAATAGGTAGGGTAAAGCACCAAAGAGTACGTATCCCCATACGAAATTCTATTTTACCTATTGGCAAACACACATTCATGGGATTAATAAATACTATGTACCATATTAACTCCATGCACACGTTATATCGCCGGCAAGTAGTTGCTAACAGATTTAATTACTTATATTCAATTATTAGCACTGAGGTACTTTTTGGTTGTATGTGCTCTTTGGTGGCTTTACACTAAGTACGTATACGAGTTCTTTGCTATGTTTTACCAAAAATAAATAGCTTGTAAAATGAAATCATACAAGTTCCGATATATTGTTAAACCTACAATTAATAACGCAATGTGTTGTGTCGATATATGAACCAAATATATAAAATAAAATAGAGTCGTAGTAATATAAGCAAAAACAAAATAAAGTTATTTAATCTATTGATTGTATTGTATGACCTATCCTGAAATAATATTAGCTTCGTGGCTAAGTACAATGCTTTTACTGTATTACAATTTCGTAACTGACTAAGGCTCTATGAATGACTAAACGCCAGGTTTCTCATTAAAGTAGGATAGAGTATACGCAACTAAATATGTAACTTGCAAATAAGTGATTCAGCATCGACCAAATAGATTTAGTAACCGTTTGTACTAGGCTTTCAGATTGCAAAGGTACTAAAGTTTGATAATGAAATTGCGAATCTAATATTAAAACGCTTTGTTGCGCGCACGATCCTTGAGATTTAGCATGTTATAGCTCATATATTTTGGAGAAGGAGGGCAGAAATATAACATTTACGTATATAATGTGTAATTTACGTATCTAATGTAAGAATTAGCAAGTTGAAGTGGCAGTGGGCCGGCCATATCTGGCGAAGAACCGACAACCGCTGGGGTAAACGTGTTCTTGAGTGGAGACCACGACTCGGTAAACGTAGTGTAAGACGACCTCCGGCCAGGTGGGAGATGACCTGCGAAAGACTGCAGGCAGATGCTGGATGCGTCAAGCTGAGGACAGGGCGCTATGGCGCTCATTAGGGGAGGCCTATGTCCAGCAGTGGACTAAGATGGGTCGATGATGATGATGATGATGATATAATGTGTCTTTTTTGAGGAGCTCGATGGCGCAGTGGTCTGCGATTGGCGTAGTTAAGCAACTTTCGCAAAGGCCGGTCATCGAATGTGTAACCAAAAATGTATCATCTCTAAGTCCTCCTTGCTTCGGAAGACACGTTAAGCCGTTGGTCCCAGCTACATCAATAGTCGTTTAAAACCACCAATCCGCACTGCCCGCGTGGTGGTTTACGACCCGTTCTCCCTATATCCATCTATAGGGAAGCTTCGTGCTCCAGCAATGGGGACATCAAATGAGCTAATGATGATGATGATGTCTTTTTTATTTATCATGACCATGGGTGGTCGGTATCTTAGCTTATCCTTTGGTAACGTGGATCCACGGCGCCAAACAATTAAAATTCTATTGTGTCTGCTATTACGGCAGCCGACAGGTTAAATTCCTATACAAATTGTTATCGAATAGAGAAAAAATGAGGTCTTAAAAACGGCGACAACTAGTCTGAATTGTTATACAGAGGCCAACACCACCAACAATTAGTTGACCGTGAATCGTGTACTATCTTACAAAGCACCACTTAACAATCCATATCGGTAATCAGCGGCGAGCAGGCAACATCATAAACTGACCGCTGAAGCAGCATAATCCGCCCATAATCGTCTATTAAACTGCGACTAACAATACTGACGGTAAATCGGCTTGTGCTTTGTGCGACCGGCCATTATCCCATAATACCTATTAGATGATCCTTAGCGATTGGATATTGTCGACTTTGGAGAGTAAGTGATAATATGATCATAGATATATATACCTGAGGGATCGCATGTTAGAGACGTTCAAGGGTCAGGTTAGGAGTAATTTTTTACATTAATCTTAGCTATGTTTGCTAACGACATAAGTGACCAAACACAACGAGAAATTCAATAATAATACCACAAGTGCGAAACGCAACTGTGACGAAATCAAACGTAGCCATTTTTAAAACTAAAAACTAAAATACCATAAAATGAAGCTTCAGCGTACGTGTTTTATTGACGGCTCAGCAAAAAAAAACCTTAAATATAATAACAAGTTTGTGTAAAAACATGCATGGCGACCATAATGTAAAAAAAATAAGTACTGTCACTGTATGTTGACAGTTACAGATGAGATAGCCAGAGCTTCAGTGGATGAAGATTCAGAGAAATGAGACAATTACATCTTTGACTTTATCGTATACCATCAGATAAGATGCCAAGAGCTTCCCCGTCGCGGAATTTAAAATTATATCTGTATTATAACATTTGCTACATGTGAGGTCCTGTTTTTGTTATTAGTATATAGTTTAAAACTAAATTAAGTGCCACATAAATACCGCTGAACTGAAATTTAAAAAGATTGTAGTTATAGTATTGTCATTTATGATTTTAAGTTACCGACATTTATAAATCAAATCAAAACGTAGCTAAAACTATAATAACAATCTTTGGAAAAAAAACAATTCAATAACAAGAAACAGCAAAAACCCATCACGCCCTACGTTCGCGAGTAACCATTAACAGACGCCAACTCCAAAAACTTTGTAACTCCAAAGAGAAAAAACTTCTAAATGCCACAGCAAACTTGGCCATTTCGGCTCTCATCGCATTAACCTCACGAGGCCACACTCAAGTGCATAGCCATCTGACACGTACTGTTATTCCATGTCCATAGAGATCAATTTGAACTAAAAGTGTCAAGCTTAATGTGTGCTTCAGCTCCAACCTGTCTAAAATAGAGAGTGGACTCCACACACTTTATTGGACTATACGTGACCATGGTGCACCTCTCTCTTTCTCTTTTTCTCTCTCTCTCTCACTCTTTCTATATGAGAATGCCTTACGAATAAATTGGAGCCAGAAGGGATCACGAATTATGTGGGACTCTTCACCCCTTCCAGCCACGAAAAGCTCGACGTGGAGAGAGGCCTACTCACTAAAAAACTAGTACCATCCCTTCTCTACCACAGGGATGGCTCAGCACCTCAGACAGCAGACATCAAGACAGTATAGTGCAACTTTCTGGACATGAAACACAAGAAGACTGGATTAAGTATGTTTAACAGAGGCCTGCGTAGACAGTATCTTTTATTCTACAATGGAGAAGCGTTTGGCGTTTATCTTACTATATGTTAAGTGATAAGGCAGAAGCGCACTTCACCGGAATTCTCTTTTACTAAGGAATCTTCCAAAAAGCTTGCATGAGGAATGGTCCCACATTAATAGTCCTATGAAGCCATGTGGATTGAACCACGATCCTCGCATTCAACCGAAACAGCTCCTCCTTATATGGCTTAAATATATTTTCATTTCACGGTTTCTAGTTACACTGACCCGGTTAACCCAAGCCGAGGTTCTAGCCTTTAGTTCTACCCCTCAGCTTTTCCACTTTCGTCATGCTGCTTCCCTTATATAACCTTCATGGATTGGATTATTCAGTCATAACTTGAGGTACCATTTTAGTTTCTCCCCAAAGTACAACAGCAAATTCTTACCGAAAAATTCTCTGCAAACTCCCGTAAAGATAGAATAGAAATAGGTTTTAGATGCGCAAGTAGATCTTACTCTTAAATAACTAGATTACAGTAACGGGCCACACCGGCTGCGATTACCAAGTTGGCTCGTTACCCTAGTTTTTGGGGTGCATTCTTGATGCGGGCAAGTTGGCAAAGTATGTAACCAGTTAGCAACTTGAAAGATGCTGAGCTTAATCCGCGCGGTGCTGCAATTAGAGCTGGCGTTAATAATTATTACAGTTGTGGTCGGGAAGCATTAGCGTCTTGGATTAAGATAAATAGATAACACACTTTATTGCACACACACAAGAAAACAAAGATACAAAGAACATACATAGAACACACACACACACACATAGAAAACAAATAACAAAAATGTTAATACGTTTATAATATTCTATTATAATAATACAGAGGTGGGTAAAGGCGGTCATATCGCTTAAAGCGATCTTTACCAACCAGGTTTTCTTCGTTCAGCCCCCCAACCGCGTAACTCTCTCGCTTTCGATCGCTTTGAGAGCGAGGCCCTCGCGTCATCTTCACTACATAGTATAAAACAAAGTCGCTTTCTCTGTCCCTATGTCCCTTTGTGTGCTTAGATCTTTAAAACTACGCAACGGATTTTGATGCGGTTTTTTTTAATAGATAGAGTGATTCAAGAGGAAGGTTTATATGTATAATACATGCATATAGTAGAGCAACACTGCAAGCAATAATATCAGCATTGCAACCGTGCGAAGCCGGGGGCGGGTCGCTAGTCTAATATAATATCGAAATACAATATCGAATAATATAGATAGCTATAGCCTACAGCTTTCGATATTGCTTTCATATAACTTTCTAAATGACAAGATGACGCCTCTTCCTCGCCTCGCCTTCAAAGCGATCGAAAGCGAGAGAGTTAGGCGGTCGGCCCACAGGTTCTTCTTTAATGGTTCATAGTCAACTTAATTGTTTTTTTTTTATGGGAATAAATGTCTTTAAACCTATGGTTCGGGTTCTGATAGGTGGTGGTCATGAACTTGTCAAAATATTTTGGCATAACATTATTTATTATTTGCGATTTATAACGATAAGACCGTACATGAGTTATTCTGTGACGTTAGTTTGTTATTTTTATTTTTTTATTTATGGTACTTATTTTTTCACCTAATAATTTAACGGTGTTGCAATAAAAGTAATTTGCTAATGTTAGAGTATACCTACACGTTAAATAGTTTTCAATAAGGAGGCCTACACATATTTTTTTCTTTTTTAAGCAGAACTATTTTCTACTGTGACTGTATTTTTTCAAAAGAAAAGCCCGTACTAAGTTTCTTACTAGTTCTTCACAGTACATGGTATACCGCTGTAATTTGTGACCACATCAGCGTCATGGCATGCCAAGGCGCCCATGGTATCAAGTCAACAATCATTTCAGTACATAACATGTTAATCTATTCACCAATTTCGACTTTTATTAAATATGCTCATTTTTAATTTATTCATTTCACAATTGATATTCGATTTAGTGATGCGTATTACCCATACCGGCAACACAGCTATAATCGTATGTTACCGACAACCGGAATTCCGGCACGGCACCCAATGCGAGATCCAATATACCGGCACATTTAATAAAGGGCGATTTTTAATTTATTTCGTATTGAGCAACCCGTATTTAACCCTAAATGGGTCAGTGTGGTGGGCTATAGCCCAATCTGCCCATAAGTGCTATTTATTGAAAATATTTTCAAAATGCAAGCTTCTTTATTTTTAGCTGTTTAAGATACATTTTGTTATTGTTTGTAGTTTTAAATAAATAAAAAATGTGGAATTACTGAATTAGTTCATCTTTAAAAAATGTTCAAATCATTTTTAACGCAAATTTTGTTGCGAACAAATTACAAAAACACAAATGTAGTTTTCTCTTTATCATTAACAGTATGCTTATTAGATAAGTCTGGTTTATTTTTAGTACAGAGGTCCTATAGACAGTATGACACAATAAGAATAAATATATCTTAATAACAAGACATTGTATTTAAATGTTAATGTTTACAAAACAGGTGTCATTAGACCCGAATATGAATAACACAGACAGATTATAGATCGCA
The DNA here is from genome assembly GCA_963082485.1 of Eudonia mercurella. NCBI lineage: Eukaryota > Metazoa > Arthropoda > Insecta > Lepidoptera > Crambidae > Eudonia > Eudonia mercurella. The sequence goes on from OY720040.1 coordinate 6,709,642, forward strand.
GCACGTGACAAACGTTTTGGCCCTAAAAGTATCGGATATAATAAAGTTTTAAGGTTTCAACAGCTTATGGTTCAACAACTGTGTCTTATAGGTGACCGATTAAGAGAACTTACTTATACTTTACTGTTACATTATATTTTACACACACACAAAATTAACCCCTGAATAATCCAGCCTTCGGAAGCATCATCATCAGCTCATAATGTCCCTACTACTGGGGCACGAGCCCTATGGATGGATAGAGAGAGAGGGCCCTGAACAGTGCGGATTGGTGGTTGTAAACGACTGCTATGCTGCCGGGACCAACGGCTTTACGTGCTTGTTTGATATTAGGCACAAAGGCAGAGCATATTCTACATAGAGTACTTTTGACAGGAAAAATAAGTATAATATTCTTTTGTGACTTTGCTCTTTGTGCCATTCCGAGTTCGACGCAAGTGAAAGAAAAATACGACTTTTCGAAAAAATGTGGCATTTCAATATGTTGCTACGTGAAATCAAACAAAATAGAATTATCGATTCGTCGTTGCTTACTTTAAATTTATATAAAACCTTCGAAGCTATATTTGAATCTCACCGGTGATTTTGAAATTAAAAGTGACATGAAATACTACACAACGAAATACTTATATACTATTTGAAATTTTCGGTGTCTTAAATAAGTTACCAGTGATTTTGAATAAGAGAAAAAGAAGCACTCGTAATTGATATCACTGCGTGAGAATTAGTCACCTGTTCAAAAGAACACTCTCTTAGAATTTTGACGTATTCAAAAAATCTGTTAGTTTTTTTTTAATATTTACGGGTAAGCACAGTGCCTTGATCTCACCTGATGTTAAGTGATAATAAGGCCATTTGGTGGAAGCGCACTTCACCCGGGATCCTCAACTAGGATATTCAAATAAGAGTTTATTTTAATGCACTTAGTACGGATGTCCTCGCATTTATATTCCATTTTCTCATTACATCCTGGCACTTAAGTGATTTGCAAAGTTCTTTGTCACAGGTAGACTGTCGGAAATGTAGGTAAGTGCACTTAAATGGCAAAAAAGAGATTTATATTTAACTTTATAATGCCACTGACATTGTACGGTATCAATTAATTACAATAAAATTCAACGCACGCTGCTGTACCGAGTAACACGTAACAACGATAAGAGTACGAAGTCACATTAACAGAATAATTTGTTACGTTCGTAGAAGCATGGTATATTATCTGAAATCGTATCAAAAATTGATTTTTAATAATTAAAATGTATCAAGCAATTTTGAATCGCTAACTTTTTACCTTCAACCCTATAAGTATTCAGCACGTCTTTTCTTACTACGTAATAAAGAATGGGCGCAAAAACTGCAAACAAAATGACGTTTACTAAAATAAAATATGTATTTAGCAGTTCCTGCAATTTACATTTGACTAATACAAGTACCTACCCAATGTTGGAAAATAGGTACCTAATAATAGTATACTTTTAATTTTAGCGTTCCATTTTAATGAATCATTAACGGGTTTTAAGGCAAACTTAGTTAACTTACTTAGTAAGTATGTATCCTAGGAGAGGTATGCCCTTCACTCGTAATACCATACGTTTCGACCAAGTTGCGCTGTCCGGTCACTACCAAAGTACTGAAGTACCGATCTACCGTCACATTATTTATCCAACTACCGCCAAACACAACACTAACGGTGTACCTATTACATACACTGTAGTTGTGTTACTGTTACTTGACACTTCACCTTTATCGTCACTTACTATCAAAGTATCAAGTGACAAACTTCCACATTAAAAAACATCTCAGAAAAGATCCAAACAAGTTCATCAAACGGTAAATGAACATTATAACACTAACACGTTCCATGCTGCCACAGCCTAATGTTCCAATTTCAGGGAAATTTCGCATAATTGAGTTGTTACCCAGCGGTTGCTCTTGAAGGGAGCATTTACTCCAGAACGCTCCGTTTATTTCTTTCAACGTATTCGATAGTTAAGTGGATGAGTTTGTAATTTTAGATCATACATCATCTTATTTCATGCTTTTTTCTTACCACAACGGGAACCAAGTAGCGTTGGTTTCTTCTCACCTGATACTCATCAGTAGTCCTGATATGGGAGACCACTTCTACTACATCAGAACTTCATTAGGAATACCCAATACTAAGACACTAGCTATCTTATCTTTAAACTTACAAAAAAACGTTTGTTATTATTACAACAAATTTGTAAAAGACGTTAGTAAGCTACCCAGGTGAACTTAGAACAAGCCCTTTTTTACTAGGTTACGCTGTCTTAAGTTTACACCAGGGCCAGAAGCGACCCCGGGTTATGTAAAATTCTCTCCTTTCAGGATGACTCAGGATCACGAACGAAAAGCACCGAGATGAATGATCTTCTCGAAAGAAAATAAAGGACAATTCATGGTCAATATACACTACTATCCACACCAGCCGCAGACCTCGTCAAGGTCTACAAAGCCAAAAGATCTTAGCCCAGTTGAAAGCACAACTCGCAAGCGGTATTTAGATACTTTCAAAAGTTAAACTTGTGAGCTACAAGTTGTTACAGTTAGTTCCCACTAGTCCGACATTGAAGTCTTTACTGTACAACCAAATTCTTGGGCGCCAACTAATTCGGTTGGGGGAACTGAGTTAAAAGTTGCAGAATCAGCTCCCTTGTAATTAAATGTTTGGAACGAGCTAGATTTTATTAGATCTGTCCAAAAGTCACTTGAACTTCCAGAGTTATTCGTTCAAGGTTGAAAAGAAGTAAGTGGATTACCGCTAAAAAGTGTTGATTCGGGTGAAATTGGCTTTCCGCGATCCGAGTAACTAACAATGTAATTTAATTATAATCAACTGGCTAACGTTTAGGCTCATTTACCACAAATAATGCGTAACAAGGAAAAAATTTATAGCCTAGTGTTAAGGAGAAATAAAATTGATTTCACTTTCATTTTCAACAGTTACCTAGTTTAAATCAGATTGCCTCTTCACTATTACTTTTTTTGTTTCATTGTCGTGGACTAGAAAAAAGTTTTTCAGTTTTATTCAGAATACATTTACGAAAGTGGTAAAATGGTCACCAAAAACTAAAGCAGTATAGCATTTTAACTAATAAACCTTTACGGAAATCCTTTTTATACTTTTTAATTAAACATTTCAGTAAGACAAGCCGGGCAATAATAAAGTTATACCATCACCGCATAGAATTAACCATATAATTTTCTTCATTTACGTGAACGACACGTTTAAAAGAAAAACATTTTAACCGATTGAGGCAACCGCACAAAAACCATCTCCCTCAATTTCTGCCGACAAGTTGAAACGTCTTACGTTGCTGTGTTCAGGTTTCTAAAGACATGAGATCCAGGAACACTACTGGACAAAGAAGGATGCCTTTATGTTGGAAATTTGCGACATATACCATTGATATGTGTCATCGCTCATCATCAATCAATATGCGACCGCTATCAATATTTGATGAACCAAATCCATATTCTTTTTTTTCTGTTTTTCTGCCTTAAAGCATTTACAAGAAATACACTTTCACTGCCAATGGAGTGTTGCCAAGCCGGAGCCTATAAGCACTAGAATTATGGACTTCATTCGATACAAACGTTCCAAATACTATTAAACGATTTTCGCTTGGGCACGATTTGGCACTAGAGTTTTTTGCAACCGCATATATAGCATAAAGTATATTTACTGTTATAAGAGCTATGGTAATGTTAGTAGAAGTTATACCATTGACTTCACTGTAAATTAAAACGCGAAAAAGGGAATAAAAATGAACTGTGTGTTGCTTCACTTTTCCGCTTTCTGGGAAATGCTGATAGTTTCAATTTTTTTGAATTTTAATGCAACTGGACATTGCTAAATTTTCCCGTGACGTTACCTTTTGTTTTTTGGCATTCATATATTGTGTTCATTGTAATGTCGTTTTGTTTTTTCGGATTTAATGAAATATTTATATATTACTAGCTGACCCGGCGGACTTCGTACCGCTTTGACAGTTTCCATGACAACAACACAAACAAATCATTTTGTATTGGAAAATTAAATTGTCTTTAGTATTTTCCGTTTTTTTTTAATAAAAAGTATTCTATATCCTTCCCAATACCTTTGAGAATATGTGTACAAAGTTTCATGATGATCGGCTGAGTAGTTTCTGCGTGAAAGCGTAACAAACAAACCCACATTCACATTTTATAATATTAGTAAGGATTATCGTGATGTATGTGATGTTCTTTTGTTTTTCACGTTATATAACATTCCTCTCACCTCTGAAATCCCTGACAGACGGTTAATCGCCAGACGCGACGTTAATTTGTATTCACCCTTCACAGTGATTTATTGGACCGGACGCGAGAATTCATGTTCGACTGTTCTACTGTCCTAACTGATATTATATAAGTAAAAGTGTGTTTGTTTGTGCCATTTTTACGGTAAAACGGAGCAACGTATCAACGTGAATTGTTTAGACGGCCTCGGACTGAATTTGATGTTATTTAGCTACCAAACGTCCTAGCATAAGTGTCAGTTTTTCGAAGGAGTATTACTTATATATAAAATAATCATTTAAGTACAGCACAGAAACAAAGCAACTACTGGAGCCAAGGATTTTTTACGGTATAAATTGCTCTATTATCATTAAAGTAAATCATTTATACAATTTTAGATCATAACTGTGCTGATAGAAGCTAACAATTATGCTATTACAATACCATCACGACAAATATCATTATTGCGTGAGAACAAAGGAACACAATTTTTCTCCTATTGTAAAACTTTTAGAATATTATTATGTTTATTGGAAGCAACAAAAAACTGTTGGAAACATTTTGTTTCATTACGATAAAGTTTTTAGTTTCTATAGAAATATATTTATAGGCTTAATCAAAAGCCATTGAACACTTTAAGGATTTATAATTCTCATATAAAAGTTTGAAATGTAATACTAAAATGAGTTTTCATCCAGAGCATAATTTGTCATTTTATTTTAATTTTCACGAGATTGAAAATGTAATGCACCCCCAATTTTTGAGGTTTAATTTCAAAAATAGATTAGTGTCTGGGCACGCCATTAAATTGGTGAATAATTTGGTGATATTAATTTGCAGTTTGCTCCGTAACTAATTCAAATCGACACCCTTATCAAAAGAAAATATTTCAGACGGGCGATCGCCTGGCGCGACGAAAATTTGCATTTGACCCTTCTGGAACATCTTAGCAGGCCTCCATGATTTATTGTAGTTCGATTCTGAAACACCATCGCAACCTTTAGTGTATTTTCTTTTTGTGTATAATTTTTGATTTTTATACTATACAAGTTTACGCGAACTGCTCTTGTTAATAAAACACTTAACGCGGATCTACTCGCGATGATTTTATATATTAGTTTATCTTCTGTCTTGTCTGGGAAAACTTGGTGTTTGGAAAAATAAATCATACACGAATTCAATATCATTGTCAAGTACAACAATCATAGTAAGGACGCCGCCGTTTTGCATATCAATGATTTATTACAGTTGTCATTTCTTAGCATACGAATAACAGTTCTAAAAGGTTATTTACGTGTGACATAAGTTATTTAAACAACCTAATTAAACTTATTTAGCTTTCCTATAAAGGAAAGCTACTTGAAACTCTCATAAAATAAAGATCTCTTTGTTTCTGTCACAAATTGTGACTACTAGCAGCAAAGCAGCTAAGGGTAGCTACTTCTTAAACTACTAGACAAACGGACGAATAGATTCAATTGACAAAATCAAGATGTTGCCACAAGCATAATAATCTTAGTGACGACGCTACAGTAACATGGATAGAGCCACCTGATTTATTTACTGTTCTTATTTCTTAACATGCCAGTAACTGTTCTAAAAATGCACCATCCTAAGTTATTCATTTCAAATCAGAAGAATTATTTAAAACTCTTATAAAATCAATATCACTATCATCTAAACAAAACGCATCTGCTCCTTTAGCTGTACAACTATTAAGCTGCTAGACAAACGGACGACCAGAGTCAAGTGATAAAATCAAGATGTCGTCACAAGTATAACAATCTTAGTGGGGACGCCGCAGCAATTTGCATACAACCACCCCCCGCTGATTTATCGCGGGGACGCGACGCGTGAAACCTCGCGGGCGGGCTGTACCGCCCCCCATTCTCACAATTTGTCTAGTAATTCGGAGTTGTTGCAAAGAATGTCTTGTTTAGTCTAGTATGGTCACGCGATAGTTTTGTTAACTGTCGTGGAGCGGCACAAGTGTATTTAAATGCAAATTGTTGATGCGGAAATTAAGAGTATGGATAGTCTTCGCATTATAATACTCGTAGTACTTAAAACCAAATTACTTTTTTCGTGCACATGACTAGTATAACATTTTTTTGACAGTTTAAAATTGCCTCCTTATTTTCTACTAGTATTTGTTCGCGGCTTTGCTGACGTGGGCTACACGACTTGTTCAAAATTCAAAATTCAGTTTAGGCTACAAGTAGCTCTTATGATTGTCACTATGCCATCGGTTCGTAAGTGTACTCTGGGCGGGAGATCTTGTACTGAGAAGTACCGGCAAGAAACTCAGCAAGTGTCCAGCTCTTTTCTCCCTTACAGCGTCAAAAAATATTGGAAAATGCCCTATTATAGCAGGACACTTTCCATTACTCATTATTTTTATAGATATATTACTTTAAAAATAACGATTTTCCCAAAAAAACCTTTTTTACTCCTTTAAAGGAAAATAAACAAAATTCCTGAGACAATTAATTCGTCTTTTTTTTTCAAAAAAACAAATACCAACTTTCATGTATTTTACTTCAAAACTGACAGACTTTCATACAAGCTTTCACCCCCTATTTGACCCTCTATAGGTGTGATTGGTTTCGTCACTCAATTAACCTATTGTCTAAATTTCATCTACTTAGCTCCAGCGGTTTCGGCTTGGCGATGATGAATCAGTCAGACCAGGACAAGTCATTATATGTATATAGATTAATATAATCATTGTTTTCTTTTTCTCAGGGGTATTATTTAGGGAGTCTCAAAGTTTGATTAAAATATACTACAAAATAAAACCATTGTTTAAATATTTATTACTGAAAGCTCCTTCACGTAAATAATAGTATTATATTATTTATGTAGCATTTGTCAGGTGTCTCTACGATGCTGCACTATATGGGAAAAAGACAATGATAATAATCCTATCCTTGCGACTCCTGCAATATCCTTGGCTAGTCTAAAATTGCCAGGTAAAATAAAGAAATAGTCACATCAAACTATTTCTTTGTTCGCCCAGACAGAAGTTAATCGCATGCACCCCTGCATCAGTGATATATCGCGGTTACACGCGAAAACGCGTGCCATTCCGTCTGTCGCTTCCAGAACTTATTTAGAACGATAAGTCAGAAAGAGGGTTTTAATTTTTCTCCTCTGTCTGGTACGTTTCCAGTGTTTTAGATTTCCACTCTACCTGCTTATATCAGTGATTTGCTTTGTTTTACGGTGTTTATAACATTCCAAATGCAAACCCTAACTGACCATTCTTATTTTGTATAATTTTCTAATTACAATAACGTTTGTAACAAAATCTACCTGTCTTATGAACCACTGGTAATACATAACAATAGATTTTCTATTCTTTAGTTCTTGGAGCTATCAGTATCAGTTATCAGAAAATAAGCGTAGTTGAATTTCCACGCCCAAACATAAGTTTTCCACTGAAATTGGAGTTGTAGATGGGCTTAAAACCATTCTCTCGGGTGACATGATGCTAATTTGCGATGTAGGCGTCCATGCCTGTGATATATAGCGTCGACGCGCTAACGTACCCTTGTTAAGCGAACCGGGGATTAGCTGGCACTTTCTGGAAATGTTGCGATTTGCGAACTGTAAACGTAAATACATTTTTTTCGCTCAGCTCTACCTGATGTTAAGCAGAAGCGGAGTCTAGAGGCGAAAACAGCTAGAGGAGCATGGTTATGCCATGCTAGCAATCCTCACATTGCTACCTACAAGTTGCTTTTTCACACCTTATTTAAAGGATTCCAAGGAAAGGATGTTGTAGAAAGGAGGAGAATACGTAAGTATGCTGTGAGAGCATAAAATTTTTTGGTGGGACGACAAAGACCTTATTCATCAAATTTCTTTGTTCGCGACGAATTTGTTGCCACGGTAAATCGGTGACAAGAAAAACAAACACTCCATCATAAGACCATGCCCTATGAGGGAAGAGATAAAAGAGAAAAAAAGGGATACGGGAAAAAAGTTTTTTTAAATCATCATGTAATATGGCAAATATTTTTGAATTTAATGTCAAAAGATATCCAACATTGCTTCCATCGGACGCCGCTAGATATATAAATAAAATTTCCTCCAATAACAACTGACATATGAACAAGTACAACGTCTGTCGGTCTGTCTTTAATTTAGCATTCGCTCCCCGTCCCTGATATATCGCTCCGACAATCGCGGATCCCGTTTCAGAGGATTAACTGACGAGTTCTAATTTGGAAACGGAATTGTTAAGAGGTGGAGTTATCGTCTAAAAGGCGCTACTAAATCTTTGCGACTTTATTACGCGTCTTCAATTTCCTGCATATGTTTGGGGGGTCCTGTTACAATTTGAGTACGCTCTCGAGGACTCTTTGCGCGTCTTTCAGAAATCTGCTTTAATTACATATTGTACTTCCTTTAGTCAGTACATCGAACCGAATTCGAATTAATCTCCTTCATTATCTATCTTTATTTCTCAGCGAGAATTTTTAAATGGCTGTCACGAGCAACTAACTGTCATTGCGTTGACAAAAACTAAAAGCTGTAAAATTCTAAACAATTTAATTTCAGAATGTGAATTGTTTGGGAAAGTGCAGGCAAAATATTTATAAAATACTGGCAGTATTTTACAAATATTTTGTATTTGCTGAAAATAGCGGACAAGTTTGTCAGTGGATAAACTTTCTAGTACCTGTCAAAGAGTTCTTTCATCGTATGAGAATAGCGAGCTATAAAACCACTACTGTGCTCCGTTTATTTAATGTTCAATAACGACTTACTGAACACCAAACCGAAACGAATACCTGAATTATACTTTAGAACCAAAGTATTAGTGTATGTTTTAAAAAACTGTTATCGTAAGCAGGTTTTATAACGTGCTAAAAATATTAACACAGGAAACCTGCTAACGGACTAACCCGTTAGCAAGGGAAACAAAAAAAACTAACACTAAATTACCACATGGATATAATTTTAAAAGAAAAACAGGATTTTAACAGGATATTATTTTTATAAAAATAAAAACATAAAACCATATAATAAGACCAAACGAAGTCGAAATATGCTTGGGAAAAATGGCAAAATGAGCTACTTAAGGCTCAATTTTAGAATTTAGGGGATACAGAGATGAAATATATAAAATTAAAACATAAGACTACAGAAACAGTTAGAGATTTTTTTTTAAGTCTTGGAAAGCAAAAGGTGAACTCAGCTCTGGCCGTCCTTCACATAAGGGGACGGCAAAACGAAGATCTAAATGTATACACGGGTGCACGAAGCTTCAAGCTCAAATAGAGCGTGTAATAGCAAAATATCGGGTTGACAACTCTCTAAACCCTTCAGCCCTGAAACTAAAAAGGAAAAATTAAAAACTGAAGATAAAACATACAGAACCTTTACCCATCTGCGAAAGACCGAACAACTGAGAATAATTGAAAATATAAAGGAACCTCATAAGGGCTGAATAATAACAACCACATTTTGTCTTTATTTGCTGTTAGCAAGACCAGAACCTAAAGAAAAACTGGTAAGCAGGTCAACTGAAATTCGACCTTGCGAATAGTAAAAACCATTCTTGATAATCTTTAACCAAAACATCAAAATCATAATCTGTCAAATTCAAAAAGAATTCCAAGCTAAACGTAATATTTTTAAATATTTAATCGGCCGGTAAAAAAATTAAAAGGATCTCCTTACGCGGAAATAAAAGGGTTAAATGTGGCGAATGCTACAATTTGTACTGTTTATATTTTGCGTTATCCTTATAAAATATGACTCTCATGGCATTCAAGAAATGAACGTTTCTAATATAAAAATCGTCCTGAAAAGCAAAAGAGGTCAAACGCTACCAATATTATTTCAAGACTTCTTCAGCCAAAACACTGTCACTTTCTTTCTCTTTGTAGTGTCTACTCATTTTACAATATCACTTTTTTTGTAAGAAGCCCTTAAAGATTCCCATTCTTTGCCACCCCAATTATTGGCCGACCAAGTTGTTCGATAAAAACAACAATTTGAGCACCATTATTCTTGGAAACTTTTAGTGAGTCAGTGGAGTTGTTATTTCTGTGGAGATGTGAACGCGTTACGACTCGTCGTAGGACGCACTGATTGAAGATGTCTGAAAGACTTTCGTCTTTAGACTTTGTGGAATAGGCGACGACGTAAAGAATGCTCTGACGGTTGAAATTCGTCGAGTCGGCGCGCAAGGCGGTTTTTGGTTTGTGGTGACTCTTGAAAACAGCTTATAGACGTGGCTTAGGAGCGAAATAGGTCGGTAGTTCTTCAGTAGGATCTTGTCTACTTTTTTTAAAACAGCACGACGACACTCCTACACCACACCTCCGGAGTTCTCCCATCGAAAAGAACGAAGTTAAAGATGTTTTGGGGCTCCTTTAATACAGGTTTACCGCCTGCTTTGAGGAGCTCAGATGTAACACCGTCTTCGCCAGGGGCTTTTCCGTTTTTAATGACAATACCCATCAATACATAGTAGCGATTACTTCAATGATGTAGGCCTTTGACAAGTAGTGGAAGAGAACTTAGGCTCGTACTACACTGTAGACTAAAGTTTTGGTATTATCACTGATCTCATCGGGTTTATCATAATGGCGAGTTACCGAATGATTAAAAAAATGTTAAAAATTGGATAAAAAATCATCCGTGCTTCAGAATGTACCTACAGCCGTTAGTTTTGGTTGTTATTAAAGTAATGACTTTGCTCTTCATTAAGTATTGGTTTCTGGTTTTGATTATCAACTTCTGCTGTTGACTGAATAAGTTCGAAACACGATCGTGATTAAATTAAATTATGTAAGTATTTGAACACTCTCAATATTTGGTTTAGTTAAAGCTATTTGCTACTATTGACGGCTCAGTTCCCAGTAGTTTGAGAGATAAACACGAATATGTATACATACCTGAGTCTTGGATGTCTATATATTTACTAAAGTATGTTTGTCCGGTATCTACTATCAATAGTACAGGCCATGTTGAATTTGAGCTAGATAATCGGTGTGTGTAAATATTTATTCTAATTTTAACGTGTTCAACATCATTATCAGCCTATACGTCTCACCGCTGGGGTCAGGACTCCCCACAAATATATTTGCGTGGGCTTAGAAAATAAAACACTGTATTCGGTAAGATGTTGGATATTTTTGGGACAAACAGACATCGTCTTTGTTTAACTGTAATGTCACTGTGAGGAGCTCGATGGCGCAGTCGTTAACGTGCTCGGTCAGCGATTGTTGAAGTTAAGCAACTTTCGCAAAAGGCCGGTCTGTGGTGTGGTGGTTTATGGCCCGTTCTCCCTATCCATCCATAAGGAAGGCTTGTGCCCCAGCAGTGGGGACATAAGATGAGCTGATGATGAATGTCACTGTCAATTCATAAAAATAAGCAAATAAATATGGGGAGATCAGACCAAGTTCGCAACCCGAATGCATAAGCCGCAGTGCCATCAAACTAGGTACATGTATTGTAGTTGGTCCAGTCTGGCTGCATTAGCAGCCATTAAAAACCACCAATCCGCACTGGACCCACGTGCTGGGTTTGGGCCCGCTCTCCCTATCCATCAATTGGAAAAAAAGGTCGTGCCCCAACAGTGGGGACATAAAACGAGCTGATGATGATTATTGTTATTGTTATGAAATAAATACTTCTTTAAATATTACGAGCAATAAAACATTAGAGTAATTTAATCGTGTGATTTTATAACATCTTTTTATATATGTCAAGGAGCTATAATTTTTCAGTAGATACAAAAAAAATATTATTATTTTAAACATGCTTGGCCTGCAACAATATATAAAAAAATCGATACCTCGTTTAAAGTATAAAACGTCAGAAGACGTGTGGTTTTTAAGGCAAATATATGTAAATAGTCAAAGAAAAAGTTGCGTTCAAAAACTCGATTTCTAAAGTGGCGTTTGTGTTGTTTTAAAATCACACGATTCTTACGTTTATTATATGTGAGTATCCGATATTACGGCACAGTTGCACGCGCCATGATCACACACATATAATAAACATGGTAAGAATCCCGTTAATAATATCTCTAATGCAAAGGACCATGATAGTTTAAAGAGTAATAAGACTTCTAATAAATCTGCCTAATAAAGCTTTTGTGTTGATTTTTCTTATAATATACAATTTTAAACTTTCGCGTTCCATAGTGATCAAAGAATTTAAACGGGGATTAACGCAGAGTAATTAGTAAGGGTATCATACATTTTTTATACCCGTATTTTCGACGTTTTCAGATATAAAAAAGGTATGATACTTTAACAAATTAGTTTGTGTTAATCCCCGTTTGAATTATTTGATTTTTCTTGTCGTCAGTCGCTCTATCATCGAATGGCTTAGTATGTTTTCCTTTAATATCCAATTTAGTAAATCATACGTTTTACTTTGCTTCATTATGTTTCCTTTACAGAAATAGGTTACAATAGGATCTTTACTCATCATAATCATCATTTCAGTCCGTAAGCTGCTGCTGGGTAAAAAGCCTCCCCTTTAACATACCAACTTATCAGGTACCGTGCGAGCCTCATCTACTGCCCTCCAGCTACCTTGACTTAGCTTATAGCGTTATTAGTTTCAGTTTATCAAATTTCACTTCCATTGAATTTGCCACACGACCTGAATTTTTCTCAGCCGGGAATCGAACACCCGGTTGTGGCGCTTCCACTGTTGACGTTCGATTAAGCGGTGCTCGCTCGCGTGAAAGTGATACGGGACCTTTTAAGGGCTTGAAGAACCCAATAGGTTCTTGGAATTGTTTGGGGTGGGAGCGATAAGTGTTTCGTACACAGGCTGCGTTCATTATTGGAAACTTATTTTTGTAGTAAATTTTTTTTTGTTTATACTATTTGTTGAAGAATGATAGATATATATAGATAGTTAGACATATAGGTAAAACTAACTCAATGAAAATTACAAAATTAAAATCTGAGATTATAATAACCTAAAGTAACTAAAATTAATACAAAACTAAAATACGGCGTCCAAAAATTCCTCCGCATCGCAGTCGACTGGTAAAGTACCCAAGAGACTGGCGGCATTTCCACGTTGAATGGCAATGCTTAGTCTCTGGCCAAGGAAAAAGCCAGCCTTTGGGTCATGGGAAGTGTCAATAAAAAAAAAAAAAAATTAATTAATTAATTGATAGGTAAATAGATGGATAGATAGATAGTCGTATGAGGCAATAAGCAAACTCTCTAAAAAAAACTTAATTTCTCATATACAGTAGGAAAACGAAAAGGAAGTCATAGGATGGTGGGTAGACTGTTAGATTAATCCATTTGGCTTAAAATCCGGTTTTTATACTGATTTATGTTAATCAACAAAGATGTATTTTTTTTTAAATATTCTTGGCTTTTGATGGCCTTTATAACGTAATCAAACTTTTAAGGGGGGCCAAGAAACTAAAGGTTGTTCAAGCCGTGGTGATCAGACAGCCTCAGAAAAAAACCAAATTATTAAAATAAAACAAAAAAACCCGACTGCTAAAACAACTACTTATATAAAAAATATACTCTACTATATATAATAATACTATATACTAAAAAATAACTGCAAAGAGAAAAAACTGAAGAAAAAACAAGCTTTACGATCCCAGAATTAAATTTGAGTAATGTTGAATGCAGCGTGAAATATTTCCTTGTCCGATACCTATACTTAAAAAATAAAATCCCACAGTCAAAACAAATCTAACGACATCTCATATGTTAAAATCCACCATGCCGTTTGGGCTGTAGGGCGTGCCAAAGAAACAGACATACATACATACACTCGAAAACCACCTACTGTGTGACTGTGAATCTCTGGCTAGAAAAAGAATGGGACTCATGGGGTCGGCTTATCCGAAACCGGAGGACTTCAGGCTCTTCGCCCTTAAGGACGTGGCCAAACTTATGGCATCTATCTTTACAGAGGAAGAAGAGTGAAAGGACGGGGTTGCACAAAAGATCCCGATGGGTCGAAGTGTTACTGCAAGAGGGAAACCTCAGCAGGCCCCACTAAGATAAGACAAGATACACTCGAAAAACATAACTCTCCTTCTGACGCAGTCGGGTAAAAAAGGGATGGCAACACGCAAGCGTCTCGCCCTTCCCTACTAGACTTTCCGAGAAGTATCGAAGATAGCAAAATAGACACTTAATTGCTCACATGCAGAAGAAACAGAGAGAGATAGACAAACAAAACAGAATCGAAACAGTTAAAAATAATATCAATGCTTTGGTAGGCAAAGAAGGAATTATTGCTAAAAGCGATCTCAACCATTTTAAGGTAATCAATAGATCGGCGTTGCCTGACGATAAATTAGATTAAACTATCGTATCGGTTCGAAAACTGCACCTCTAGTGTCATTTGCATTTGATCGGGTAATGATTTAGCACAGTGGTGCCCAACTGGTAGGCTACTCAAGAGTAGCCTACCAGTTGGGCATTGGGTATTGAGATTGAGTTTGCGTCTTGACGCAAACTCAATCTCAATACCCAATGCCAATACCCAATACTCAATTCCAATCCCAAATCTAAAAAAATCAAATGGCACTCTTAAAAGCGATGATAGCGCTACATTGCAATTAAATTGCGTGGAAATTGAGTGAACAAATTATTATCGAGATGGGGCGTTCCGAAATTGCGAAACTTATCCCAATATCGATACATATTAATCGCATTGGAATTGTATTGAGATTGAGTTTGCGTCAAGTGTAGCCTACCTGGTATTGCTCCAAAATCTATGTTAATAATCCCGACACCTCACGCGAGCACCGTTGAGTTAATAACAAAACCTAAGTGTGTAAAAGGATAGTACATTATATTAATACACCATTTCTTATCATAATATGACAATAATATTATGATATTAATGGACTACACTTCAAAATGATTAGACCACAAGAGATTTAGTAACTGCGTGTATTCCTAATTCGGTTTTATATACGCGAGATTTTTCGAGGTCCTTCAAACGAGGCGTGAAGAGGCACCTTGTGGGCCGGCAGAGTGAGGGTAACTGATGCTGCGTTGTTTTCACGCTGCACCAGTTGTCGTCGCATCTGGATTCCATATTCACTTAACATCAGGTGAAATGGAGACATTTGCCGTGCTACGTATAAAAAAAAAAAAAAAAGAGCGCTTAGAAAACAGGCCGCAAGCTACAAAGGGCTCGCGAGCTACCGCTTGGGCACTACTGCTTTAGCATATTGATCAGTTTTGAACCAAGGATCGAAACAACCCTGTATACCCTTCGTATAGCTCCGTCGACTGTGTTATGTGGGTTAGGGGTTGGGACACATATCATGGATCTTTTCAAGGTCATAGTGAATTGGGCACCTTATGGGTGAGCACGTTCCATCGTAGACCACATCTACACTCCCCACCTGGTAAGATAGTAGTCAAGCGCTAACCTATTATAATATAAAAAAGACCATCGAATAAATCAAAACTGGGAAGTAAACAGATAACGAAAATATTAGAGATACGTAGGATACTCCATTTTCCTAATTGCTTTAATTAGGAAAATGGAGATACCGAAAAATCATTTAAAGCTTTTATTTATAAGGAAAACAAAATGAAACGTAATAACGGTTATACAAATAAAGCCTCGCCTCAGTATAAACACAGTCAAATACATTTGTAAATAAATACCGGTATTATTCAGTTCAATTTGTTTTTGGTACTTACTTTTTTATGATCTCGCAAACATTTGTCGGGAAACAAAAGCAATTACCATTAACACACATATCATCATCACACTACAAACCTGGTAATTCTGGTTTATAGCTTTTTCTGTCACTATTAGCCTTCATTAAGATGAACAAGATAGAATCAATTTTATTCCGATTTTTTAAATACAGTCTGTCTAAGTCTAAACTGATACTTGATATTTGTAAACACTTCCACAAGTGGGTGTTTTCAAAGTTAAAAACATAAAATTGTGAAACAATAACGCGATAAAGATTAATTTACCTAACTGAAAAATATCTCTTTTACATACGTTTAAAAAAAAATCGCCGTGGAACTACCAAGTATTGTCTTTATAGCCTATAAAAACCTGCTACTAGAAACGATCCTACTAATAAAGATAACTGCCAATGTAAACACAACTCATTCACTTATTAAACGTAGTGATTGAAAACTTTATTCAAATATTAGTTATGAAAACCAAATGCTAAACAATGGCATTGTATTTAAAGCGATCGAGTTATACCATAAATAATCGGGCTTAGCTCTGTTGGTAGCATGCTTTACTGTACAGTCGAGACGGAAAGCTTCTAAAAGATAAATAAAAATACACAAAAAGTACTGAGACTAAATAAATACCTTTGTAAACTTTGTCCAACCGATCTGGTGTAGGCCCTTTTTAACTTTTTCCATTCTGTCCTGCCCTGGGTTGTTATGATCCATTTTCCTTTTATCCCTCAACTTCATAATAATATTTCACAATAAGTACCAACCGAATAATCGCTTCTGTGCCCCTTTGAATTACCATTTCAATCAGTCAACATGGCTTACCTGAAACAACAGAAATAATTACACTTAAACAAGTTGAAAACACAAGCTTTGTCCGGTAGGCGTTACAGATAAAGTTTGAAGTTTGTTGTGATTCCAGATTGACGAATCGGAATACGATTTCCGGATTAAAACAATGGGCGTCAGCCAGCACCGTTGTGTTTTAGCGAGTATTGTTTTGTTATAAAATTAGAACAAATTAAGACTGTTACGAAAATGTAAGGAGAGTACAACATAATTTATACCACATAGGTACGCTATAAATAGACACTATAGGACGAATTTGGGTAGATAGCTTATATTGCCATATTGTGTCACTTTTGAAAATCAAATCAAATCAAGACAAGACTATCTCACAACTCAAAACTTAACATTCAACTAACACAATGTTTACGTAACACTTTTTACTAGAAATACAATTTTATTTCATTTTGTAAACCAAAAAATCAAACAGTATTTCAACACAGTTACAAAAAATAACAAAACAAATATTACAAATCAGTAAAGTTATCACTAAAAATGTACATAGTGTTATGAATACACTATTACGTATGCATTGTACCAAAATGCAACTAAATTAACCAAATCACTTATGTTCCTGCCTGTACCGATGCATTACATCTGCACATCTGCCCCTGAGCAGCGAGCCATCTCTTAGAAACGGTATTCATGAATCACATATCATACAGGAAATAACATATTGTATTCATGATATTGTAATTCTTACCATTGATAGTCACACACACAACGGCATTAAATAATGATGGGAGAACGATATAGATACAAAAAAATGGAGACAGATTAAAGTGAAATAATAATTTAAATTTCGTATTGACGCGCGACAATAATTTACTATAACTATATATATATATATATATATATATATATATATATATATATATATATATATATATATAATTTACTATAACTAACCATTTAATAAATAACCATAATTGGAAAATAATGTGTATTGATTAAAGTTTCAGATCTACTGGTCGCCACCGCCACACAGAATAATTACTAGCGCAATAACAAAATAAATACCGTAACTAAAACGAATTTGGTTGAAGCGGCAAACGATTTTTTTTTTCAAAACTTCCTTATTTCCCGTGAAAAAAATACTTACTGTACGTTAAAATCCCTATTCGAAATAAGTGTTCACAACACATAATACTTTCATAGACTTGTTCGTCAACTCGGTCGAAAAAAACTCACCGAATGGCCGAGTTGGCGCCACTTGAAAATACCTACTTTTTTCGTCGTCAACCCGACCGACACAGTGAAATCTGAGGTAATTATGTTAACTATAAAAAGTATATGTTTATTTTACTAACTACTACTACTGGGCGTGCCAAAGAAACAGACAGACAGACATACATACATACATACATACAAACATACAAACATACATACATTCATACATACATACATACATACATACATACATACATACATACATACATACATACATACATACATACATACATACATACATACATACATATACATACATATTGTCATGTTCTCAACACTGTATTTTGTTGTATTGAAACTTTGTAGTCGGCTATATTTTATTTAATATTCAAGTTAATTACAGTATTTGGTTTAAATCCGTTTTCACTGATTGTTCTTCGTACGTGTGGACGAGTTGACGACGAAAACAGAAGGTATTTCCAAATGGTGCCAAAACGCGAATTTTTTGGGCCGAGTGTGACGAACAAGTCCTTTCATATGCCTTTGTTCTTTTCATAAAAAAACGTGAAAACAAAAGAATTTATTTTCGGTTTAATAATAATCGGTAACACATCTGTTTTTGAATAACAATGTTATTCCAATTACAAAAAGACTTACCAAACCGGTTCTAACTGAACAAAACGCCTCAATTCTGCTATTATAAAAAATAACCTATACAAAACTGTCGAATTTCTTCAATAAATGTTCAACCATATTGCTAGAACATAAAGTTCAAAGTCAACTGAGGAAATTGACTTTGTGGTAGTCTTGATGGGTAGGCGTGCGCATTCCCCAAGATGGTGTCGGGTATAAAGAATTGCACCACCGCATTTCTTCCCGTAGTAGGTAAGGAACCATTCCAGAAGATGGGCATCAGTGTCTCTTTGTTAATATTCTCACCTTGCTGTGATTGCCAGCGGCGATTGCTAGCTGTGCCCCGCGGTTTCACCTGCGTTAAAAAATATTTTCCCGTTTTTGCAACATTTTTCATTGCTGCTCCACTCCTATTAGTCATAGCGTGATGTAATATGGCCTATAGCCTTCCTGAATAAATAGACTATTCAACACAAAAGTATTTTTTTAATTCGACCCAGTAGTTCCTGAGATTAGCGCGTTCAACCAAACAAACAAACAAACTCTTCAGCTTTATAATATTATAGTATAGAAATAGATTCCTCTCATGAAATGTAGATCCTTGGGGGAGGCCTTTGAACAGCAGTGACCGTTTTTTGGCTGAGATGATAAAAACGTACAAGAACGTGTTTCAGTGGCCTGATACTGATTTTCTAGTTCAAATGTCAAAATTGAGACACTGAGACACGATCGTGAGCGATATTAAAGAGTAGAATCGCGGTCCAGGCTCCGTGCTGTTTTGAGACCATTTGTCTTAATAAAATATTTTTATGCTTTATGATAACATCTCGTAAGCAGAGTGGCGCTCGGCCCGATGGTTATCGGAGGTCCTAGGTTCAATTGGTCGACCTAGTGCAAAGCCTGTTTCCAATCAAACAATGCATACATAGCCCAGCTTATTATGAATCACCAACTCGAATTCGAAACCCATCAATTGCGATGAATTGGATTTCAAAGAGGTATTTGCCCAGCTGTATTTTGTCACAAATTAAAAGTTTTTCTTTTCGTTCTTTCAATATATTTTTTTTCCATTGCATTGCTGTTGTTGTCGAATTTATTTTTCAACTGAAATAAGTTAAGCATAATTGCTACGGTAAATAAAATACAGAGCAACATTATGGCGGCAAAACAGTGCTGCCGTACTGGGTTTCACTTCTGTGACGCCCACAGCCAGTGGCACCAGCTCTTTGAAGTTTCGGGGGATATTTCCTTGAAATTGTTTAACCGCCTCTGTGGTCTAGTAGTTAAGACCACCGGGTATAGACCCAGAGGTCCCAGGTTCGATTCCCATGGAGGGGTCCATAGCCACAAAGAGGGTACATGTTTGTGTGCTCAGTTTGGTTGGTGTTAAGGTTTGTTTGTCCGCCTAGCTAGCTACCACCATCTTATCTTAATATGACGCCATAACATCAATGTTTGTAGCATTGTTGTGTTCCGGCAGCAAGAGGTAAGATAGCCAGTGTCTCCCTAGTTGAGGATTCCGTGTGAAGGTTTGAAGGTTTGAAGGGACTTGATTTTTTTTCTTTTTAATGTCTGCTATATTTAGCTAGTGAAACAAACATACTACCCTTAATTTTTTATAGTGTTAACATAAATAGATGCTAAGAAAATTAAAAAAACGTTAATAGTATGGAAAATATAATTTTATAAAAAATCTTCATACAAAACGTCAAATTCATAGGTAAGGACCTAATAATATAATAAATAAGTAGTTATTAGCTTATAGTGTACTGTCCCGCTGCTTGGAAGAAACGACCTTCTTCATTAAAATCATGTCATCTCTACAAGATGGGTATAAATGAAATAAGTAAAATATAATGTATTTATTTAATAACGATTGCCAGCCTGAGACTATTATTTATTTTTTACTTTGATACCATAACAATTCTATTTTAAATATCAGATTTACTTGCCAATTAACAGATGCAGATTTTGTTTGAATTTGTGCAGTTGCTATATTGTTTGAAGAATTTATAATAATATGCAAATCGTCTATAGAATTACTTCCACACGGCATTCTTTCTCCTTTGAGACATATAGCTTATAGAAACTTTAACTTAAATCCGAAGACCCATTAAAAGGTTTTCCCGTTCCATAAACATCCACTGACGGTGACGTCGTAAAGCCAACCAGCCAACAGCATAGTCGTAAAAGAGGAGAAGTCCTTAAACAAGATTTATTTGAACTCAATTTTTCATACTGCTTTCTGCATTGGAAAGTAAGTCCTCATTTTTTTAACGAATTTGGGCACACTAGTCTAGGTCTAGGATTTTGGCCAGCGTCCAAAGCAGGACGCATGCAAATGACTACTAATAAAATTTTAAAATATATTCTCGTCGCATTATATTGTAATAACGGTGCCGAGATAAGTTTAGGAGATGTTAAATTCAAAACAATCTGCGTACATACAAAACGTCAAAGAAACACTCGGAAGCTAACTTCATTTTGAGTACGGTCCTGTCGTCAGAATTGCAGTGCAACTCCTAATTCTGTTTGTGCCATAAGTTTATAAACGCTTAATTAAGTTTGAGGAGTGATATAGATATATCTTTTTGTTAAATAAACAATAAGATTTTATTTACATCTCTGTAAAATGTATAAGGTTTAGCGACATTCACTGCAGGTAACCTTGCAATGTATTGTACATAATAATATAAAGTTATAAATTATTCAAAATTGACTTTTTTAAATGTATTTTTTGAACGTCACTAAACTAAGGCAGCTGTCCCACCGCCGGCGAGTTAGCGACGAACTATCGACTATTTTCTCGCTCAAGAAACGTACAATAGATATAGATCCTGTGTCAATAAAAGAGATGCATGTATAAATAGTTGATCGCTGACTGTTCACACTGCCGGCGAGTACTCGCTTTAGTAGTTTGCAGCTGGCGAGTACTCGCTTTAGAAGTTTGCCGCTGGCGAGTACTCGCTTTAGAAGTTTGCCGCTGGCGAGTACTCGCTTTACTCGTTTGCCGCCGAGCGACCAACCAGTGGTCATTTCTACATAGAGTGCGGATCTGAGTTCTAGGGATAACTAACATCAGTTAAGAATTCAGAACAATTATTTGAACTATCATTGTTGTCTAGTTCAGACGACGACGATGATGTAACTATGTTATAATAGCATTTGTGTAGTAGCAGCGGCAGTTCTGAATTTGGATGCAAAATATTAATTATTTAAGAAGAGAATACCTACAGTGAGTTTAAACTATTCAACAAGTTGTCAAATGAAGATTTTCGTACATATTTAAGAATGACAAGACAACATAAAATCATAATGAGTCGTACGTTTTTCTTAAATTTACGATAACTGTGTTTCTAATATGTACGATATCGACGTGATCGACGTGACAAAGTCTCGATGCTTTTCTTGTGTAACTGGAACGACAGTCAAGGTGATTGAAGCGTGAGTAATCGCCCATCGATCATCGACCAATAGTTTCTAGCTCTACTCGCTACTCGCTCATCGCCGGCCGTGGGACACCTGCCTTAGCCTTGATTTTGTCAATTCATCGGTTTGGAGATCTTGTACCGAAATGAAGCCGCAAGAAACTTGGCGAGAGCTAATATCTTTCTCCATTTTAGTGTTACAATACAGATTTAGTAAAGTTTATCACACCACATTCATAACAATAGATTCTCATGTAAAATTTTATATCAAAGCTATATGCAAATATGATTATCATTAACATAGTCTTCCGCTTTAAGTCCTTTAAGGGTTTTCATCAGTACGACAAAAAAGTCACATTGAAGAATTCTACTAAAACAATTCTGTAATAAAGTAGTCTGGTAAAAAATTTAAATGCAGCAGCGTCTGTCTAGTTACATATAGCAACAACCACTCAATTTCCATATAGAATAGCTAAAGTAACTTCACAGAATAACAGGTACTCAAGAAAATACCGTTTTTTATATGGGAAAACAAATTTTTGTTTTACTAATAACGCTTATCAAAGTACTTTACGAAACTTACGAATATACCAATCACATTAATAAGTTCCAAAACATGTGTTGAATAAGCTTATTTGGACTTACGAGTGACGAGGAAAATCGCTGTTGCTAACGTCTAAACTGAATAAATCAACATACAAAATTACCAGAAATTGAAATAGGAGTTTTTTTACATATACATATTTATATATATTTGAATCAGCCCCCAACCGCCTAACACTCTCGCTTTCGATCGCTTTAAAGGCGAGGCCCTCGCCTCGCTTTCTAATATAATATCGAATAATATCGAAAGCTATAGCCTATAGCTTTTAATATTACTTTCATATTGCTTTCGAAATGACAAGATGACGCCTCCTCCTCGCCTCGCCTTCAAAGCGATCGAAAGCGAGAGAGTTAGGCGGTCGACCCCCTGGCCTTTATAGTCTATGTGCCTTACAAATAAACAATGAATAAGGTCGGAATAGTTATTCCGTGTTTTTTTCCCGTCATGTAAATAAACGTCATTTCAAATTGGAGTAAGAGACAAAACACGGAATAACTATTCGAAGCTTATTCTTTGTTTATTTGCAAGACGATATAAGTATGTAAACTTAACTTATTTTATTAGATCAATATATTTAAAAAAAAATTGCGTTTGATAATTAGATCCATCATTACCATTATAAAATTGTCAAAATTCAATTAACTATTATTATCATAACAACTATATACAATACTAAACTGGATTATATATATATATTATAGGTTACTATAGGGTAATACTATTACGGCGAGAAATATATAGTTCTTTAAGCCACAGCTGTAACCGAACTGTTCCCGGAGTTTTTAGGTGTTGATGGCTTACCAGACTCCCCAAGGTGTTCTACTTGGGTGTTGCTATACGGAGAACAGAGGAGCTCGAGATATTTTTTCAATAGTCACCTTTCCGGGGACATCACAATCACATTCAGAACACGCAAGCCACCGCGCCTACTTTAGCTCATTCAATCATTAACGTTCGACTAGATAATTAATTCAAAATATTTCCAATTGACTATTACATACCTATTTATTTCATTCTATCAAATGAAATGTTATTTATTGACAGTATTTTTACAAGTTATTCAATTTGAGAAATAATAACAATCATTTGCTATTAAGAATCTAATTACGGGATAGAAACAAGAGATTAGGAATCCCAACTAGTGCAGTATCACACTATCATTAAAGTATTATTAATTGATTAAGAAACGTTCGCAGCACTACTAATTGATCTATCAATTAATTGTACATTAGTTGGGTACGAGAGGAATCATTGAATAAAAGATGGGGGCGAATAGAAATTCAACGCAAGAAAGGGTTCTTAGTATATTGACAGATGCTTCGAAAGGTACGTTAAGCGGTTTTGGTCACGGTTCTTGTCGTAAGATAGGCAATCGTTAACCACAAGCCGTCAATGGGAACCCAGTGATAGTAGTCGATTAATGTATACTAATATTATAAAGAGGATACCTTTGTATTTTTTGTATGTATGTATGTATGTATGTATGTATGTATGTATGTATGTATGTATGTATGTATGTATGTATGTATGTATGTATGTATGTATGTATGTATGTATGTATGTATGTTTGCAACGAATAAATTACGATATTCTATTCTATTCTAAACTCAAAAACTACGGGACCGATTTAAAAATTCATTCACCATTAGAATGCTACATTAACGTTTAGTAACATAGCTTAAAACGACAATTGAATTTTCCAATACAAAATGATTTGTTTGTTTTGTTGTCATGGAAACCATTGATTTATATTTAACACAATGATGGAAACTGTCAAAGTAAGCGGTACGAAGTCCGCCGAGTCAGTTAGTGGCTCATAAAGATAATGACAAATGCCAAGTTAATTTTGGATACCACAACCATTTTTACAATAGAAACTTACAATTGCATGCTAATTTATGATTTCTTTTGTATTTCTCTTGTAAGTGAATTGTTAAAATTCTTTTAGAGAAATAAATGTCTTACACCTTAAACTTACAATTGGCTAACGAGCATACGTCCCTGATGGACGCTTTCCATAGACCACTACGCATAGACGCTTGTAACGACAAGCTTCGGCTCTGTCTCAATATACCATATAATTTTACTGGATCTTATAGGCACAGCGTAACAATATATTTACTCATGTGGTATAGGTACTCGTCAAACTTATGCAAACTCTTATGAAACACTTGCTAATCGGCAGAAATGGGTAGTGGTCGCCATCCCACATCAGAATCCTACTGTTTGCTGAGTAAAACTCTACCACCAAGTAATTAAACAAAAAAAAATTGTTCAATGCGAATTCATGATATAACGTATTATATGATAGAACAGATCAATAATTGTCCAATAGAGATCGTAACAAAACAAATGCCGATTAAGCCAACATGGTAGGGAAGGGAATATCTTTACAGGATAACGCTGGGAATGTCTGGCATTCAATTAGAGGCAGGCGTCGATAGAGACGATTCAACTTTTTCCATACGTTTCTAGGAAATGCGAGCCGAATTCCTCCAGGAATTGATATAGTAACCACAGGGTTACTTGATTTGATGGAGAGAAATGATTTCCGTAGACAGTTCAGTAGGTGTGATGGAAGAAATGCTAATTTTAGATGTAATTAGTTAAGATTAGGTTTAAACGTATTCACTCTATCAGCAACTTCACACAAAATTAGATACATGGCCAAAAGCTACTGCAAAAACTGAGCTATTTGTGATTTCAAAGTTGTTCCAGTAGTGAAAGTTGCTTATATTGACGGATCATTTTATCCCCCTTTCGTGATTTTGTTTCCCAAACAACCGGCATAAAAGATCTCAACTTTTTACAAGGCGTACTAAAATATCACCTTCAATTTATTTCTTCGACGAATAATAGCATGGTTCGTTTACCTAAATTTCACGTTAACTTGTCGGCTTAATATTAAAGGATTAAAAATTCTCAACTTCTGACATTAAAGTCTCAAAGATAATCTTATTGAAGTAAAACTCATTGTGGCATCCCTTACGGCGGAGTTGTAGGATTTGTTTCAACATCCCTTTACATAATTAAGAAGGATAAATGTCGCATGACACGTTATCCCCATATTCAGGGGTTTAGTCTTACACCAAGGAAGATTTGCGCCGAGTAATCTGAATACGTATTCGTGTAATATCTTGAGTAAATAATACGTGAGAAGATTGTTTAAAGAGATCTAGAAAACGTGTCTGAAAATGAATCAGTAAGAAGCCGGACTACTCGCTCCCTTTTTTTTATAAGCCCATAGTACAAGCACAGGAAACAAATTCAACAATGATTTCTGGAAATTCATTTGGCTTTTACGGATTAACAGGAAGGGCGGACAATGAGATCAATCCTCAAGTCTTAAAGCTGGACAATCACGGAGATTTTCTAGGATTTACTATCAGCGTAGAGCCCCCCTAAACCTTACTAGAATCCTGTTCAATATTATCAGAGATCGAAGAATTTGAAAGCATCCCTTGCTGCCATGACACTCAGAACTAAATCGGATCTTCGTAGTCGAGTACGGTGTGCTCTACGGAAGGTATACAGTTTAGGAATGCTATAACTCAGCTGGGTATTCTAGTTACAAGGATGACGGATTCATAACACCTCCCCCTTTGTAATAGATATCGATACCGATATTGAAGTGGCTACTTCTTGTCCTCTATTATCCTCATAAAAAATACAAGCCGGTGGCATACCTACGTAGTTTCTTAAATTTCTCAAGACTCAAGAAAAGCTTTAAGTATTAAGAAAAATAAAATAACACAAAGTGTTGTCTAGTAGAAGTAAGGATTTTCTTGCCAAACATTTATAAAAATATAGAGGACAACTTGTTTATTTTGATAAGTATACATTTTCCACTGAGAGCCACAATTCCTAATCCTATTTACCTCAGAGGCAGCGTATTGTTTAAATTATAATCTGTTTAAGGGTCTGGCTCCATGAATACCCGTCCTGTTTATTTTAAGAATGTTATTATACTTGGAAAAGTTGAAACAGTACGTAACAGTAATTTTTACTTGGAAAAGTTGTACAGTTATTTTTCTAATGATAGAAAAAACACAAAAGACTATCATTTTATTATTATAACATAAAATTATAGAAAAATTACTGATAAATACAACTAACACGATATTCATTTCATATTCAGTCCAATTGACTGTGTTTACATATTTGAACACATCGACCGTCAAGCATACAACTCCAACACGTTCGGTGCCCAATCATGGCGTATTTATTATTTGTTGCTCCATCAAGGGTTCCATTGAGGGGGATGGGTCTGTTAACATCAACAATTTAGTCGACCGTTAAAATTCCACCCTCTTTGACATAATAGACACAGTTGGTACGGAAAAGTATGACAAAGTTAATGTCGTTACCAAAAGTACAAAGTGTTAAAAGAATCCATTATTAGAAACAAGACTGGTAGGTTTGTCTACACAATGATCTACAAGACGGTGGTGGTGATTATGATGTGTTAATGCAGATAGTGAATTAAATTGGTTAGTTACTAAATATAGACCTTACCAATCACTAACTGACCCTGTTGGTATATTTCCCCATGATCATATGGGAAGGGACGAGCTTAGCAGTGGGACGTTTATAGACCGATAATGGATGATGATGATGATGAGATCTAGTGAAAAGAGATCTCTTTGCACAGAGAACTTTCTCAAAACTGCTAACAGTACTTTTAGCTATCTGTTTTGGAATACAAACTGTTAATTAAGTAATTCATATAATTATTGTTTTAGAAGGTTCGTTATTTTGATACGTCGAGTTTTCCTACTGCATAGTTTTGATCTGTGCTGTTTTTAATATGCTATTAGATTTGAAACGGATTAAAAACATCGTAAAAATTGCGCCCCCGAATCAAGAGAGGTTTGAATTGGTAATATTCTTGCCCCGAAAATTACTTACTTTCAACAAAGAAGTACTTATGGTTCACAGGAGTATAAATGTTGGAGAAGAAATGCGTTAGGTACTTTTGTACAGATTTTCTAAAATAGCGTATTATGAATAAAATCGGGAGGTTCTTTGAAAGTTTCGGGAAACTCGTTTACCGAAAGGGATTCGGATAACATCTTTTTGTTGAAAGCTTTATAATAATGACTTGCACCATCATTTGCTGAACTTGAAAAGTGTATAACAGCTTCGAGATGGCTCGTCAGCATCACGTTATTATGTAATATAAATAGATAGTGCTTTTGTTTATTATGTCACTTGATTTATTATTAATAAAAGATTGGTAAATTTTTTTCTTTTTTTTGTAAGCACTTGTCCTTTATCTCTCAGGCCGAGGGTGGAAGCGCACGTCACCCGGACTCTTCAACTACTGAGGCGGAGTCTTTCAATGTTACAAGCGAAAATAAACCTCATCTAAATGAGTTTAAGGAGACTATATTTATAAATTTTTGTCAAGGTTACTTATCTACTTTAAAAGCTAATTCTTGACCAAAGTCAAGTCTATCGTAAGACATAGGTTTTATCTTTTACGTTCAGAATCTCGAGAGCAGTTTGCTGAGCGAGGTTATAACGCTACCGTCTCGCAAACAAACCGCTTAAATATTTGCAAAATCTACTCTAAGAACAAAGGAGAAATTGTGCAACGCAGCGCAGAGGTACCGTAAAAAATTAATATTTCCCAAGACGCTTCCCTTGTTGTCCTCGGCACGGATACTGGAAAGAGGTCGCATTTGTAAATATATCCTTTTCCTTCTAGTTATAAAGAATTAAAAGGCACACAGAGAAAACTTGATGCAATATAGCTTAACTCAAGAATGCATCTAAACTAAAAGATGTATGTATCTTGAAGAATTGTTAAACATTTTGAACATACATTAACACCTTTTAACAATAACCTAACAGCAGATCTAAAAATAACAGCTTGTACTAGATTTTTCTTATAACTATAGCTATATGAGTAAAAAGCACGCAGTGAAAAGCTTAGCAGCTAAACACAAGAAGAGATGATCTTAGAGAATTGGGCAAAAGTTTAACATAAATCACTTTGGGAAATTTTTATTTTTTTCTATTTCGATTCAAATTATTTTTGTATGGCAACTATAATATGAAATGAGAAATACTATATGAATTAAATTACATAGAAAAAACGATCATAAATAATTATTTACGGATATTAGAGAAAATTAAAAAAAAAACAAATTATTTTCTAAAGTTTACGCGAACACTACCCATTGAAATGACCCATTGACCCTCAGTCTCCCTGTGACCACGGATCCCGCAAAGGGTTCGAAACGTCAGGATAAACATTAAAAAGTAATGTGTAAAATAATCGCGAGTAGATCCGTAAAAATTGTTTCATTTCAATGTGTAATGTTCGCGTAAACTTTAGAGAAAACACATGTGATCCAATACGGACTGGAAATAGCCAACAAAGTGTATGAGACGACCATCACCTCAGTCTCCCTGTGACCACGGACCAAAATGTCAGGATAAGCATTAAAAAGTAATTGTGTAAAATAAACGCGAGTAGATCCGTAGAAGTTGTTTCATTCCAATGAAAAAACACAAATACCTAATTATGTTAGTAGAATAGCTCAATATGGGCTATTTTCATTGATGCACGACTTAACTTTGATTCCGAAGAGTGAGAGGTGAAGGAAACCTTGACATACCAGTCCACTCGCCATAAGGGAGCACAGGGTAGAATTGAAATTCCTTCGACACTCACTCGCGAGTTGCAGTAGCAAGCATAAGTAAGGAGGCATCTGATGAGTTTACCGAGCAGCGCACGCGAGCGACCAGACTTGGTAGCAGGTGGTAACTATATTTCTATCATTGTTGTTAGGACGACAGACTCAGATAAGATAGCTTAAGTCAGTCCTCGGTGATACATACTTGTTTTATGAGATAGTTTGCTGATAGTCTCAGTCAGCAATTTTAGCGTCATTGGACTTTTTTTGGGTCGGCGAGAAACTTAAAGGGTTCCTCAAGCCGTGTGATCGAAACACCGCCAGAGGGGAATGGCATCACGCACTGGTGCGTGTCTCCGTTTCCTACTAAAGTCATCGAGCTGCTCATGGTTTAAGCACAAACTTTATCTTATTGATGGCTTACTATCACACCTAAACTGCCGAAAAACAAAAAGTTGTTAAGCAAGTTATTGACAAAATTGATTTTTAAACTCGTCATCAAAATAATACACCAGATAATAATCATTATATCCTAATGAAATCGTTTCGATACAGCAAATCAAACAATAAATGTTTTCCTATAAACCTGCAATCGGTGACCTACTCACCATTAAATTATATAATCGTGTTTGATATGTCAACAATCTCATTAATTGGTAAATAATTAAAACAATTATAAGGCTCCTTTATTACTAATTACAATGAACAATAAAGATAGATCACGCTTTGTTTAGAATTGTTATTGTGGACATGGCCCATTTGGTTAATAATATGGTAATAATGACTCAATAGTTCGTTGATAAGCTTTTACTAAATAATAAACTACAATGAATGAGTGACATTGTGGGTTTAATACCGCAGTGACAAAGCTGTTTTGTTGTCACAGAAAGATTAGTCGCTAGAATCATCGTCTCAGTACTTTTTGTAATTTATTCCTTTATTAGGGATTTTAACAATTTTTTTTTTACTTAAGGGGGTGCAGCGCGGAATTTGAAAATTCACATGTTTTTAAGTCACTTGTGCTAGGCCTTATACATTAAAAGGACTAGTGTAGGTTAGCTTGATCCTTTCACAAGGTCGTGGTTGTCTTGGAATTTTAAACAAATACCCAGAAACTGCATAAACATTACGTAAAATAATGATATCTAAAAACTTATTTCTTCAGAAACTTTGTAAATATAGCCCAAATGAAGCAATGATCCGACATCAAAATGTTCGTATTGATATTCCGCAGGTCACTGTTGTCTTATTTTTCCATTACAAAACATGAATATGAAAATATTAAGACTTTTCTTATTTTTTACCCAAACGCCTATGATTTTACGAAAGTAAACATTGCTCTAATTAAATCACTAGCCTACTCTGTACAGATATTAGTGTGCGTGCGTATTCGTAGTCGTGCGCCGTTGTCACACCACACTGCCACGCGCCGCTCGCTCGCTATCATGAAGAAACTTGAAACTCGCCGTTTTGCGTCCGCGCTGCACCCCCTTAAGGCGAGGAAGAATGAAATTTATAACAATTTTAGCGGCCATTGAAGATGACTCAGCTGTCTCAGTCCTTTTATTTCTACATAGTCCAACTAGAGACTAGTCGCATCTTCAATTCTACATTGGTCTATGTCATCTTTAACAGATAACAGATTTAAGCATTTGCTCCACAATAATTTAGTCGTTTAAAAATATTGCTATATACAAGATGTAGGGTTACCATAAAGAAAAATAAGATGATTGTGGGACCATAGCGTGACTGCTAAATATAAAATGAAAATAAGTGGGTTTGCTATAGTTACGCAAAACTAAGGTTATGTGATATTGCTACACACAACATTAAAATTAGCGTTAGTGCCGACCACAAAATAAACATGATTGCTATCGTCATACCCAATAACAATAAAGCTTAAAAGACGTCAGTGACAAAATCATTTATAAATGCGACAAGCAACTGCTGTCTCCCGTCTGCCCGCACAGACAGGCGTCGCTTAACAAGTTAAATTATGCAAAGACGGGAGGCGAGTAAGTGCCGGTGATAGGGTGACAACCTACAGACGCAGACCATCCATATTCATACAGCGTCGGTAGCAAAATCTTTTTTTAAACAGCTAAGGGGGTAGTAAAACATTAAGTGCCGCCAATGGAATAATAACGAGGGGCC
The DNA here is from genome assembly GCA_963082485.1 of Eudonia mercurella. NCBI lineage: Eukaryota > Metazoa > Arthropoda > Insecta > Lepidoptera > Crambidae > Eudonia > Eudonia mercurella. The sequence continues at coordinate 6,741,092 of OY720040.1, forward strand.
AATTTTGGCAGATAGAGTTCATCATTTTTGTGTAACAACCATGTTATTTAGTAGAAACTCTGCAATTGCGTAGAGATATTGCGTCACTCAGCGTGTTTTACCGCTTATACCATGGCGAGTGCTCTAAAGAACTCTATGACCTCATCCCACCTTCTCCCTTCCTCCATAGGAGTACACGTGCTGCTCTCCGGAGTCACCGCTTCACTGTCTCAAATATTCCATCGCGCACTAAATTTGGTGACTCGGTTTTTGTCGCACCTCCAAAACATGGATTAGTTTGCCAGCACACGTTTTCCCTCCTTCCTATGATATGGGGTCCTTCAAACGAGGCGTGAAGAGGCACCTTGTGGGCCGGCAGAGTGAGGGTAACTGTTGCTGCGTTGTTTGCACGCTGCACCAGTTGTCGTCGCATCTGGATTCCATATTCACTTAACATCAGGTGAAATGGAGTCATTTGCCGTGCTACGTATAAAAAAAAAAATTAAGAACACCGGTCCCAGTTCCAGAGGTTCCGGGTTTTGATTCCCAGGGTATATGTCTGTACTCGGTTTGGTTGGTCCACCTGGCTAGCTGCTATCACTTCAACTAAATCTGTCGGCATGGTATGGCTATTAATGTTTTTTTTTTTAATATTTCATTCCTTGACATTGATTCTTTTATTTTATTGATTATGATTAATTGCTAAATTAGTATGATATTGACAGAATTTTATATTAAATTATTTGAATATGATAAATTGTAAGGAAATAAATTTGCAATGGCTAAATAGGCTTAGGATGACATTTGCAATGTATATAATATGAACCCCTTGATTATGATCAATGTTAGTAGGTAGCATATTTGTGTTTTGACAGTTATCATCATCATCATCATCATCATCTCAGCCAAAAGACGTCCACTGCTGGACAAAGGCCTCCCCAAGAATATGAGGGGTATTTGCCGTAATCGCCACGCTTGGCAGGCGGGTTGGCGATCGCAGTAGGTTGAGGGTAACCTCAGAGAGATGCTGCTGCCCATCCTCTGGAATGGTCCCTTAGTCGGCTTTTACGACAACCACGGGACAGTTATACTTAGTCAAAATGGCAAACTTGAGGATTCTGATGAAGTGCGCTTTCACCTTCCGCTTATCATCACTTAACATCAGGTGAGCTGAAGGTCAAATGCTTACCCTGCGAGTGAATTCGTTAAGTGTTCCATTTCAAAATACATTGCAACAAAAACAGTGGAATTAACACCCTTTTCGTTTTATAGATCACTTCATAATAAACATGGCGTATTCACAATCGTTGTTTGTCATAAATTGTAGCTTCCGTTCTGACTACTTGGCTTACTGCCGTACCCGGAGACTTCAATTTACATTTATAATAGTCCTGTTCACATCTCCAGTAAGCTAATCTGCTTGTGCTAGAAATGGGATCACGTCAGTAGCTAAGGAAATGGGGAAACCACGATTTTTCGTATTCAATCTGAACATTTTCCCGTTCGATTACTTCGAATAGTTTTCATTTCAAAACAGTGCTAAGAAACTCATTATTAGGGTTTCTTTTACAATTAATTAAATCATGAGGAGCTCGATGGCGCAGTGATTAACACGCCCGGTCTGCGACTGCTAAGGTTGAGCAACATTCGCAAAGGTCGGTCATTGGATGGGTGACCATTCATAGGGAAGGCAAAGTAGTAAAGACATAAAATTGACCTGGTGATGATGATTAAAACATAGGTATTTTTATCAGAACGTGGAAACGTTTTGCCTTTGTCCCACCTGATTGAACATCATTTCATAATTTTCCCTCCTTCCTGTGATATGGGGTCCTTCAAACGAGGCGTGAAGAGGCACCTTGTGGGCCGACAGAGTGAGGGTAACTGATGCTGCGTTGTTTTCACGCTGCACCAGTTGTTGTCGCATCTGGATTCCATATTCACTTAACATTAAGAGTCATTTGCCGTGATACGTATAAAAAAAAAGTATACGTCCCCGTTATCCTGAACATAGAGGTACTGACTATCTTATCTCTAATTTACAGATCACAACACTACAAACATTGTTGTTAAGGCGAAAACCTTTAATAAAATGGTGGTAGCTTGCCAGGCTGACTTATAACAAACCCTACCACCAATAAAAATCGCTGTAGTACCTTGTTGGAAAACGAATCTAGGACTTCTGGGTCTGAGACTAACATCGATGTAACTACAAGACCACCGAAGCGGTTACATTTATACTTAGTAAAGAACATCAACCACAGATGTCACAACTCACAACCAATAATAATAAGTAAAATGCACTTTAATATAACACAATGGAGGCAGATAAAACAAAATAAACGATTTCCATTCAAATGTAAGTTAAGTTAGCACGTGCTGCGACTGCATTTCTCTGTAAAACGTCATGCAAATCGTGCCAACTTAATTTATAAGTGAACAAATGGAGTTTGGAAGGACATACCGAACTGTTTCTTGAAACGAAATCATAGAGCGTTCAGGGCATGTTACGAACAAGGTGATCGCTGCAAACAAATAATAACTAAGAGAAGAAAAAAACAAGCTCTTTGATCCCAGATTACTTATATACCGTAGAGCTTGTTATTTTCTTTTCAGTTATTTTTTATGTTAGTTCGGTTTTTACGAGTATACATATAATTGCTTTAATATAGTTGTTTTAGCAGTCGGGTTTTTTGTTTTATTTTAACAATTTGGTTTATTATAAACTTTTTAGTTTTTTAAAGTAAATAACCAAGCATTTCAAAACCTACATAAAATAATTATTATAACGCCTTACTCTTTTCAATAGAAAAGTCATAGCGCATACACTAATAAATTGTCAATAATCTGATTACTTAAGCGGTAAAAACTAAACTCTTGACGTCTAGTACTTTCACTGACAAGTTTTTTGAGTTTTTTAAACATGAGAATACTCGTAGAATCTGCTAATATTCCCGAAAACAAAACACCATAAAACATTGCTGTAAATGAAAATTATTAACTACATCTACGTCCATAGAAAAATTGGCCAAATCCTTTAAATTCCGTAAACGTTGAATTTTGATCGTGTGTATATAGATTGACTTGGCAATCGCACTAAACACTGTAATTTAATATAATATATGTATTACTTGTGAGATACATTGTGTTTCCATGCGATGGCCAAGTCAATCTATTTGCTTAAAACATAAAAGATTTTTAATATTGATATGGTCACTATAAGATGTTGTTAGGTTGGCTAATTACGTAATAACTTAAGACAGAAGGTCCCGTAAGTAGGGACTGAATAAATTAACTGACTTGGTATTACATGGATCTCACAACTTTTTACGGTAAACGAACTGAGTTGCGAGACTTGGTTTTTTTCACAAGTTTGTTTTTGATGGCATAACATTTAACTGAGCGTTAAGCGACAGTATATATTTATTTATTTTTTCCCTATCTATCATTAGGGAAGGCTCGTGCCCCAGCAGTGGGGACATGGCGATTATGACGATGTAATTATTTAAAAACAGATGCAACATACATCAGTAAGTTAAAGAATCTGGTGAAGGTCGCGGGTAGTCGCTGGATGCGAGCAGCACAAACTGGTCGTTGTCAAGATCTTTGGAGGGAGGCCTTTGTCCAGCAGCGGACGTATTTCGGATAAGACGATGATGACGATGATGATTAGAACCACCAATAATATTTTTTAACCCTTTAACGGTCACACTATTTTGTCATTATATTTCTCATCAATGGTATACTCTAAAGTTTCAATTTATGGTGTCAATATTTTGCCAGAACCCTTTTTATGATTCTGAAGTAAAATCATGACTCGGCAGACGTACTAGGACGCTGTCTCCTACGAAGAACGACGACAAAACTGTATTAGATGAACAAAATACCTACTGAATAACCCGACAGCTGGCTACAACAAATCATAACAATGCATTCGATATACGAGTAGATCTAATTTCGTTAGATTATTAAATAATTAACAAATTTTGTTTAAAACTACTACGCAAATTTACTGCATTTGCAATAATTTGGCACTGGCTGACAACCATGAAACAGCGCTCTCTGTCTATCTGCACACAAGCAAAAGGGATGCAAATAGTGCGTGCGCCACTAGAAACGAAACGAAAACGCTATTTTTTTTAAATACAGATGTTTTATAAAACAAGAGCGTTTTTAATAAGTATTACGAATAAGTAAAATTAATTTCATTAACGTACTTGAGTAAATGAAAATTGTTTGTTGACCTACATTTTAATTTTAACATTTTAATGTTTATTCATAGGTTTATTTAGAATGGAATAGATTCCATTCTATTCTATGTTATTCTAATCTCCAGGTATCGGGCCGACCGTTTTGCCACTCGGCAACCGAGGTGGCAGTACTGAAGGAAGTACTTAAAATTCAGCGAACAATTCGCATTCTAAAGTGATGCGGTTTGGTGCTGACTTCAAAGGCAACTAATTCTAGAACCGCTGAGTGGGGGGACGCTATGAGTACGGGAGCCATGTCAGTCGACACGGAAATCCGAAGTTTAGGATATTGAAAAATAGTTAATAGTGTAGAACTACACCGGTTTAGACCCAGATGTCCCGGGTTCGATTCCCAGCGGAGCGTACATGTTTTTTGTATACTCGGTTTGGTTGGTGGTAGGACTTATTTGTCCGCCTGGCTAGCTACCACCATCTTATCTAAATATGTCGCCATAACATCAATGTTTGTAGCATTGTTGTGTTCCGGCAGCTAGACATAAGATAACTTCCACCAAATGGCCTTATCATCACTTAACATCAGGTGAGATCAAGGCACTGTGCTTACCCGTTAATATAAAAAAAAACATTGAAAATTAGTCTGCAGTATGCGAACATGCCCTAGAGGGGACCAAGATAAACCACAAATACTCGCTAGAGAACAACGATTCATCCCTAGGATGAGACGCGAGGCTATTGAAATTTAAAAAAAAACATCCTAATTTCAATAGAGAATACAAAATATTAAATCCCAGCCCCAACATCATACTGCCAGACCAAAAGATACTTACTGTAAGCTCTTTCTGCGTAAAACGGAACGCACCTGATTAAATTTAAATGAGGGTATACAAGCTACTAACTAATTATGAGACGACCAACACCTCAGTCTCCCTGTGACCACGGACCCTGCAAAGGGTTCTAAACGTCAGGATAAACATTAATTAAAAAGTAATGTGTAAAATAATCGCGAGTAGATCCGTAAAAGTTGTTTAGTTAATAGTAGTGACAACAGCGAACAACAATTCATTTTGGCTTAATTATAACGATAAATATAACGATATTTTTTTCATGGTCAGACTCTCAACTGTTAAGGTCACAATTTCCATTACGACTCCGAAGACTTCCGAAGCACAAGAGCTGCAGAGGACAAATTTTTAGTCACCCATCCGATGGCCGGCCTTAAGAGAAAGTCAGCAATCGCAGACGGAGCGCGATTACCACCGCGCCATAGAGAAAAGACATTGCTTCGAAAGTCTAATTTTTAAGTCGGTCTCATTACATCATTGCCTTAATCTGTCACTCCATTTCATTAACAACCTTTTAATTGTGTGCTAAGTGGTCTCTGGAACAGTCCAGGGAAGGCTATTTTTAAGTTACTTAACACGTTCAGAAATGAGTTTGTTTTAATTAATTCACAGCATGGACTTTTAAAAATCAGCTTGGTTTATATAGTAGTTCCTACTTAACTAATGAATTGGTGATTCCTTGAGAGTAATTACAGTAATTACATGTTGATCAATCGCTTGCTAGGGGAAATGCGACACTAACTTGTTTTCGCCAAGTTTCTTGTTTCCAGAGCATTCGGTCTTGAGATTTTATTTCAACTATCCTTACTAATATTATAAATGTGAATGTGAGTTTGTTTGTTACGCTTTCACGCAGAAACTACTCAACCGATCGTCATGAAACTTTGTGCACATATTCTCAAATGTATTGGGAAGGATACGGGATACTTTTTATTAAATAAAATGATTTGTTTGTTTTGTTGTCATGGAAACTGTCAAAGCGGTACGAAGTCCGCCGGGCCAGCTAGTATTTTCTATAAGTAAACAAACTGCATTATTATAATTAATGGAATCTGGCGTTATTATTCCAAAATCCATTACATACAAAGTTGTGTAATTAAAATATGTCTTGTTCTGTCGCAAGCTTATTCGTTTATCAACCTTGGATATTGAAGTATATAAGGAGGAAGGAGCGATAAATTAATCATCAACATCACCATCATTTTCGATCGTGTGAAATAAATGAGAAAATAAATTTGCAAAATTAAGAGATATTTCACACTTCGGTATCCGATACTCAAATTTGAATCCTTTCAAACCAATAAATTGATTTTAATTATAACTTCTTGTGCTTACGGAAAATACATCTCTATATTTTCCGTAAGCACAAGAATAAGCACAAGATCTTTCTTGACAGTTCATAGAAAACATTTAAAACTAATATTTTCCATAGTGGACTTAAAATCGTATAAATTCAGTTTGACGAACGTTTGTTTTTATTATTTGCAAAATTTTTTAAATGATTCGATAAAACAACCACAAAAATAGAAATCCCCATCCATCTTATATTCATTACCGTCTCCCCTCGATAGGGAACACAAAGCGTTCCCTCTATTTATATCCCAAAAAGTATATAAGGAACCCTTCGTAGGCAGGGAATCATTATATCATGGCTTCTTGTGGTATGAATCAAGTCATTATTCCGTGGTAGGTTTGTAAAGGGACAAATCCAAACATAGAGTTTGCTATCGACCAGCAGATCCTTAAATATAGAGGGTTTAAAGCGGAATGAGATGGCATTGTTATCTAAAATGTTCTAAAAATAAAAAAAAACTTAATAAAAAACTTTTATTTAAAATTACCCTATATTGTAGTATATTTTGACCGCTTCTGTGGTCTAGTGGTTAAGATCACCGGTTTAGACCCAGAGGTCCCGGGTTCGATTCCCAGCGGAGGTTACACATGTTTGTGTACTCAGTTTGGTTGGTGGTAGGGCTTGTTTGTCCCCCTGGCTAGCTACCACTATCTTATCTAAATATGTCGTCATAACATCAATGTTTGTAGCATTGTTGTGTCCCGGCAGCTATATAGAGATAAGATAGCCAGTGCCTCAGTAGAGAGGATCCCGGGTAAAGTGTGCTTCCATCATTGGCCTTATCATCACTTAACATCAGGTGTAATCAAGGTACTGTGCTTACCCGTAAAAATTTTTTTTTAAATAAACCTTACTCTTTTTTAAATCAAAGTGGTTTTATTATACGTATTATATGTGGCAATAGCACGTCTTATGTTATGTGATGATGATCTTATATGATATTAAAACTAAAAATAGCACTTTTAAAAAGACGACTTGCTTTAGGTGGAACTCGAAACTACGAATTCCAGATTCTATGAGTTTTTTTTTCGAGAGTTAGCTGTCGGCTTTTGTCGCCAGATTTTCCGGTTGCTTGTTGAAAGACCCCGATGACAAAAGACAACCTTTTGTTTTGTAGGTGAAACACTATTTTCAGTTCCGAAACGAAATATGGGTTATTCTGTTGATATACAAAACTTTTTTAAATAAGTTTTTAATTTAATAATATTTGATGCAACAGAAACTTAGGAATACTGGGTATAACCCCGGCTGATAAAGAAACAGTAGTTAACAATAAGAATTATATATGGAAATTACATTACAATAACCGTCATTGCCATTCCATCAATGATCTTCATCTAAATACATTTTAACGCAAACGCTAGTTATCTCAGCTTAACCGGTGGGCACTCATTACTTCACTTGAGGCATGATTCATACATAAGATACGAGTCAAAGTAACGATCTAAATACTCGTATGCGACTCGAAGAATAACCTACTACTATTATTTGAGTGATTATTGACTTTATTGCTTGTACATAAGTTACATAATGTTTACAATTATCAGTATCCTATATCGTTTTCAAAATTTTAACACTAGACATTGAAATAAAAAAGTTTTTTCGATTCGACTCGCGTTTTATTTCTCTTATTAACACCTCAGTTGGTCTATGTCCTCTCTTCTCTATTTCTGTGTCGCTAAGAAGCAGTTCTTAAAGTTCAGTAAATATAAAAGTAACTACCACTAAGGTGGCAATACTAAGGTTTAAACCTTAACGTTTTAAAAGGTTTAAACCTTACGTATACGAGCCGGGAAATGATAAACGGATACCGGCAACTGTTATAATTGCCTCTGTCTAAAAATATTAGTTATAAATGTTCAAATAATTTTTAACGCAAATTTTGTTGCGAACAAATTACAAAAACACAAATGTTGAAAAAATTTCCACGAGCAGGATTTGAACCTGCACCCTTCTGACATTCCGGGTCAGGTGCTCTTCCAATTGAGCTATCGTGGTTCTAACCAGCCCGCCGAAATTATTCAACACTTTTTTTTTTTTTTACTTTGAAAGCCAAAGACGCCCATTCAATGTCAACAACTACCGTCACTAACATCCGATCATAATATTTTTACAAATATTACAGATCAGTTAAGAAGTAAATGGAAGAGCACCTGACCCGGAATGTCAGAAGGGTGCAGGTTCAAATCCTGCTCGTGGAAATTTTTTCAACATTTGTGTTTTTTTATATTAGTTATAAGTTATAACACAAAACGATGGCTAAAATTAGAATTAGTAGTTAAGATAGATTGCTGAAAACAGATGTTGGCACTTTTTAGCTAATATTTTTAGACAGAGACAATAATTTAAACACGTATTCAGCCACTGTTTTGTAGTACAAGGGAGAATGTTTATAACACTAAAAGTATCATTCACGCTTTGCTGACCCTGTAAAGTCCTTGAAATAAATATACAATGAAAAATCAAGACTTGAGAGTTTTACAAAGCGTCAATAGGCTCGCGGTGACAGCTTACCATGACGAAGTGTATGCCTGATCAGTGATCACAGACTAGGTCAAATTTGAAAAAGGACTTATTCCAATTGAATAAAGCTCAATTTAGTAGTATGTCAATTTTACCCTGTCACTGCACAGAGTTAAATCCGACGTAGAAACAACGATTCAATCGCCCCATCCAATTTGAGCTTCAAAACCTGGTGGAGCCAGTATAGCAGCGCACGTTGTTGATTGGCAGGCCATTACACGCATCGCTGTAAGTATCTACACTACTTACTGAACTTGCAGTCAGATAAATTGATAACGAAAACCGTAATGGAGGTAAAACAGTGCTTGATAACGTAACCAAATTCAAACTTAACGTATCGTTAAGTTAAAGTGGTAGAGGTAATGCAGGTATCTAGAAAATAATTAAAAAATTAAAAAACACGACTGCCATGACAAAAAAGGCAAAAAACAAGATGTCATGTATTTATTTATCTGTATTTATAAAGCTTTTTTTGCCTTTTTTTGTCATGGCAGTCATGTTTTTTAATGTTTTTAATTATTTACTTATATTTTGTACCTTTTAGTGATAAGTTTAATTTTAATAAAATATGTCATGCTAGGTAATTTAATTTGTAAGCATTTTTATACAAGAAACAAAAATTAACCTTACAGATATCATGCTAAACATCAAGTTCTAGTCTCTAACTCCAATAATGACGAAATTTCATCCCCTATTTTACCCACATAGGGGTTGAATTTCCAAATTTTTACTAGCCTATGTTAGTCGGAACGATGCAAGGATTGCAACGATACTTCATATATCTAAATCGGTTCAGGCGTTTAGAAGTTATGGTAGAATAAAGAAACATCACATACATACATACATAAACCCTGAAAACATTACACTCCTTTTTTTGGCAGTCGTGTAAAAATGCCACCCAGGTAATAATAACAAGCGTAACATTACCTCTGCTATTAAAGTTATCTTCTGATAGAGTTAAAGTTACCTAATTTCAAACGGTGTTCAAAGCCTTGGACAAAATAACAGGAGCAAACAATTTGAAATTGCATGTGATTAAGCTACTCTTTAGTTGGGTGCTGATGCTGAGTGCAAATTTTATTCTTCATTCGATCAAGTTAACGTTAACGAGAATTTTAACTCACTTCGTTTGTTACATAGACGTTTTTAGGGTTCCGTAACCAAATGGCAAAAAACGGAACCCTTATGGATTCGTCATGTCTGTCTGTCTGTCTGTCTGTCTGTCCGTCCGTATGTCACAGCCACTTTTTTCCGAAACTATAAGAACTACACTGTTGAAACATGGTAAGTAGATGTATTCTGTGAACCGCATTAAGATTTTCACACAAAAATAGAAAAAAAAACAATAAATTTTGGGGCTCCCCATACTTAGAACTGAAACTCAAACATTTTTTTTCATCAAACCCATACGTTTGGGGTATCCATGGATAGGTCTTCAAAAATGATATTGAGGTTTCTAATATAATTTTTTCTAAACTGAATAGTTTACGCGAGAGACACTTTCAAAGTGGTAAAATGTGTGTCCCCCCCCCCCTGTAACTTCTAAAATAAGAGAATGATAAAACTAAAAAAAATATATGATGTACATTACCATGCAAACTTCAACCGAAAATTGGTTTGAACGAGATCTAGTAAGTAGTTTTTTTTTAATACGTCATAAAGTACAGAACCCTTCGTGCGCGAGTCCGACTCGCACTTGGCCGTTTTTTTTGCTTAAACGCTATACAAATTCTCGTTGTAGTTAACGAGATCGAAGCGAATAAAGTTCACACTGGGCACACTGGGCGCCTGGTGCGAGTTTCATTCGCCATTATCACGTTAACGAAAACGAGAATTTGTGTGGCAAACTTTTAACTCTTCTTGTATGTCGCCAGGAGGCGCTGCTTCAATGCCATACTAATTTTCGTCTTCGTAAACGTAATCGAATGAATACGGATAGTAGACAAAACTCACACTAGGCACTCTGATGTTGTTTTCTAAAGTTGAAGTAAACACTACACACCTAATATTATGAAGCTGAAGAAATTGTTTGTTTGTTTGTTTGAACGCGCTAATCTCAGGAACTGCTGGTTCGAATTGAAAAATTATTTTTGTGTTGAATAGTCCATTTATTGAGGAAAGCTATAGGTTATATTACATCACGCTATTACTAATAGGAGCGGAGCAGCAATGAAAAATATTGCAAAAATATTTTTTTGAGAGTTAATTAACGCGGGTGAAACCGCGGGGCACAGCCAGTACTTTATACGGGATTAAGTCAAACACGATTAAGTTAAAAACGGTAACATTTTCGCTCAACAAACGTAACAAGGAATCCTCAGTAAATGAGGATTTACTGACAGATGAAAGGATTTACCTTTGGCTTTACAAAAATATGTTATGCTACCTTCAACTATTGTTTTAATGAGGATGGGAACGGATTTTTTTTCTATTCTATTCGTTTTAACTTAAAATAAGACATTATTTTTTTGTAGTACCTACTGCTAATTACTTCACAATATTTTTTCAAAAATTTTAAAAATCACCACGTGGTTTTGTTTTTCCGTAAAGAACACAATGCGGCTGTCGGATACGGTGACGTCACGTCATCCGATATAAGCCGACTGCCGACTGCCTGCCTGTTTTAAGCAAATTAATTATGTAAGTATAATAACTTTGTAAATACTTATCGTACCGAAGTGAAACAAAAACTAACATCTTCTAATCTAATGGTACTTACTTATAGGGTAAAAATAAACTCTTTTTTTCATGTCCATTGGGAATGATCTGCTTAACATTTAAGTCCCTTACGAGGGATCACAGTAATATAACAAAATAAGGAGACTGCTGAAAGTAAGCATCATACAAATGCGCTCGAGCCACGCACACATAGACAACCTCACTTGGACACAGAATCTCGAACCAGTCCAAGAGCAGCTGTTGTGAGATTCCGTGTTCGTGAAAGGTTGTGTATGTGTGCGTATGTATGTATGAAGCCTACCTAGTGCAGTTTTTTTGTGGTGATATACTTATAAACAATCATGAGCAGCTATTATGAAGTATCGCCATTTAAGAACAATCTAAAAGTGAATTTAGGACTGCTCTGATTTAGACACAAAAAAATTTAGAAACCGTTAATGGCGTACGAGTTAATAGTTATATTACGGTATCATCATCAGTTAAAACAACTACGCTACAGCCACAGCGAGTAAAAAATTGCTTAAAACAGTTCGAGTAGGCCGTTGACTTGATACGTGAACTTAGTAACATTAAAAAGGCAGACAAAAAGTCTAGACGCTATAAATGATGCACACAACAATTTAGATCTCAGTTACAAATAGTAAATAAATCTTACTATAGGAGGGAATTGGACCCTCGTTTAAAAAAGATAGCTAGCTAGATAGCTAGCAGCTAGATTAGCTGTATTACAAGCTACTTTAAGCTAGTCCAAGTCACAGGAATTATATCCCAAATTTTAGTAGCAACTAAACATTAATATGAAGAACATTAAGTTAAATCTTTTATGAACGGTAAAATTGAAATAACGCTTAAGCACATGTTGCTTAATTATATCTGTTATGCTAAATTAGTATACAGGGACGTTGTAAATATGATGATTGTAACAGACTAAGAAATCAATTAAAATTTTCATTTAAGATCCAACAATAAAGAAATTCTGTCAAAATCAGAGTAGTAACAGTTAAGCCGCAGATCAATCCTTAGATTGCGTGTAATAAGGAATACAAATCCAATTTCATAGCCAACAAAAACCCAAAATATCGACTATACACTCCCCTTTTAATAAATGTGCTTCTATGAGAAACTGACGATCAAAACAAGACACCAACACCCCAAATTCTTTTGACTAGAAACCTCCTATTGCACAACTATTGAAAGTCTAGGGTAGCGCCGGAAGGGTCGTTTCGATCCCCTCATCTTTGCTAAGGACTTGACTTGTTATGAGGGATCCAAGTGGGCCTCCTACAAAACTTAGGGCAGATTCAAATTTATCGGCGGTATGTGGGTATTTATGTGGCTCTTAAGTGTTGGTGGATTACATGGGACACAAAGAAGGTAATGTAAGTGACTACTATCCGAAACACGTTTTGTTTCGGTGATGTTTTGTTCATATTTGCTGTTTTCGTTTGCTTCAAGACTGTTATGGGATATAGTAGAATAGTTGATTGCTTAAAACAATGTACATTTTTGCTTTTAGTATTTCTTGATCTACTTTCAAGCAATTTTAACAATTAGTGATTGATCGAAATATTCCTAACTACAAAATGCATCCTTCATCAAACATGTTTATATATAATGTGTTGTGGCACTGAATGCTTTCATGATTTTACTATACATCACAAGTAACAGCGCCATTACAACATTAAAAATAAACGCAATCTTGCTTTAGACAATGACAAAATTGTAATGCCTACCATTTATGTACCGGACACCGGAGTCACATTAGAAAAATATAAGTGCATAAAAACAAACTAAAAAAAACTTAGAATATTTAAAATGACATAATCACGATCATGTCATTACTTCAATGATAGATAATAAACGCACCTATCTCATACAAATATTACACGTTAAGCGCGGAAACTAAACTCATGACATCCGTAAATAATAATGAAAAATACGTCTCACGATTATAACAATAAACAATTACACACGAAGACATTGTTGGTGAATCGTCACGAGCCACAGCATGCTTTGAATATGATTAACAACCAGTTATTGAAGAGCTGAGGTATCTTTTTAAAGTTGAACTCGATACAGAGTAACAAAGTGTCTGGACAAACTGGCCTTGTTATACTTGGATCCTCACGAAATTAGGGGTTTATTTAAAAACACATTACATGATCGTATCTTAGTAGGTTTATGACGTGACGGTTACCCTTTGGCCTAATAGGGTGCTTTGCTGTTGCATCAAATTTATATGTTACAAACTTTACGACTAAGATACGAGTGGAAAAGTAGCCTTTACAGTGATAAGGTGATAAAGGTCGGAAAGCGTCCAACCTTCCATCCAACTATCTCTGGGTGAAAATCCCGGCTTATTGTAGACTTGCCGCAAAGTAAATCACTCACATTTTTGTAACTTTTATACTTTGAACGTAAACTCGCCGCAAGCATTAAAAAACTATATGCAAAATTGCCACAGTTTTAGCGTGACGAATATACTTTGGCGAGTTGTATACTCGTTGTATTACCCAAAAACACGACGATACGTTTCTGCGTTTTAACATGAAGGAAGGACAACCACATTGCCATATTTGTATTATTATTTACGAGAGAGCACTAGATCTTGTGAACTCATCTCATGATCCTGATGTAAAGTAAAAAAAGGTAGGGCTTTATTGTTTCTGAGATTTAGCGATAAGCCATTCAATGGTATAATAGCATTTAGGTACCTTGTCACAGTACTTATTTTGACAAGTGATATTGTTCCGTGAGAACCTAGAATAACAACATGCAGTAACAAGGTCCTAAACTGTTTTGGCAAAATTTTACTTTACAACAACATCCCGTTATATCTTTTATGTTATACTTGCTTGGTAGCTATTAGTAAAATACAAATAAAAAATTTAAGTTAGTACATACCTACATCAACAAGTTGGACTGAGGAGCCAATAAAAGATGCTAGAAAGTCCTACTTAATTGGCGGAGTCTTATGGTAATAATTATGAAGAAAATTTCGTTAAACCATTTTCTTAAATAACAATAGCATAAGCCGTTTTTGGGACCGTTTTGGTAGCTCCAGCCATAACCCCTTGAGCGTCGATCGACCACCAGATGGCCGATAACAATTAAAATTCTTTTGTGTCTGGTATTCGCGCGCTCGAGCTCTTAATGTTAACCAAGTAAAGTATGGAAACAAAACTACCTTATCAAAAACGTGGGCTCAGCGAATTTGTTATTGGTTGTTGCTGGGCGACCATTATAATTATATTAATTATCATTAATATTCGCATGTTTTTGTTGCAAGTGCCTAGAGTTAAAAAAACAAACAAAGGTAGAGGACAGGTCGTTTTTTCTGCTCTTAATAATCTTGCAATAACTGCAGTACATCCGTGATCATGGCGCATGGATCTGTGCCGATATACCGGATACTCACATCCAAAAAACATGGTAATAATCTGGTTAATAATTATTATTCTAATGTAAGTGACCATGATAGTTTTAACAATGACAATTTAATTGTTCCGTCAGTCATCTAAGGTCCAACGACCCAGCCGGTTGTTACAGTACCATACATTTTTAAACTTAAAATGACCTTAAATCCCGAAAAACGACTTTTTTTATCTAACACACAATTTGCGAAATAATCACCAGCCATAGTGACATTGTTTCATTACACAAAGAATGCTCTGTTCCGTGAGAGACCTACAGCAAATTCCTCAGTGGATTTGCAAAACAATTTGGGTACGGCAATGTTTACTAATAGGGGTCTTCCTACGCGTTTGTCTGTCCGCACGTCACTCTCTGTCTACCGTTTGGGTTGTACAGCCCGTATTCTGAGTGTACTATTGTGGAATTGTTGTTTTTATTACGCTTACGTGTTGGGTCGCGGTCCGTGGCAAATTGGGCTATTCCCACCTTTGAAGTCCTGAACGGGACACCTGAATAATTAGGTGAAAACATTTGACATTGCTCTGATGGTTACTCAAGGAATTTAGGGAATTATGGGCAAGTTACTAGCACCGATTTTGTTTATAAAATTAGAACTTCAAGGAGAACTAAATGTTATTCTGGACCTTGTACTGTTTAATGATGTGTAACTAAGACAAAGAGTTTGATTGTTTTTGATGTTTGGTATTAAATATCGTCATTTCTTATATTCCACCACCCCACAGTTCATGCACCAATTCTTAATAATAAACTGGGCGTGCAGAATAATATAGCACAAGGGTATAATGGGCAACATCTCACCATGTTTGCCACAAACGGGCTATAACGACTGCCATCTTACGATAACAACTCGGACCAAAGGTTTCACGTGCCTTCTAAAGCAGGAAAGAGGTCGGTATATTATATTTATTCATCTAATCTTTGTCCCGGGATTTCAAAATATGCTCAACTTGCAAATTCACAACCCGAATAAACCGCTGCGCTATCGAGTTCCCCGATATAATAGGACTACCCTCAACATATTTGTGATCGCTTTTAATATGCTGAGGATTACAGATTGTCAAATCGTTAACGGGAATAATACAAGCATTTCAGACAGCGTTTTTAGTGTTGAATAAACATGGATACTAGGTGAGTGCCTGTATTAATCCAATGGGATTATTTACGTGAATTGCGCGTGTCCAACGTCCATAACACCGGGATCGGATTCGTCCGTTAACGGACCCTGTTTCTGAAATCATATTTCGGTGTAGTATTTTTCTCGAACAGTTTATTAAGGTGTGCTTTGGTAATTTGTTTTGCAATATTTCAGTTATTTCCTTTAATTGGCGTCGATTTTAAGAACATGAGTAGATTCTTATAAAGTGTTTCATTTCCCATTTGTTAGGTTTTTAATTTAATTTACTTTGAACGTTGTTATATTAGCATTTATAGCGTCGTTTTCCTTGTTACATTACCAATATCTTTATTAGTAACTTCAACGATGTCTATGTGACATAAATATTTTTTATTATGTACCTACATCAATATAATTATGTCAGCACATAAAATTAACCTACATCAACATAATTATGTCAGCACATAAAATTACTCGGAGGAGCTCGATGGCGCAGTGGTTAACGCGCCCGGTCTGCGAGAGCTGAGGTTAAGCAACTTTCGCAAAGGCCGGTCATCGGATGGGTGACCAAAAATTTATCATCTCGAGCTCCTCCGTGCTTCGGAAGGCACGTAAAGCCGTTGGTCCCGGCTGCATTAGCAGTCGTTAACAACCACCAATCCGCACTGGGCCCGCGTGGTGGTTTATGGCCCGTTCTCCCTATCCATCCAAAGGGAAGGCTCGTGCCCCAGCAGTGGGGACATAAAATGAGCTGATGATGATAAAATTACTTGTACCAACTTCTATGTAATTTGTTCGTTTTGTAATGATATCACTTTACCAAACGACATTAATATCAATCTAAAAAAACGTAGTACATGACGGGCCTTGATACACGATACAGTAAAAATGCTCCATTGATTCGTAAGCTAACTACTTAAATAAACTCCAAAGTTTTCGACAAAGAAACTAAAAGAACTGAAATATAACAGTGCTTAAGCTAATTTGATTATTACTGCCCTAGTTTTATGATTGAAAATGAATAGTGGGGTGATTTTGCGGTTAAATATAAGTCGTTGATATCACAAGAGGAATGCGGGTGTGTAGTAGTGAGGGCATGAATTTGTAATGCAGACATATTCCCCGGTGCGCAATCAGACGGACAGATTGAATGGCTTTAGAACTGCTAACTGAAATGGTTACTAGCATCTATATTGGTTATGGAATTGTATTGAACGAGCAACATTTGCACGGGTTGCTCCCATTTGCTTCTAATAAAAAATTCCATACAAAGATTTTCGAAATTATGAAGATTTAAATTAAAATTTAGCCAAACTTTTAAAGCGCATGGAAATAACTTGTTTCACATACCAGTTGCTGTTGAAGACGACGAAGATTTGGTTTGTTCTTGCTCTCCATCTGCCGGATAGAACAATAGACTGAGGATGAGGTCTACGATTAAGTGAGCTCAGCCAGAAGACACCTGTTTACGATTACTTTAAATTACAAGGTATAAAAACACAGCCGCTGACATCGCATTCCACTCCTTGGCAGTGCGCATAAAAAAATCCGATTTCCTTTTCGATTGCGTCTGTCAAATTATTAAGTAAGTATGACTGTCCCACGGCTGAGCTGATTGAAATCAAGTCATCGCTAAAATTTATGGGTATTGGCTTAATGCCAAATGCGGGCTATGCATTGAAAAATCCGAACTTTTCCGCCCTGGAGTTGAACCCGGGACTTTCGGGTACTGGGCCGTGATGTTAGCATCATGGCATATAACTTTAATGGTAAAATTTTCCAGCAACAGATATTGTAATAACATCCTCACCTTTTTAAAAACGTCATTTTGATGGTCTTAGGACTTCCCGAATTAAAAGGATTATTTTAGATTTCAAAAAATTCGATTACAAATTTAATCTTGTCTGACCAATCTGTCTCTGTGATGAAAATTGGAGCAGACTTGTTAACAATAAAGTCGTCCGGTAGGTAACCAATGTATTCGTAATCGTACTGTTGACTTACGCCTACATCTTCGTCGTCCAGAATAATCTTTGGTAGTTCTACCGCCTCTCTGGTGTAATGGTTAGGAAACAGCAACAGACCCTGAGGTCTCTTGGTCTGGTAGCGATAGATTTTTATAAAGGCTTTGGCCTTTGTATATATTTGAGTATGTTAAAAAATATTGTCGATGTAAAACACTTCGGTGGCATAGTAGAAAGCGTTCGGCCATATATCCAGAGGTTTATATACCAGATGGAAAAACATTTTTACATCTCAGTTTTTAGATTACTAACCCGCATTTGGCGTATTGTGATACGTGGTGACTGGTGATTAAGCCACCATCAATTGTAGCGATGATTTGATTTCAATGATGGAGGACTTTGCCCTTCCTTGGGACAGCATAGAGACAAACGTCTCGGTTGTCTATTGTTAGCTGAAATATTTAACCGAGAAGCAATCAGGAAAGAAATACAAGTCCAAAAGGTTAATTAATACTAATGGCCACTTATAACAATACTGTGTAACACTCCGGTATAGAACTAAGGACCGCATATCAGGAACTTAGCAAACAAACAACATATCAATATCATCCCTATGGCAAACCACCTAGGGTTGTCAATCACAAATCTTATAATATATAACGATTATATCGTTGTTGAAAATAGTTTTTACCTCCGATTTTAAGGTTTTAAGGCTATCTCTATCCGACGGGTTGTCTGGAAGAGATCGCTCTAAAGCGATGAGACCGCCTAAATGTACCTAACTTGATTTGTTAGTACCTGGATGACCGGTATTTTTTACGGATAATACGAAGTTTTCTAAAAATGAAACCTAGCTAGATCGATTTATCGCCCCCAAAACCCCCCTGCATACTAAATTTCATAAAAATCGTTGGAGCCATTTCCGAGATTCAGATTATATATATACATATATACAAGAATTGCTCGTTTAAAGGTATTAGATTTTAGTAATACTGTTTTGCTAATTGTTCTATGTTGTTGCTATAAAATATTATCCTTGCCTTGTTTAAATGTTTTAATCTCATTAATTTATTTCTCGAACCCACTAGAATAACTTCACATTCAGCCACTTGTCTTGATAACGTTTTTACAGACTATGACCCTGTTTCTAAGTCAGTCATTAGTCAGCTTACGTCTGACCATTGCGGTTTGAAGGTGACCTATGATTTTAATATTAAGGATAAGCCAAAAATAGTGAACTGTAAACCAGTTACAAAAAAGCGAGTGGAGTGTTTTAAAAATAATATAGCGTGTAAAATTAATGCATTGCCATTTGTACAAGATGACCCAGATGTATTATATAGTAATCTCTTTAACTTCATAAAGACTGAATACGACCAAGTGTTTACACAAAAAACAATAAAAATTACTCATAAACTTAAGTTCTGTGACTGGGCCACGACTGGTATATATAAAAGTAGAAATAAGTTGTATGAGTTATATAGTTTAAGACAATATAACCAAAACGATAATTTTACGGAATATGTAAGAAAGTATTCGAAAACGTTTAAGAGAGTGTGCATATTAGCTAAATCTAATTACATTAAAGATAAAATAAAAAAGTCTAACAATAAAATTAAAGCCACTTGGGACATTATAAACCGTGAAACAGGTAAATTAAAACCACGGGATAATACTTTCACTATAAAAGTAAACGACAACCTTGTGAATTCAGATATGCAAATTGCAAATATTTTTGATAATTATTTTGTAAATATACCTGTGCTGACAACCTCAGATTTAGATTCATCACCAGAAGCTGCACAAACATTACTCCAAAAATATGTACCAAAGTGTAATGTTTCTTTTCAATTTAAATATATTGATTCAATGGATATTATAAAAACATTTAAATCACTCAAAATGAAGAACACAAGTGATTTGTGGGGCATATCTATAAAAGTAATTAAGAATATTATATATTCTATTGCACCATATCTTGCTGAAATTTTTAATAACTGTGTGAACAAAGGTATCTTTCCCGATCTTATGAAGTTTAGTAAGGTCATACCTTTGTTCAAATCAGGAAACAAAGAAGACCCCAGTAACTATCGACCCATTTCAATACTACCAGCTCTAAGTAAAATTTATGAAAAAGTTATATTGGAACAGTTGATATCATATTTTAACATAAACAATATTTTACATAGTAAACAACATGGATTTACAAAGGGTCGTTCTACTATTGATGCAGGTGTTGCTCTAATAAAACATATATTTGATGCCTGGGAGGAGTCTCAAAACGCCCTTGGAGTTTTTTGCGACTTGTCCAAGGCTTTCGATTGCGTTGAGCATAGGACTCTGGTGATGAAGCTACATTACTACGGTCTCAAAGATACCGCACTAAATTTAATCCAGTCTTATCTCAGCTCTAGAACACAGACTGTCGATATTAATGGAACTAAATCATCTGGTTCTCATGTAAAAATGGGAGTTCCACAAGGGTCCATTCTTGGTCCTTTTCTGTTTTTGATTTATATCAATGACTTGCCATTCTTTGTAGAGAACTTCTGTGAAATCGTATTATTTGCAGATGATACTTCACTCATTTTTAATGTAACTAGGTGTAAGAATAATTACGACGATGTAAACAAAGCTCTCTCAGATGTACTCAGTTGGTTTACTGTTAATAATTTGCAGCTTAACGCTAAAAAAACAAAATGTATTAAATTTAGACTACCAAATGTCAAGAATGAACCAACCGATATTAGAATAAACGGTGATCGATTAGATTTGGTAGACTCAACAGTTTTCTTAGGTATAACCCTTGATTCAAAACTTCAATGGAATCCTCATATAACGAAATTGGCCGGCAAACTCAGTTCTGCTGCTTATGCCATTAGAAAAATAAGGCAGTTAACAGACGTTGAAACTGCTAGCACAGTTTACTTTAGTTATTTTCATAGTGTCATGTCGTATGGCCTCTTACTGTGGGGAACAGCGGCTGATATTGAAACTATATTCATTTTACAAAAACGAGCAGTAAGAACAATCTATAGACTAGGTTCAAGAACTTCTTTAAGAAATCTTTTTAAAGAGATTGGTGTGTTGACAGTGGCTTCTCAATTTATTTATAATTGTATAGTTTTTGTACGTTGCAATATCAATTCATTTACCAAACACGGTGACGTACACAATTTTAATACTAGAAGTAAGACAAAACTTGTGATGCCACTGTTCAGGTTACAGAAGGTCCTTGGTTCTTTCTTGGGGCAAGGTATACACTATTATAATAAAATACCAAACACTGTACTAGATTTACCTCTAGATAAGTTTAAAAAACATGTAAAGTCTTCTTTACTTAAAAAAGGTTATTATACAGTCAGAGAATATTTAGATGATAAAACAGCCTGGCTATAATAAGAAACGCATACTTTACTACTTTTTATAATAAAAAATTATACTGATATGATAGCCTTTATAAACAGTGTCCTACAGATAACAAATAGCGTTACGTTAAACATTTCAATTAGTTTTGATTTAGAGTAGCTTGGGTGTGTCATGCTCTCTTTATTGTCTCTGCGGTGGTGGCATGTGCGTCGGGTCGTTACGTTCCCTAAAATATGGTTGAGCGAAGCGATGGCTGATTCATTATGTCATACTCGTGAACGGGTGCCGCCTGTGGAGGCTGGTCTGCTCTTGCATACTTGTCTTAATTTTATTATTATCAACTATAGTTTAACTTTGTTTTTTCTTAGACAGGTTTTGACTTTTACTAGTACTGTATGACATTGTAAAAAATTTAACTGGTAAATGGTGTTTTTGCAAACTATTTTTTTTTTTCTCATGTGATTGTCCTTTATATTATGTGTTTTTTTTATTTGTGATGGAAAATGTCCTTTTATGATAGGGCATTTTCCAATATTTTTGACGATGTAAGGGAGAAAAGATCTGGACACTTGCTGAGTTTCTTGCCGGTTCTTCTCAGTACAAGATCTCCCGCCCAGAGTAGACTTACGAACCGATGGCATAATGACGTTCATAAGAGCTATTTGTAGCCTAAACTGAATAAATGATTTTGAATTTGAATTTGAATTTGAATTATCTATCTATTTATTTATTACTTTACTGCACTCACAAATTAAAATATAAAAAGGAATTTAAAAAAATATTTATTATTTTTATTTATGCTTTCACAATGCTATTTAAGTAGATAAGAGATAAAATTGTCACTAGAAAAAGTCAACCAGTCTTAGAAAGCTCGAGTGGCAATCGAACCCACGACTCTTGGATACTGATACTTGGTACTTGGACACGACCTTAGACGGTAATCAAAGGGTCGCCGACTCAAGTTTCCTGAGACTGGCTGATATTTTCTAGTAAAAGTTTTATCTTTAAAAAAAAGTAAAATATAAAATACTCTGACAAAGTGAAACCAAGAGATTAAGCCAAGAGTAATAACGACTAAAAAGAATGCGAATCACAAGCTAAACATCGTAAATCGATACTGCAAGAAAAAATTGGCTTCGGCCCTCCAGATCAATGTTTGAACTGAGCACAAATTTGATTAGCGCCCCGAATGAATGGGTCTCTCCACTTTATTAGTTCCCCGAACGCACTAAATCATCATTTTATCGGCAACCCTAAGCATGAGCTCGTGGTATTTTCTTCCAGTTATTTCCCCGCCCATAAATTCCCACCTACGTTTTGTTATAGCTTCTATTCTTTCATTATCCCCGTTTATTGTTCGCAAAAAGAGAATCCCTGTAATTAAGCAACATGTGTTATTAACAGCTCAAGAATTCACTTTTTTGTACATAATAACATACAAGGTGTCTTTTGAATTACTGTTGTTTATTTTAAGCTATAGGGAAACCTGTTTTACCCGTGGTGCCTGAACTATTAAAATAGCAGTAGTTTTCACAAAACTATTACTTCTTGATTCGAGAGGAAAGTTCCTGGAAGCAATGCTGCTGTACAACATAGTTCATAATAGACTTGATTGTGTCCAGTTGACAAACGAATTGTGTTATACCGTACCAAATTCCATTAATATAAGGCAGACGCGCTAACGTGGATTATTTTTTACAGACAGATGCCGCACAAACGTAGGCAAACGCTCACCGTTATGACGTATTGTTGAAATGTATAATGACACCTTTGGAAATGTAGATATATTTGTTCACTCCTATAATAGTTACAGATATATTATGGTTAAAAATAAAATATAATTAAAAGAACAATGAACCTTAAACTAAATCCTTAAAAAATATAATAAAATAACTAAAATAAATTATTAAAAGGAGTCCCTTTAGGCAAGGTTCCGAAGATACTGGCAGCGTTCCCCATTTGAATAGCAAGGCTAATTCTTTGTCCGAGGTAGCTGCCAGCTCTTCGGTCTCCTGTGATGATAATAATAGTAGAGAGAGATAATATTATCATCTTTATTTGTAAATGTCTATACATTAAGCCCATGCTAATTGTTATAATGTATGTTAAATGTATAAGCGTGTTTTGTTTAGAGTTGATAACCCAATTTTTTACCAATATGTGGATAAATCTGTGGGCTACGATATTACTGTATATTGCACATGTTAAGTAGTACCGTAAGCTTTAGTTTTTATATTGTAACCGTTCTTTGTCCCCAATAAAGTAAAATAAAATAAAAATTAAATTATTACTTCAAGAGTTTCCTGCTAACATAAATAAATATTATTAACGGGATTATAACCATATTTTTATGGTGTGTGAGAATCCGATATTTCGGCACATTTCTGGAATCCAGTGATTAGCTTAAGCAAAGACCGCAAAAAGAACAAAAGGTGCGATTCGCGAACTGATACGGTTAGTGTAGTGTATCGAGAACAAGTTCGAGTGAATAGTGACTTAGGAGACAGTGGTACGAGTATCGAACGCAAAAAACGACTAAGGAAGAGGGGAAATCGTTTTGTCTGCTCATAATCACTCACCCGCAATAACTTTAGCAAACCCGTGATAATGGCGCATACAATGTGCCGAAATATCGAATACTCACACCACACACAACAAAAAACATGGTAATAATCCCGTTAATAATAATTATTCTAATATTAGTGACCATGATAGATTAGTTTATTTGAAGTAGCCGGTTCATGAGCAGCAAAGGAAGTCATAGGAGAGTGACAAACAGGCGCGTCTAAATTTGAATTTGATTATTTACCCACAGAGACGACAAAACGCTATTAATCTCTAACAGTATCAAAGAAATAAACAAGCAAATCAATTCTTAAAATAAAAACAGTTCTACAATATTTGGATTTCATACAAACAACAACTTTATTTAGATTTCTTTACGGGGATTGAGAGTTCATGAACTTATCAAAAAAAGAAAGGTTCGCTCTTCTTCAGACGTGTTCAAGACTTTTATAAAGACGGTTGAAATGTATTGGATCGGAAGTACGAAACTACCGTGGTGTCTCCGAATAAAAATATCGAAAGGGATATTCGTGACAGTCTAGCGATAAAATAAGGAGATCCCAGAAGGTAAGCTTTAACAGCTCATTTTTATGTCCCTACTTCTGGGGCACGAGCCTTCCCTATGAATGGATACGAACGGGCCATAAGCCACCACGCGGGCCAAGTGCGGGTTGGTGGTTGTTAACGACTGCTAATGCGGCCGGGACCAACGGCTTAACGTGCCTTCCGAAGCACGGAGGAGCTCGAGATGATACATTTTTGGTCACCTATCCAATGACCGGCCTTTGCGAAAGTTGCTTAACCTCAGCACTCGCAAACCGGTGGCGTTAACCACTGCGCCATCAAGCTCCTCTAATAGACCCACTCACGGACACGTATCTCGGAACAGCTCAGCGGAACGAGCGCAGCGGTTGCGAGATTGCGTGTCCGTGAGAGGTTGTCTATATGTGCGTTGCTTAAGCGTTTGTATGAAGCTTACTTACTGAAGTCTCCTTGTATTGTGACCGCATTGTCTCCGAATAAAAATATCCAAAGGGATATTTGCGACAGTCTGGCGAAGTTTGCACCAAATCCAAACACAGACAAGGGCATCGCTCCGGATCGACGTGGTGACTGGTGTTTACGGCAAGGAATATTAATATCCGCTAACATATTTGTCGCCTTAGCTACGATGTTGGTAATATGGTAAATATATGCTCTGGATATTCGCTCCAGATGAAATCAAGTTCAGGGATATATATGTACTGTCATGCAATGGCGCAATATATTTGCGATATACATATTTGAAATTTTTATTTATTTGAAGCACTTTAACGGCGTCGCAGCTGCGTCTGCTAATTTAAAAGTTTTAATAGTGAGTGTGTGACAGCCTGGTTTTGACATTAAAACTATAGAAAAATTCAATATTAGGAAACCAACACACGATTGCAAACGTTTTAAATTAGCATAGGCCCTTTTGGCAAAATACGATAAGACCGAAGGTGGAAACACTTCCTCAGAATCCTCAACCACTGTGGATCATTGTGTGCAATAAATATCGGTGGGGAAAACTTCATATCGTCAGTATAAACCACCAAGTGATATGAAGACAAGGCGCTTCCCATGCTAAAAAATAATATGGACAATTCAAGGAGAAATGTAAAACACGTTGTCGTATATCTATCGGATGAATTGTAACCATCTCGTCATGGAACCTGACAGATAGAGGTGGCACGATGGTCTCGACTTCCACATAAAGGATTGGCTCGATACCCAACATAGAGAAATATAATTGGAACGAGGTAGGGGAGCCTTCCATTGTAACACTAACCTAACCTAAAAGGGAAAGGATGCCTTTAATCTCCAGTAGGAACACAATGGCTTACTGTATAATAGTAACATAAGAGTTTTTACGATTTTATTTTGTAGCAAAAACCGAACCGTCAACCTAGAAAACGCGAGCCATTAGCCCACGTTAGAAACAATAAAGTAAGCAATAAGAAACACCAATCCAAACAACAGCCAACCCAAATGCCTTCTGATACATTTCATTTAATGCCTATTACTCCTTTTATTGTGCTTTCAACTTTTTCAATTCACAGAAAATATGACTTTTGTTGGCAAAGTTTGGAAACACCCACGATTTTTGTTTTGCCTTTTCCTCCATGGTTATTTAAAGAACGGTAGCAATTTAAATTAATATCACTTTCCTTTTATTATGGGACTTTTATTTTGAGGAGATTTTACTTAAAAATATGAAAAGTTCTTTCTTTGTGCTACTTCCTAGCCAATTACTTTTCTAAGCCCACGCACAAAGGTGATATATTTTAACCGCCTCTGTGGTCTAGTGGCTTAGGCCACCACCGGTCTCAAACCAAGAGGTCTCAGCTTCGATTCCCAGCGGGGGTACATGTTTGTGTACTCGGTTTGGTTGGTGGTAGAACTTGTTTGTGCGCCTGGCTAGCTATCACCGTCTTATCTAAATATGTCGCCATAACATCAATGTTTGTAGCATTGTGTTCCGGCAGAAGAGAGAGATAGATATCCAATGCCTCAGTAGTTGAGGATTCCGGGTAAAGTGATAACTTAACATCAGGATAAAGGCCAAGTGCTTACCCCAAGAAATTAAAATCAAGCAATAGAATAAACCTTTAACAGTAAAAGAAGAAGTAAGAAGAGTAAACCTAATTAGGTGGCATCAAAAATTTATAAAAAACAATGTGTTACCAGTGTTGCCACCAAATAAACAGCCATCAAAATTGTAAACATTGTAATGGAATTCTTTTTCTCTGCAGCTCCTTTGTGCGAACGAACCATCTAAATTTGTCGTAGCATTTATCAAACTTCAAAGAGTAAAAAATAAACGGTTCGCGCAATTTATTAAAAACGTTTCGATGGTAATTTCAAATTTTGTCCCCCCCCTCTGTTGTTTGCTCCTTTCACATTATAATACCTACAAGGTCATGGCGAATTATCAACACGACTTAAAAAGTAATATCACAGTGTAGAAATGCCGATGAATGATTTTTTTTCACTGAGGCTAGGGTTGTCAATTTGTCATTAATTTGAATTTTAAAGCCTGAGCCATGCAAATTTAAAAACGTCTAGGATCCTTGCAGCGGTCTGACTTTGTCAGTACTAATATCAATATCAGGCTTCGACACACTATTGCGGCGTTACTAAATTAGCTGACTCGATGCCCAGTAGACGCGCCCTGGAAGCCAAAATCAGCACAATATAATCTGGAGCTAGTTTGCTAATTTAAAACCAGGATAGACAAACATCTCAATAAAAAAATAAGGAGCAAACAGCATACATACTAGACTAGTTCTCTCAACTGCTTGTCAGTTTAACAATAATAAAACTGAAGCTGGTGTCAACCCTAACTGGGACCATACTTCCGCGCTACTTTTTATTGCAAACGGACTGGGGGTCCTCGGGGACTCCCATGGTACAGTCCGCAGCCATGCTCGACTACTGACGTGATCCCACTACTAAAACAAACATGTCGACGTAAAACATTTATTTTCATTCGCTAGAAATCTTTGATTAATCGCTGAACAGAAATTGTTATGAGTACATGATCGATAGCGGTTCGTTTCCATGAATCTCAATGACTGTATCAATTTTATATTGAAACGTGCGTAGTTTGGACATTTTATACACAACTATGTATACATAGAGAAAATAAAACTGATCCTCAGTAGTTGAGGTTTCCGGTCAAAAGCGCTTTTATCTTCGGCCTAACCAGATGCGATATAGGCTCAGCAGTAGCAAGCACCCTTCTGTTATGGAATACAATGTATCCTTAAATACAGTACGTAACCTCTACTACTTGTAAATATAATAAGTCAAAGACAAACTCAAATCGTTTATACAATATAAACCTTAACGGCCACTTATTGACGTCAAAACTAAGAATAAAATACAAATAATAAAAAATAAAAATTTAGTTTACTGAATCTACCACCAGTTCGGATTTTGGGAGAGCCTTCGACAGAGAAGAGCTGGCAAGAAACTCAGGGAGGTTTTTTTTAATATAATTACTTGGTTACATACATATACCCCTTTAAAAATAAACAGAGATAAAGCTCCGAATAGTTATTCCGTGTTTTGTTCCTGTCATGTACGAGGGCTGCACTAAAAGTATCGGGAATGGAATATTACCACTGTTCCTGTCATATTTAAATCTTTTTTATTGAAAAGTCCTTGGTTTTAAAATCTAATACCATTTATTTATTTAAAAAAATATTCTCGGTCTTGTCACAAAGTTTTGTCAAACTTGTTTAGTCGTTGAGAAAATGGAATTGACTCGAGAAAATTCAAGAGCGATGATTTATTATGACTTTCGAAGTGGTTTATCACAAAAACAGTGTGTTGACCGGATGATTTCTGCATTTGGTGATGAAGCCCCATCGAAAACCACAATTTATCGCTGGTTTGCTGAATTTCAACGTGGACGTGTCAAGCTCAGTGATGATCCCCGTCAAGGTCGTCCAAAAACTGCAATCACCCAAGAAAACGTTGATGCTGTGCGTAAGCTGATTGAGGAAGATCGACATGTGACATAATGCGAAATTCAGGCAACTTTAGACATTGGCATGAGTCAAATACAAATAATCTTGCATGAACAATTAGGTGTAAAAAAGTTGTTATCCCGATGGATACCGCATTCGCTCTGTGAAGAGCAAAAAGCGGCTCGCGTTACTTGGTGTGTCAGAACTCTCGAAAGATTCCACGCAGGATCCTCAAATGCTGTATACAATATCGTATCAGGTGACGAATCCTGGATATACGCGTACAAACCCGAAACAAAAAACCAGTCACGAGTTTGGGTGTTCAAAAATGAGTTAAAGCCAACAAAAATTGTTCGTTCACGGAGTGTTGCAAAAAAATGGGGGCCACGTTTGTCTCCAAAACCGGCCATGTTGCGACTATTCCTCTTGAGGGACAAAGAACGGTTAATGCAGAATGGTATGCTAGCATTTGTTTGCCACAGGTCGTTTCTGAACTCCGTAAAGAGAACTGCAACCGCCGCATCATCCTCCATCACGACAATGCGAGTTCTCACACCGCGCACAGAACAAAAGAGTTTTTAGGACAAGAAAACTAGAATTATTAGACCATCCACCGTACAGCCCCGACCTAAGCCCTAATGATTTCTATACTTTCCCTAAAATAAAGAATAAATTGCGTGGTCAGAGATTTTCATCACCTGAAGAAGCTGTGGACGCCTACAAAACGGCCATTTTGGAGACCCCAACTTCCGAATGGAATGGTTGGTTCAATGATTGGTTCCATCGTATGGAAAAATGTGTCAAATTTCGCGGAGAATACTTCGAAAAGCAATAAATACATTTTTAAATAGTTATGTTGTCACTTCCTTGATTCCCGAAATTTTCAGTGCCGCCCTCGTAAACTTCATTTCAGATTCGAGTAAAAGAGACAAAACACAGAATAACTATTCCTAGCTTATTCTTTGTTTATAGAGTTAACATAATATTTTTAACCTTTTGTTTCTCAATCTGAACTACCCGATTGAAGCAGGCCTTGCAATAAAACCTTACATGCCTACGATTGTAAATAATAATCCTTTATAAATTCTTAACCTGCCCTGACCCAGCCAGCGTAATCGAGCAGATGTTCTTAATTGAAGTTAATTTACAATTTCTCTGCAGTCATTATACTGACGAGACCTAGATAGCTTAGACGTAAGAAGCTGCAAACCGACTTGCATGAGTTTAATTGTTGAACGACAATTCCTGAGATATCTTGATTCAAAGTTATGCTTCGACTTGCGTATTACTTATTGTTATCTTCGGGTCATATTTTAATAATAACATTATATTCAAAGACATACAATTTATTGCTCTTTGTGTCTGACTTGGCTGATCCAGAGTAGTCCAGACACCGTACTTTCGTCAATATTTTTCCATTTGACATTTTTCAATTCTACTACTATTAGAATAGAATAGCATCATCATCATCGTCATCAGCTAACAACGTCACACTTCTAGGTTCTGACCTTCTTATAACAATAATAACAATTCGCTATACCTAGCTCAAACGAAACATAATATATTTATACTACGAATACTAGATATCGGATACCCACAAAAGTACATATATACATCAAATACTCATATAAATACAACATTCTACCGGGAATTGTATGTTGGCTAGACGACCGCCAAATATTCAAAGTTTCGTATTATTTGTAAATAGGTATGTTTATTTGAACAGCTCTTTATATTACGGATTCAATTTGGTAGTGTAACGCGAGCGGACGAAATGGATTTTATTGCTCAGGTACTTACAAAGTACAGTGAAGAACTTGGAAATTCTCGGTTGACGCGAACGAAGTTGTCAGCGAAAAGCTAGCGACGACACATGATATAGTGCTGGCTCTCTTACTATGTCAGGGGAGCCACTTGGGAACACTGTATAGTTGTGTGGTATATTTACATTTTAATAATATCGACTAGAACCGTTCTCTTTTATACACTCGTGTGGCTTACACACTCCATGTAAGGAGGGCCCAAGGTACAAGAAGAAAAGAAAGAAGTTCTAATTGGGTTTTGCATTTGTGATGCAGGCATAGAGAGACCGGGTACTAGCCCAGCTCAATGCGAGTTGGTTTTGGGTGGGACTTCCAGAACTTAAGATTTTTAATTTTGAGCACCCAAATTATACTAGATAAATAAATATGTAACCGTAAATATTTTTCTTACCTTCATTGTTATTAGATTCTAAAAAAAATTGCTATACAATATTTATAATACTCCTAATACACAACACTAAAGTGTGAAGTAAACATACCAAGTATATTTACCAAGAACCTACAGCTTTCACCTTAAATTACCTCACGCATTGAAGTGCACACCATAACATCATTGGACGCCAACAATGTTACTGACACCGTTATTATTTACACAATAACGCACAAATGGCCACGTTATCACTATGGTATTCAACCGTATCGCTCTCTCTTTCTAACGACAGATGTTCGATTCAGGCCGACGAGTTTGGCGGGAGCAAGGTTCTCCTATGCATCCGAAATACGAATTCGAAGTGATCGACGCACATGAGGTAACGGTCCAAAGATTTTAATGCTTTTTTTCTTACATTTGTGGTTGGAGGCTTTTGAGAATCTATTGCGGACCCAAACCCAGACGGGGCAATGCATTTAGGGAACATGAAATTAACTGCTATTGTAAAGTTATGAAATTATTTAAGTATTTTAAACTTTTGTAACAAAATATTACATGGCGGCTTGATGACTGAGGCATTTTCTACCAGTCAACTAAAGGATGGTGCAGAAATTACATAGTAGTTGCAATTTTGAGCGACAACAAAAGTGGAGAACAGTATAACAATGAAATGCAGAAGCATAAGATTTACTAACAATTAATAGACGAGAGAGAGAGAAAACTTAAGACGCAAGCGGTTGCCATAATTGGAAGTATGAGAGGTATAACCTCTCACCCCGCCCATAGCTGATAACAAAACTGCTTTCGCCGTCTTTTAAAAAATAGGACTCCTCTTGGGCTGTTATAGTTATAATTTTAGATGCGTAATTAAATCAAACATAGCTGCAAAAAAGGTCAATAGCAATCTGTTGGCGGTCCGGCACAACATACAACAAACGACAAACGTTTTACGGGCCATATAAATTATATAGGTAACAAAGTTATTGAAACAATTGACAAATTTATTTCAAAAACACAAATGTTGAAAAAATTTTCACGAGCAGGATTTGAACCTGCACCCTCCTGACATTCCGGGTCAGGTGCTCTTCCAATTGTTGGTTAGAACCACGATAGCGTAATTTGTTCGCAACAAAATTTGCTTTAAAAATCATTTTGAACATTTTATAAATTTATTTCAAATTCATTTTTTCCCTTCTCCATTTAGGTACTTAATGCTAAAACTAAGTTAAAAACAACACTCCTGACCGTCAAGACTAATCTCGAGACATCCTGCGGCACACATTTACGTGTAAATAGTTAGCATGACGTCATCACGTTCCCGCCAACGATTGTCACATATCAGGGGGTTGAGCACAAACTTGTCGGACTATAGCACCACCTGGCGCTTTCGTATCTTCCGTGGGTACAGTCAACAACGAAAGTAGCTGATAACTTTTGTACAATGCCATAATAACTTTACTAAAATTTGACAAGCACCTGGTACATTCGATTCGAATTACAAATCGAATCGAATGCAGATGTTTTGACAAAACTTTAAGCAACTTCTGTAGCAGAGCTGACTTTACTGAAGCGCAGTTGTAGTTTGAGAGCTCGGATAGTTTTTTTTATAATGACTCGAATGATTGTGGGATCAAGACTAGGATCACAGATTAAGTAATAGTTGCTGCGCTGATTATTTTTCAAAAACGGCTTAGTACCGCCAATTCCAAATACGTACATAGAGCTTAAAATCCAATATTTTCAATAATTTTTAATTTCATACATTATGGCCCATCAGCTCCAAAAATATAAAGATACCTACAGTTTGCAAAAAGGTGTTACCGTCGTCGGCCTAGACTAAAGCGACCGAGTCATTATTTTTGTTAAACGAAATTTTTGAGATTTAAACGAAATATTGAGAAATCGTATATATATTATATATAACACATAATTTTTTCAACACTGCCTTTTTTCAAACTGTAATTTGTTCACAACAATATTTGGGTAAAATTATATGTAAATAATCATAATCGTATATTTGTTAAAATCAGTCTTTATTTTACTTAACATTGAATCACAGTTAAACTGGACCTGCCACACTTCCACCACGCATAACATTACGCGTGGTGGAGTAATATCATGAATTTACCGAAAATAAAATCCGTAAAAAGTAAGAGATTAAAAACAGTACAAATATATTTTTTTTTTAAAGTACTGATATACCTAATAGTTTATTTTATTATGAGAAGTCCATTTATGTTTGCATACAAAATTAAATGACATATTTACTCTATATACAAAATTTACAAAACAAATAATAATTGTTATCGTAAGTTCATTATCACACTTTTAACAAGTCAAATATTGACATTGTTAGAATGAATGATGTCTTTTAATTCAAGTAGGTTATTATTAAATTAAATTATAGGGTCATTAGATAATGGTATGCCAATTGAAAACACTTTCATGTACTTATACGTAATATATTCAACGTATGTCATCAATAATAACATCAATGTTTGTAGCATTGTTGTGTTCCGGCAGCCAGAGATAAGATAGCCAGTACCTCACTAGTTGAGGGTCCCGGGTGAACTGCGCTTCCATCATTGGCTTTATCATCACTTAACATCAGGTGTGATCAAGGCACTGTGCTTACCCGTAAATATAAAAATAATAATAATAATAATATTTATGACATTCATAAATTGACTACTAAAACACATAAGTCTAGTCTAAAGATATTTGTCTTATTACAGAGCTTCTGATAAATGAATAAATAACAATATATTGTTGTAACGAGAGCAAATGCTTAATAACCTCATTGATGTTTGTAACAATAAATATGAATAATTTATCCATTCCGCACCATAATGTATTGAGTATTCAATTTTACTAACAACTTCTATGCTCTTCGTATCCTATACGCTGTCTGGTGTATAATAGCTCAGTAGCCAGTAGTCTCGGCATTATTGCTGAGTCTCGGTTATTCCAGTCCGCTGTGGATTCGCAATGTAATCGGCTACTTGATAACTCGCATGCAAAAGCTTTTGGCAGCATCTCAAGCCAAGTTATCATATTCATTGGTAAGACTGAACGACGAAGCTACTGAGAGTTTGGTAAGATATTGTTGTACGGTTGTAATGAAAACTTTTGCGTGAAACGGAACGCGCCCGATTTAAAACAGTTGATGAAGAAAATGGACTGTTTTGTTTCATTTGCCAACACTCATGCACGTTCACGAACACCTCACGGTTAATAATCCACCATTAATTTCACATTATCGATAATACACAAAATTTAGAAAATAATACAAAACCGCAGTCATGACTCTTTACTTTCTCGCCAAGAAGTCCTATTATTATGTTATTTATTATATTTGTTTGAATATAACAACATGTCATATACAAACAAACAGCACCCCGATCCGATCCGAACCCCTCGGAGAATCTAGTAGGGCACGGGGACACGTACTACTAGTGCGTGATGCCGTTCCCTCTAGAAAACCTCTGACGGTGCTTCGTTCCATACGGCGAGGAACCCTTAAAGTTTCTCGACGCCCCCAAAAAAGCCCAACGAAGATGAAAATGACCTATGTTCATCAGGTAAGCCTTAAGCCAGCGAGAAGATGATGTTGCAAATAAACAAACTATATTGATAAAACAACACCCATACTGAGTACAGTTGTCCAAAAAAGCGGTCAATCATACTTCCGTAACTATTACCTAATCTGTGCTTCCGTTCAAACCTCGAAGCAAATTAAAGATATCGCTAAGGGAGATCAGTTGTTTGTGACAAACGAAAACAAACCTTACCGTTTTACAACGTGCAAACGAATTTCAATCGTAACTTAATAGTTTTTAAGTATGCTTCTACCTGAACAATCTTAATACATCCTCGTCACGTACTCTCGACAATGACTGTCAACTATTTACGTGCTCGTATATTTACACATTTATTGACAAACAACATTGTATTATAGTGTACAAAGATGTTGTTATATTCGTACAAACATCGTCGTTCGGCATTTAAAACCGCGAATGTGAAAAATATTCTAAAACACATTTTTCTCTATAAACAGTATCTATATATTAATACGTGAAGCAAAAACTTTGTACTGGTTTTTATAAAAATTACACACACGTATTGTTTGTCTTTAATTAGTTATAAGTATGGAATTGTTACCTACATACTAGTTTTTTTGAAAGCAATAAACGTATTTATTATTATTATTATTATTATTATTATTAATGGGCAATTATTTCAACATATATTTGAATCACGCTAACCTTCCGTTTTTTATGCTTCATACAAATCATTATATTTTTATTCACATAAATTGCATAAAGATTAAAAAGAGCACACAGTAATAACACCCCTCCGTAGTTGTCATTTAAAAATCCGAATCCAATCAGCGACTGACTGATTAATAGTAGCATCGGCATCGTTTCAATAACGTATTCCAAAAATGGTGTACTGACATCGAGCTTGATGCGTGTGCAAATTTTATTTACCATACAAAATTATATGGAAAACAAAACTCGCACCAATCCAAAAATATATTTGGGATTTTATATGGTAGCAGCAGCGCCTCCTGGTAACGAGGAGAGTCAAAATTTTGCCATACAAATTCTCGCTTTCGTTAACGTGATCAAATTGAAAATAAAACTAGTTTAGAAGCGTTTAGAAGCTGACGATCAGTAATCATAATAAACATTACAAAATTCCTGAAGTTGACGAGAATGTATTATAGAGTTGTTGAAACCACCAAATATATATTAATTAGTTTTTGTTGAATCCTGTTATGCCGGGGACTGTGGTATTACGTAGTATTATAATATATAAGTCATCGCAGTAATTAGAGCAACTTAAGATCAATATTCTTCAACGTATATGGCAATATAAACATTTTCACGGAACTTTACATTAAGGGGGTGCAGCGCGGACGAAAAACTGCGAGATTCAAGTTTCTTTATGATAGCGAGCGAGCGGCGCGTGGCAGTGGTGTGACAACGGCGCACGACTACGAATACGCACGCACAATAATATTTATATAGAGTACGCTGGTGATTTAATTAGAGCAATGTTTACTTTCGTAAAATCATAGGCGTTTGGGTAAAAAATAATAAAAGTCTTAATATTTTTATATTCATATTTTTTAATTGAAAACTAAGAAAACAGTGACCTGCGGAATATCAATACAAACATTTTGATGTCGGATCATTGTTTCATATGTGCTATATTTATAAAGTTTCTGAAGAAATAAGTTTTTAGATATCATTACTTTTACGTATTGTTTATGCAGTTTCTGGGTATTTGTTTCAAATTCCAAGACAACCATGACCATGTGAAAGGATCAAGCTAACCTACACTAGTCCTTTTAATGTATATGACCTATTCAGCTCCTAGCACCAGTGACTTAAAAACACGTAAATTTTCGAAATTCAGTAAAAGTAATTAATTTTAAGTAAATTTGGTGCATCTACATTATCTGCATGCAGCACACATGTACACACTGCAAATCAAACACCACCAGCTGTCTTTCCTCGATAGACTTTGAACTTTATAGTATATTAGCTAACCCGGCGGACTTATTACCGCATTTTTTTTGTTTGCCTATGTTACTCAGCGCTTATGTAGCATTCTAATGGTGAAAGATTTTTTTAAATTAATCGGTCCAGTAGTTTTTAGTTTATTCGTTGCAAATATACATACATATATCGACGGTCAGAAACTCAATTGGCGTAAGGGACATAGAGCTAAAAAAAAATGTATTTGAATTAAGTGTACTTTATGACACAACGTTGAAGATTATCATCAAAATATTGCGTGGTGTAAGGGACCTTTTTAAAGAGATTGCTAAAAATTAAATATACAGAATGATAGAGGAGAAAATGTAGAGTAGTATTAGTACGAGAGGGGACCGTAAGATACCCTACGTCACTTGATACTAAGATAAGCGCTATGGCACACGTTCAGAAAAGTGATGCTAAGCTTGGATCAATTAGTCAATGGATACCGATTTGGCCGAAAGTGCAAAAAAAGAGGCTACTTCTTGTGAAAAAAAACGTGACACTTTACATCATTTGATACCGATGTAATACTTACGGCATCAGTTACTAATTTATTTGTAGTGACAGATAAAGCCAGTCTGCCAGTTCCTATCTGGCCGAAAGTACTTGGCAGACGGTCTCAAAGGTGACGATTCGGGTCCCTATTTTACGTCATCTGATACAAAGGTGAACATAGTGGCAGATGTTAGGTATCAACCCTACGTTTAAGTATAAATTAGTCTGCCAAACTTATTATGGCCGAAACACCCCCATTATGTCAACCATATTTTGTGACGATACTAAGAAGAAAGTTTTTCGATTATTTTGTTTATTTATATTGTATTACGTTATAATGTTACTCGTTAACATGTCACTGGCCAACAGTACTTTTTTATTAATTCTATTTATTTATTTCTTAAAAAAGAGTAGGTCGCAATGCACAAGTCGAATAAAATAGTATAAAAACCTCACATGATTCCCAAAATGTTATACATGAGGCGTTATCTAATTCCCATTAGTTTATTCCAATATTTGCAGAAGACTAAAATGGATTGAAATGGATCACGTTTATTAGAAATCAAAAACAAAAAAAAGCCTGCGTAAAAAATAACAAGTAACTAAATAGAAAATCAACTGAAAAAGCCGGAACAAGATAAAAAATTCAATTTATGCAACATCATACATAACACACAGTCGCACTGTGTTTTTTGGGACCCAAAATCGGACATACCTCTCATATTTTAATTACGTATAGATCACCATTTTAAGCATGGAAATCAAACTCCCATTTTTTTC
Source organism: Eudonia mercurella (assembly GCA_963082485.1). Lineage (NCBI taxonomy): Eukaryota > Metazoa > Arthropoda > Insecta > Lepidoptera > Crambidae > Eudonia > Eudonia mercurella. Next base: position 6,778,640 of record OY720040.1, read on the forward strand.
TCATTTTTATAGTTTTGCAGAAAATCGATGTCAAAATTGTATGGGTATGGGGTTTTAGCTTAGCCTATCGAGGATGGACTCCTTCCCATACCACATGAAGCACTTCATCGGAAATGTGACTCGCCCTATACTTGCTATACATTAAGTAGAAATCATATGAAAACCGTCAATATAACTTCTGAGGTTAGGTAGGTATTCATCATCATCAGCTCATTTATGTCCCCACTACTGGGGCACGAGCCTTCCCTATGGATGGTTAGGGAGAACGAGCCATAAACCACCACGCGGGCCCAGTGCAGATTGGTGGTTGTTAACGACTGCAATTGCAGCCGGGAGCAACGGCTTTACGTGTCTTCCGAAACACGGAGGAGCTCGAGATGATAAACTTTAGGTCACCTATCCAATGACCGGCCTTTGCGAAAGTTGCTTAACCTCAGCACTCGCAGACCGGGCGCGTTAACCACTGCGCCATCGAGCTCCTCCAGGTAGGTATAGGCAGACAGAAAAAACAGCAGGTGGGGATGTTATTGTCAAGTTTTACATTGATTCTTAATTTGAAGTACATGTAAGTCATGTTATATAAAAGTCGGAAATTTTCGGTGACACATCTAGTGAAAAAAAGAAAATTGCTCTAAAAAGTTAAATCCACAAGATACTGGTGTAAATTAAATTTGACACATAGAAAATAACTAAATCTATCTATTTAACAAAATATTTTTTATAATTCGTAGTACTTTTTGAGAAAAAAAAGTTAAAAAAAAGAAAATTCTATATCTATGTTTTAACTATGTAACTTTTTAAACTATCATTCATGGTCTTACTTACATTAGAATAAATATTATTAACGGGATTATTACCATGTTTTTTGTTGTGTTTGAGTATCCGATATTTCGGCACAGTTGCATGCGCCATGATCACGGATGTACTGAAGTTATTGCGGGTTAACTTTACGCAACATAATATTATGGTTGGGTTATTAATAAGAACAACGAATACGAACCTTTCTTACGACCCCTTTAAATGTACAGGACATCACAATAACAAGCGACGATGAAAGCAGTGACGACTATTGCGAAAGTAGTGATACTCGTATTTGTAGCTCGTCAGACGAATGTAGTGATTAAGGATTAAGTTTAGTCTATTTCATATTCATTGTTGTATACTTCTGATTTCTAATAAACGTGATCCATTTCAATCCATTTTAGTCTTCTGCAAATATTGGAATAAACTAATGGGAATTAGATAACGCCTCATGTATAACATTTTGGGAATCATGTGAGGTTTTTATACTATTTTATTCGACTACGCATTGCGACTTACTCTTTTTTAAGAAATAAATAAATAGAATTAATAAAAAAGTACTGTTGGCCAGTGACATGTTAACGAGTAACATAATAACGTAATACAATATAAATAAACAAAATAATCGAAAAACTTTCTTCTTAGTATCGTCACAAAATATGGTTGACATAATGGGGGTGTTTCGGCCATAATAAGTTTGGCAGACTAATTTATACTTAAACGTAGGGTTGATACCTAACATCTGCCACTATGTTCACCTTTGTATCAGATGACGTAAAATAGGGACCCGAATCGTCACCTTTGAGACCGTCTGCCAAGTACTTTCGGCCAGATAGGAACTGGCAGACTGGCTTTATCTGTCACTACAAATAAATTAGTAACTGATGCCGTAAGTATTACATCGGTATCAAATGATGTAAAGTGTCACGTTTTTTTTCACAAGAAGTAGCCTCTTTTTTTGCACTTTCGGCCAAATCGGTATCCATTGACTAATTGATCCAAGCTTAGCATCACTTTTCTGAACGTGTGCCATAGCGCTTATCTTAGTATCAAGTGACGTAGGGTATCTTACGGTCCCCTCTCGTACTATATGGTGCAATAACTTTTTTTTAGCCCTATGTCCCTTACGCCAATTGAGTTTCTGACCGTCGATATATAAAAATACAATGCTTTCCTATTATTTCCTCCTATATTTCCTCTTTATAATATTAGTATAGACTAGCCGCCACCCGCCCGCTTCGCTGTGCGAAAATAATGGATCAACGAATGCTAAATAAAATAATTATTAGGTTTACCAACATCATAAATAAATTTTATTTTATTTTATTTTTTATTTTTATTTTTATTTTATTTTGCATTATGATAAACAGCACATAATAACTTGTAACCTATCATTTGCACAATCTCATGTTCTTATTACATACAAAATAGATCGGTAAAGCCTATATATTATTCTGTGGTCAAGCCGTTCTTAAGTTATAAGAGGACATACCATACAGACAGACAGACAGACAGACAGACAGACAGAAAGACAGACAGACAGACAGACAGACAGACAGACATCCAGACAAAAATGTAAAAAATCGTAGAATTGGTGTCAGTGAGTCATAAAACGAATATTTATCCCAAAATTTGTCAGAAAAATTGCATGTACAGACAGAGCCTACAGATTTATATAGTAGTATAGATATGGCTTATGGTTGAACATTTATTGAAGAAATTTGTCAGTTTTGGATAGGTTGATTTGATGTGCAATCGTCTGTTAGCCCAATAGTTTTTTTTAAATTCTATATTTTCTTTACATTTCCGTTGCGTGTATTAGAGGTGTAAAAGTGTTTCTATTCTATTCTATTTTATATTAATGTGAACTAACCCATTACCTATATAAAACAATATTATCCTATTCAAACTAAAAATAGAATTTCAACCACCCAAACGTTTATCTGTCTGGCTAAGCTACCGCACGGAACCTATCAATTGAATAGCCGAAGAGTTGGAAATCACTATCAATAGTCCGGGGAAAGTCCACCGCTAGCCACTGAGCCTAGCCGATTACTACGGGTGGATGAGTGGATGGATGCAGGCTGCAAGCCGAGTGGTCCGCACCGCAGGGTGACATATTCTGAGATTACTCCAGGGATCTAGAAACGACGCGACGCGTCTCTATTCCTGTGGCTTTACGTTTTAAGTACAGGGAGGTATTTGCAGCTCTGTGTTGATCTCGAAATGTAAGAATGGAAATATAAATACGATTGTCCGTTATATGTATGTTTGTACGTCTCGTATTATTGGACGAATAGTATATGAATAGATCACAATGCGATCATAATTGCCATGATAGCTGTCTTCGCATCTGGACTACTGCTTAACGGCAGATGGTATAAAAATTAATTGCGTAATTATAAACAACAATTAATGTAATCATGAGTAACCGTGTATAAGCAAGCATGGAATATATTATTAGTCCTTACCTAAGTAAGTAACATAGAATAGAATGAATAACACTAACATGAAAAGTTGGTCATTCGAGTAATTGAATATTTTAGACTATTGTAACTTCGCCATATTACCATTGGACCTGATTTATTTTCATTCTGTTTAATGTTAATTACCTATGTCCTATTTTCTATTTTAATTTGTGTCCTTTTTCTTTCTATCTTTAATTATAATTTGTGTTTAACTCTCTCTCTCTCTCTCCTGTTAAGTAACTAGCGCAATATTTGTGTTATTTAACCGCCTCTGTGTTTTAGTGGTTAAGACCACCGGTTTAGACCCAGAGGTCCCGGGTTTGATTCCCAGGGGCGAGTACATATTTGTGTACTCGGTTTGGTTGGTGGTGGGACTTGTTTGTCCGCCTGGCTAGCTACCACCATTTTATCTAAATATGTCGCCATAACATCAATGTTTGTAGCATTGTTGTGTTCCGGCAGCTAGAGATAAGATAGCCAGTGCCTCACTAATTGAGAATCCCGGGTGAAGTGCGCTTCCACCAAATGGCCTTATCATCACTTAACATCAGGTGAGATCAAGGCACTGTGCTTACCCGTAAATATAAAAAAAAAGTAATGCAGTGGAAATCATGTGCGTCTCCCCATCTACATCTCTTCATTTGCTATGCTATTTACATGTGGGAAGACCTAAGCCCAGCAGTGACCTGTAAATAGGTTGATTTACTGAATCCACATATTACTTTAACCTTTCCTTCCTACACAATAAAGTTATATATTCCCTAAACACGAAAACAATATGTCTCGCGTCAACTTAGTTACATATTCGATCATATTTTCGTATACATATGTAACACAACACCTTGTTTACTGACACGGCTCTTGGCATCAATTGATATCCACACGGCAAGCGAACGGGTCAAGTTAGCCAATGATACACTTGAGACAGTTTCCGAATTGTTGAATTTATGTTCATTCACTGGCGTACGTCGCTGAACATATTAACAAGAGTACCGAGTACGGCAGCGGTCCAAATATTAAATTTAATTGTCACTGGGATCTCATCTGGGATTGTAAATGATGCGTTAGGTTTAGATTAGAAGACGTATATTCCCATAAAAACAATTAAGTTCATTTACAATGAGAAAAATAATATGAAAAAACTTAATATTAACTTAGTAAATCTAGGCGCAACGCAACTGCATTCTAAACATTAATAGGCTAACAGGCACAAATCAGCTGTACTCTGAACGCATCACAGCACACTTTTTTCACAAAAAAGCTAGCCGAGATCTTCTTAAATACATCTTCTAAAACAAAAATGTTCGTAATAAAAGTGTTCGTTAGCAAGCGCATTACTTGAAAACGGCAGAACAGATTTGGAAGATCATTTAGCACATATTCAGACCATGAAGGGTACTAGGACATAAGATACTTTTTATCCCGGTAACAGGTTCTTGTCGGATACTGTAGTCCTCGCTAACAACTAATCAACAATCGCAGGCAACAGCTAGTTTTTAATAAACATGTACCCTTTTACTACAAAACAGTATCTAAAGTTTAAAATATTGTGTCTCTGTCTAATAACATTAGCTAAAAAGAGACGGCATCTGTTTTGAGCATTGTCTAACTTTAAGCATCGTTTTGTGGTGAGGCAGGTAATGTTGTAATGGAGTTCAGCGACCATCGCCTAACCCTCTAAGAAACATCTTTCATAAACAAATATGTACAGTAACGTAAATACTTACAAAGAAAAACCTACCCGAATATATTTAAAAACTACATACAACCGTTTACTCATACCAATTCCAGTCAAATTCAAATTCAAATTCAAAATCATTTTATTCAGTTTAGGCTACAAGTAGCTCTTGTGAATGTAACTATGCCATCGGTTCGTAAGTCTACTCTGGGCGGGAGATCTTGTACTGAGAAGAACCGGCAAGAAACTCAGCAAGTGTCCAGCTCTTTTCTCCCTTACAGCGTCAAAAATATTGGAAAATACCCGATCATAGCAGGACACTTTCCATTACAAATAAACACAAAACATACTTATAGAAGACAACCACAACATGTAAAAAAAAATGTTTTAATGGATATTTGATAATACCATACTAACCAACTATATCTTTCAAAGCCGACGCAAATCAGTCTCGTCAACAAACGGGCTACATAATAGGGCTTTGTTTTAAGCCTGTTTACAACAGCATTTAGGTCTGTGATGGATCCAGCTCTCCTTTGTTCCCGGTGTGGAGACAGGGAAAAAAATTACCCATTGAACTTATCTGCCTAGACAGCGGCATTATATTATGAATTACTGTTATAAAGAACACTAGGTACATGAACCAACCATCTTCAGTGGTGAACTTATTTGTCCCGAAAATTCTGTGCTTGAGTGTACTGTAGTCAAACAAAACTACATATTGGACTGTTGAACTCTTTGTTTATTATTTGATAATATTGCAACGTGATAAATTAAATTCTTTTGTATAATTATTTTTTTATTACTTTACTTATTCATTAAGAGCCTTATAAGCTAAATTCTTTACAAAATAAAATATTTAAGCAGTCTTTAATTAAAAGCAGCAAAATTAACATAAACAGCTATGTACACAGTAGACATGGGCGTTTTCGGTTTTCTATGATAACGGTTACGTAACCGATATTCAGTTTTCATATCGATATCGAAAACCGTTTTCAGATATCGATATCAGTGAGATGGTTTGCTACCAATAAGAAAACCAAACTGAAAACGATCAACAACACAACAACAAATACTTACGCAAATCTATTCTTTATGTTTAGGGCGGTTAGACTCCTATTTTATTTTCTCAACAAAACGCACACGAAAGGTTGATAATCGCTTTTCACCAAATTACGTCTTATTCTTTAACAATAAAATGCAAAGTCAAATCTATTATATTCATATTCGCTTCGTCACATTTACACCATACAGATTATGCTTAGTCAGAAAGGAAAGATGTGAATATCAAAATATTTTGGAGTTATACAGTGGTTTTAGTTATCTTTGGATATGGTTATTATATTGGTTACGTAACGGTATAAAGTTTTGCGTTTTATCATATCACGTTCTCATATGCAGTTTTAGTTTTCGATTCGATATTCGGTAGTTTTTCTTATATCGGTTATAATGTTTTCCATATCGATATGATATGATATGGGGCTTATATCCGTTTTTAGTTACGTTTTGATATATCGAACTCATGCCTAGTACACAGGCCTTATTAAAACCTGCGAAACATACAAACAAATTAGTAATAATATAAAACTTATTATTAACCACTTAATTACTTTTAACTTTATATTTTAAAGACTTTCTCTTTTTAAATGACTTTTACCCTTACTACTAACATAGTGTTACTCACACATTATATGTGCCAATATGCACACGCGTATATGCATGTTTAATTTTATTCATAGATAAAGATATTAATTGAATAATTTCTTACCAGCACTGAACTAATCACCTTATATTGATTATGTACCTGTAACATACAAACAAATATTGTTAAAAAATAGCAATTAGCATTTTCTTTTATGCACTTATGCAGAATTATTAGTCGATTAAAAGAAAAGAACAACTGAGTTTAAAAAAATCAAAACTCGCGGGAATCAAGGCCACTCAAATCTTTTAAGTAATTTTCTTGCATACGTTTATAGAATGGGTTGTAACACAACAAAATATCTTAATAAACTCTGTATTCCACAATAAAATAAAAAATCTACTTATCAAATACCTACTAGTAATATTCAAAATTTTGTGATTCTTGCAAATTGAGTGTTTATATCTCTTTTCATACATTTAATTCATTTGTACAACATAAAGTTGTCCTTATGATAGGAAGCAAATTGGAAGGCCAACGTAGTAGTCCCACAAGAGTGGCACAGAATTATATAACATCGAGTCCATTTCTCACATGTCCTATTCCATTGACGTCTCAAATATAGGCTCAGGCATTTCATATTTATGAAGGGTAACTCGCAATTTCTTTTAGACCGCAAGATTTTCTTACAATGAGATACATGATCTGATTTCGGGAAAATGTCCGCATATTTCGAATTAAATATCGAATGTAACATTTAAAACTAACATGGTCATTAAATAGGTAAATAATATAAAGGGGATAATTACCATGTTTTTTCGATGTCTGTAAAGCACAAAATTCACTATGCCAAAAACAACTTAGCACAGTCAACGAATAGCAAAGCGCTAATCCTTCTGTCCTGGGTTTTTAATTCCCCTGACCTGGGAATGGTAAAGTGAGTTTCAAAGAGAGTGAGTAAGGCAAATGTGGTGAGTAAGCAAAATAATACCCACCAATTTGTAGCGATGACTTGATTTCAAAGATGGAGACTATTGCTAGCTGTGGGAAAGTATATAGACGAAAATGGTGCACATATCCCAAACTCATAAAGTCAACATAAATAACGAATCATTTGTACTTAATGTGTATTTATTTTAACAGAATCAGTACCTAATATTGTTATTATAGCGTTTAAAAGAATTTTAATTTGATGGTCTTTAAATTTTTTATCAAAATTCAAAAAATTCAAAATTCAAAAACATTTATTCAGTTTAGGCTACAAGTAGCTCTTATGAATGTCACTATGCCATCGGTTCGTAAGTCTACTCTGGGCGGGAGATCTTGTACTGAGAAGAACCGGCAAGAAACTCAGCAAGTGTCCAGCTCTTTTCTCCCTTACAGCGTCAAAAATATTGGAAAATGCCCTATCATAGCAGGACACTTTCCATTACAATAAACACAAAAAATATAGAAGACAACCACAACATGTAAAAAAAGAAAAAACACAAAATAAAAAAATATACGTTAACAAATTTCCATCAGGTAACAGTTGCAATTTCCACAATGTCATACAGTACCACTACAGTACTATCGTAAAAGGAAAAAAATTGTTTAAGAAAAACAAAGTCAAATTATAGTGAATAATACTAAAAATAAGATAAGTATGCGTGAGCAGACCAGCCTCCACAGGCGGCACCCGTTCACGAGTATGACATATGAATCAGCCATCGCTTCGCTCAACCATATTTTAGGGAACGTAACGACCCGACGCACACGCCACCACCGCAGAGACAGTAAAGAGAGCATGACACACTCAAGATACTCTAAATAAAAACTTAGTGATCTATTTAACGCAACGCTGTTTGTTATCTGTAGGACACTGTTGATAAAGGCTATCATATCAGTATAAAAATTATATAAATTAATTTTATTATGATGATTCAAATAGAGTATAGTGTGTTTTTATTATAACCAAGCTGTTTTATCATCTAAATATTCTTTTACTGTATAATAACCTTTTTTGAGTAATAAAGATTTCACATGTTTTTTAAACTTATCTAAAGGTAAATCTAGTACAGTACTTGGTGTATCTTGGGTAGGCACAGTGTTTACATCTCACCGTCAATGATGGAAGCGCACTGCACCCGGGATCCTCAACTACTGAGGCACTTGCTATCTTATCTTTAGCTGCCGGACACACAACAATGCTACTAACATTGATGTTATGGCGACATATTTAGATAAGATGGTAGTAGCTGGCCAGGCGGACAAACAAGTTCTACCACCAACCAAACCGAGTACACAAACATGTACCCCCCGCTGGGAATCGAACCCGGGACCTCTGGGTCTAAACCGGTGGTCTTAGCCATTAGACCACACAGGCGGTTGTTGAGTATATATTGATGAGTTTTTACTAATCGTAGCTTACTAGAATCTATTAAACGAACTGAAAACCACTTAATAATATCTGGTAAACGTAACGGCGTCGTTAACAGCCAGTACAAATGTTTGGTCTATATTGTGCAGTAAAACATTATTTATACAGGCTCATTGCTTCAGCAAGGAAAGCCTTTGATTTGTGATCTTGCGCAGAATGAGCTATACAAGGGCGAACAACGCGTACGCTTTTATGGGATCTTGTACATATATATAGTTGTAGATATAATTAACGGGAATATAAAAACTGTAGTTCACAATTAGGTACGCATTTTTTTTGTGATGATAAGGCTGAAGGTGGAAGCGCACAAGGAACATTTTTTTTTTGAGAGTTTGCTGATTGCTTCAGACGGCAATTTCAGCTTCACCGGGTTTTTTTTGGGGGCGGCGAGAAACGTAAAGGGTCCCTCAAGCCGTGTGAAACGAATCACCTTCGGAGGTTTTCTAGAGGGAACGGCATCGCGCACTAGTGCGCGTCCCCGTGCCCTACTAGATTCTCCAAAGGGTTCGGATCGGATCGGGGGGCACAAGGAACATGTTATAGCAACACAAGCCCTACCACCAACAAAACAGAGTACACAATCATGTAAACCCCCCCTGTGAATTGAACCCGGGATCTCTGGGTCTCTATACTGGGGCACAGAGGCGATAAAAATTGTTGCAATTTATTTATATCCTCTGCGTTGTCTACAGTATTTCGAGGGTATTTTTGATGTTACAAACGTGAATAAAAACTCATACATACCAAGTAGCGACATCACTGTTGTCATATTGCGGTCAAGTGCACTACCAAATAGGCTTTATAGTTCTATCTGACATGTGCAAATCTTTATTCAATGTCAACATAGTATGTCACCAGCATCTGATAATCTTATTAATTTAATAAATATGGAAGAGGATTAGCACAGAACAATACATATTAATTATATCATCAAGGATCATTAAGGAATGTTTAAGTAAGCTTTATTTATAAATATTTAAAAAATTAAGCATGTTTTATAGCATAAAAAAAATATTTCAGAAAAAACGGACGATAATCGTCTTTATAAAAATATAATAGTAACACATATTCTTGTTATATTCATTTAATATTCCAAACACAAGGAGAACCTTAAAGTTTATAGCCTGTTAGCCAGTCGTTTTCTCTATGGGGATGTTAAAGAAAAAATACAAGTTTAATTAAACCCTCTGATCTCGTAACATGGCCAGTGCGGTGCCCGAGTCTTGCCGATCGCATTATTTCAATAAGCTTTCCTTAATATATGAACAAGTTAGCTATATAAAGAGTAATGTATAAAAAGTTAAAAGTTAAAAGGTATAAAAAGTTATGCTTCTCAACTCAATTGGACTTTATTAATTCTATTGCAAGCAATTGCCAATATTAAAAACACTTTACTTTATCGTATGTTACAAAGGAAAGATATTAATAAATTTTTAATATGAATAAATAAGACTTAGGTTCTATATGAATAAAAGGATGGATAAAAAATAACAGTACTGACAGACTTCTGACACTTCCCAAATTTAACGCATTAGCTCCGGAATTATCAAGATTGTTGAAAAAAGTTCGCTTCGTCTCCTTGGGTCTCCAATGCTTGAAAATTCCTTTCCCGTTTTTATATTTTCGAGCCGTTTGGGGTTGAAACCCTCGGGCCGTGGGGTCCGAGTGCTCATGTTTTGTTTAATGACATCTCCAAACGGCTGGTTGACACTTCCCGTGACCTATTCCAATGCCAATTGATTGGGTGGGCCATATGACAAAATCCTCACTCCATACAACATACGATAGGTATGTTACAGACGAAACAATTTTAACTACGTACGAATAATAATATTTCGCAGTTTTCTATTTTCGCATATTTGTGAGTACAATATGCAGAAAATCGTAAACTCCATTTCTCCTATACGTTAGTAGTTACAAGTTACAACGCAATATTCTGAACAGAATGCACAAAAATTACCAACAATCACGGCAAAAGTAGAAACGAAACGCAAGAGGAACAACAATAGGTTACATAATGGCCACCTATTTTCGCTTCAAAACGAAAATCACAAAGCCACAATTTGCAAGCGGTCTATATTACCTGTTTTTTGCTTGGTAGGTGGTGTACCACGCGGCCGGCCGGAGAACAGCCTACGGGCAGCAATCACCATCCTACTATGGCCGACTGCAAGTCCAACAGACACAGAAAACTAGGCCTTAAAACTACTACACAGCGAACAATATACCATACATCATGTCCGTGTTCATGAAACACAATCGCAAGTATAACAATGTCATCCATATATACGAGCGTTCAAGGACCATTTTAGAATAACAGTGTTGTCGTTTCAAACCTTTCCGTTTTAACTTAAGGGAACCGGTGAGACCAGTGTCTGTCCAGTCTATACCGAAGCAGGCGCTCTGCATAGCAAAAAAAATAAGTATAGAACAGTTTGAACTTATCATCGGCGTAAGTTTCTGGCTTTTGATTTATGCTTACAACTGTTTCTAGCTCAACTTTGAATGAGATTTGCTATTGCTTGGATTAAAAAGTTTCGATTTACGAAGAGAAATGAGGAAGGGTCGACGCTTTACTGAGAAAAACAAGCATTCTTTAATTCAAAACCTATAGACTAGTATCTTCGAGAGGTATAAATCAAATCGAACGCCTGATCTCATTAGCATATTCTCATTGAATCTCCCGGTTTCCAGATCGCAAGTATCACAAAAAGTAATACGGGTTATGACACAATTAAAATATATGGCCGCTGTAGCGGAAAGCTTCCTTGTTCCCACCTCCTTGCGCCTTTCTTTCGCTTCGGAAGGAACACGGAAACATTTATTTAATGCTCTCCTCTGTTCTGAAGAAGGGAACCTGAATGACGACATGAAATATATTGTTTCGTTTCGGTGACAGTAACCGATTATTTTGACGATGCTATTTGTGTTTACTGGGCCAGCGAGTGTAATCAACAAAGCAACTTAGCCCAATGCAAAACGGTAAGGGCGTACTCTCAATATATCCTGTGGTAATAGCAGGATATATTGACGCTTATGTGATAATTATTTACTACTTTATTAAGGATTCTTTTATGAATTGTAACTTTCCTGGATTTTACCGAAACATAGACTTCTTGGCAGTAGAAATAATTAAGAAGGTCTATATTATAGTCCAAAATTTACATCGTCTAATGTTGGTATTTCAACAAAAGGTGAACTGACTTAAAACTATAAGTATGCTACAAACAACAATAAGTGCCAAGATATTTATGGCAAAACCATGCAATGCAGGCTATAAATTACTAAACAAAAACATAGTTAGTTGGCAAACTCACCAGCTATACAGCGTCAACTGGAGATAAAGCGGAACAACTTGGTAGTTCACGAGCAAGGAATTAAGACAACGTAGTTGAACTTAAATTCTTCTTTGTCTGATTTCAACAAAAGGATGGAGATTAATAACTTTATGCACGGGATCTATTCAATAAGGCCAGACGCATCGTTCGGTGGAGTTAGCAAATAACTGGGAGACGACACGATGAGATTTATTCACTCTAAGCAATTAATATAGCGGCGATGTGAGAACAAAGGTTGGCAATTTGGCATTAATGAAATTAGCTATTTACGCTTTGGTGAAGTGAAATTCAATTCTTTGATGAGTACGTACAAGTGCGATATGTTTCAAGAATGGAAGACTGAGTGCTATTGACTTTCAATTTATTAATAGAATTTCGTGAAGACAGATATGAATTAATTTAATTTTGAACGTGGGAATCAATTTGTAACTTACACAATCGACAATATAACTCGATTTCTGACTATGATAAATTTCTAATTTATTTTAGTTGATTCGCATGCATATTTTATATCAATAAGGAATCGGGGACCGCAAACGACATCAGTATGCTAATTTTAGCAATAAAAACATACATTAAAAAACAAAAGAGATTCGGCTGAGAATTGGAATGGCATGAAAATGAATTTGTATGTACATATTAACAAACGATTCTGAACGTATACGAAAAAAATCACGTATTCATTGAATACCAAATGGAACTTGATGAGAACGGGGGGTTACTCCTAATAATATTAAACTGTGCTGGAACAGGTGTGTTCCGATATTGAACGCATAGCTTAGTCGTTTTTACGGAGCGAACTCTGAGAAAAAGGTTCGCGTCTGCACCACGCGCAGTGAATATTGAGTATGGGTACGAAAAAAGGCAAAACAAATGAACTACGAAGATCAAGTGCAAATAAAGTTAGATCAAGTTTGGTGCGCTCGGCAGTAGGGCTACCAGAATTTAGGGGATAGCGCGTACTTTCCTTTAATACTGTGGGAAATGCATTATTGCATAAGTAGGTACGTAGAGATCCGAGAGTTACATATATTGTCACCCCCGCAGCATGCTTAACTCCGAAGATTTTGAAGGCATGCAGGGGCATTCCTATTAAAACACAGAGTAAACGTGACACCGGCGTATCCGGTCTGCTATAAATCACAAGCGTATTATGGTTCCTTCGTAGGTATTAGATCAAGGTTTGGATATTAAAGTACTACTGTACTGCCTGTGATACCCCCGTGATACCCCGGTGTCACGTTCACTCTGTGTTTTAAAGGGGGCATCCCTTAAATAAATAAGGATATTTATTTATGGCGTTTTATTTACTATTGTATACTGACAAGTTAAAGGGTTTTATTTAAATATACAGTCTATGTAAATAGTCTGTGGGTTCTCCCATCAAAAGTCAAGTCTTTGATATCTTATATTCCCATGAGACGTTTATTTACCTGTTAAAAGGTGTGTGCTTTTACCGCCATTAACAATATTGAATAACATAACAGTTTTGCTTCTTTCTCGTACATTCATCTTAATATATTTTAAGATCCTTGATTTTGTTACAAACCCTTCAACATTTCAGTAGGTAATTACGTTCATGTTTTTGTGTAGACGTGACGTGCTTCTCCCCGTGATGTTTTAAGTATTTATTAATATTAAGTTTGTATAAAATTACATTAGGAATTTTAAAATTATAATTATAAATGTTAATTATTATAACATTTAATTTGATCACGTAAATATAATTAATGTGCAGCTTTCAACTCTAACGTAATTATATATTTCTCTACAAAGCAGTGTTGGTTATAAGAGATAATAAGTCCACCTTTTAACGTATTTTTTTGTGTGTTTATCAACAGTGCAACAAAAAGTTTTTGCTGCTGCATACATTACACAAGTTTATGGTATTTGAATCATATTATTTTTTGTAAGTCTTTAAATATAGTCAAGTTACCCGTTGTTAATAATAATCGCATTTCGGCTATGATGCGACAGACATAAATAATGACGTCGAAAGTCTCGAAAAAAAAACCTAAATTAATTTATAACCTATATTACATTTAAAAAATTCCAACTCTGAAAATTTTCCGCGTTTCAAACACAACATGGTCACCAGACGACATGCTCAACTTGTACCGGTTTCAACTTTACATTTTGTTAAATTTACAGACCCTCATTGGGGGTAGCCGAAAACTTTTCCAACGTTCCGTGTTACTTACACGTTTGCGAGTAGAATTTTAATTGCAGTAAAGCAGACTACAATTCGGTGTAATGTTAGCAGTTATGTAGATTTTATCAAATACTGTAGATGCTATAGACAGAGCAACATAGAAGTGTTTGGTCAATATTAGATGCATTGTCAAAAACACTAGGGGGACCATATTTTTGGCTCGTGTCCTGGACACCACTTAATTAGTTTCTATCATTTTTAATACCCTCATGTTAAGTTATGATAAGGCCCGAAGTTGGAAGCGGACTTCGCACGAATCCTCTTATTCATAAAATTTATGTAATGTCTAACTGTAGAAACACAACAATTCTACTCACTACAATTGATGCGATGGCGACATATTTAGATAAGATCATCATAGCTAGCTAGGTGGACTTAAAATAAGCCCTACCACCAACCAAACCGAGTACAATAATGTGCTGCTGGGAATTTAGTAAACAAGGATTATAATTTATTATATTATTATAAACTCACTAACCAGGTTATATATATGTGGTTATTGGGTTAACACATGAAAGAGCTGTTTAGATTTTAAGCTCCAATGGCGGGCATAAAATTGTGTGCATACACTTTGTGCGATTAAAAGGGGCTATTAAGATAATTATGTTCCTGGTCTGGTCCATTATTATGCGAAAGGGCCGAAAGCAAACAGTGTTGCTGTGCTAAAATGGCGTGATGACTATATTTTTTAAGTAAGTACATTAAGTAAGAAGGAAAAGTATTTTTGGGATATTGGTATACATATTGATACTCAGTATAGCAACATTATAAATGAGCTGATGATGATGATAATGAACATCATTATTATAGCAATATTTGTAAAACTAAAGAAAGTAATGAATAGTTTATACTGTCCCATTGTTGGGCAAAGGCCTTCAAAATTGAAATCAAGTCATCGTAATTAATGGGGTTGATCACCAGTATCACCAGTTCATCACACAGCGCTTGCCAAATGTTGGTGATCACAAACCCGATTTTTATATGCATATATATTTAAAAATCGAAAGTGACGATATAACAGAACTATTTGTTTTATTTGGTATTAAATTAATTTTGTTAAAAATAAAAAATGTAATTTACCTGTACCTCAAAACGCAAGCTTCCATAACTTAATTTAATACTCCTCTAAAAAAAGAAAATAAGAATCTGTTCAAGACTAAAAAAACTTATTAAGACGGACGCTCCGATAAATCAATTAAGTGTTCAAACTTTTTGAAATAACCACGCGCCGCAATTGCATATCACCCTGTGTACTCACTCTCCCGCGAGAGAAAAATCCAATTAAACTTATAATTAATTAAGGAGTCGAATCTATAATGCTGTGGCCAAGGTAGCCGCAACTTTATTCCCCAGAGAATTGCACCACGCAGTATTGAAATGTCCTTTCTTAATAGTTTTAGTTTGTGAGCAAAACTTTTAATGGATTACATTATTATAATTAACTAGCGGCCGCCCGCAGTTTCACCCGCGTGGTTCCCGTTCCCGTGGGAATATCGGGATAAAAAAAGTATCCTAAAAGTATCCTATGTGTTAATCCAGGTAATAAACTATCTGTATGCCGCATTTCATCCAAATTCATCCATCCGTTGCAGCGTGAAGAAGCAAAAAATATACACACACAAACTTTCGCATATATAATATTAGTGTGATTAATATGTGGACTTTAAAAAGAAACTTGAAAGAGTTGAAGTTATGAAAAGTTAAAATCTAATTGAAATGCAAAGTCTGCGGTCACAGACTGAGACGACCAATACCTGTCTCCTTTCAAAACTCCAGGATGAATAATATATGTAAAATTAACGCAAAAGTGTTTTATTTCAATGAGTAATATTGCGTTAACTGTTGCTAAGATCTCACCATTTTATTTTAATCGATAATTAATCTTCCAAATGCATATTTAATTAATGGATGCTTTCAGGGCGTTCAGTCCGTGTATTTTTTAAATTAAATAAAATGAAAAGCTCAGTAAGAAGTAGAGAATGTCGGCCAAACGCTCCCCTGTTGAGAAACAAAAGCAAACCACTACCAAAGATGAAGATTCGCCTATAAACAACAACCCAGAAAACATTAAGAATTCAGTATTACAACCCGAAACTTGCGTATTCAAGTCACTCAGTGAAGTATTAATACTATACGGGTTCACAAATCGCCAGGACAAGAAAGGACGAGCAATAAAGACGAAAATACGTGCGTTATCTCCTCCCAACAGCGGGTAGGCCGTGAAAAACGCAGAGGACGCTGCAAAGGCCCCATTATTCCAGATTATATCACAGACAGTCCCGTGAAAGGTGCTTTACAGTTTCGTGTTAGCCGTAAGTAGATTTGAATAGAAGGGGCATATATATAAAGAATTAGTCCTTGAGAGCTGGAATTGCGCTCTCATCTTTGGAGACACTTAGTGCAAATGGTACTTTGAACCATTTGTTTCTTAATTGGTTAACTCACAAATTGTTACTTAACTCAATAGACTTATAAGTCAACTGTGAATTCTTGTCATCATCATCAGCCTACCTTCATGGGGAAACCGACAAAAAAACGGGACCAAGAACACTCAGCAGCATATTTTAATTTGGAATGACTGTGGTGGGCAAGGCTCAATTTCTGCCAATCTTTAGCGGTTTACCCCCCATCCTACTATGAAGACATTTAGAGCATCTCGCCAACGACGACGTCAAAGAAGAAGAAGACGAAAGACAGGATAGGAGATTATGACACATGTTTTTTTAAACTTCTAAGTAAGTTACCCCATTTCAAATGAAAGAGTCAAAAACTTCCCAAAACAATTGTTTTACTATAGACTATGATAGCTTTTACAGGACCCAAACCGTTTTCTTGTAAATAAGAAAACGTCTCGACTAACAATGAATATTTAACAGCTTATTCAAATTGTCCATCTCATTTTGTATAAGCTTCAAGGGTATTTTTTGCATGACAATTCTCTGCACTATTGAAAGTAATATCTTTGAGATGAAACACTTTGTAAGGGATCTACTCGCCTTTATTTTACATATTATTTAATCCTCACATTTTATGTCCATACCAGGGTTAGTCACAAGAAGATAAAAGACTGATGTGATGAGTCGTTTCAAAAATAATTTGTAACTTGCTACTGCCAACTATTTTTCCAATTCAAACGCAACTAGGTTAACACAATATGTTTCATTTAAATATAGTGTTCCGCAAGAATATAACAATTTATAACTTGGGTTCAAATATTAGTTCACGTGATAATACTACTACAGTATTACATGCTTTTAAAACTGTGATACTACTGACTGGTGAACTACAATCTTCCATTCTCAACTATTTTTCATAGAGGCAATCGAATACACAAAATAATACAATTTTGATGACACACAATGTCTGTCCTGTGTCAATAATAAACGCATGTTACTCGAACAGTGATCATATTACAAATTGTGATCCATCGAATTTGGTATTAATCTTTGTCACCGACTTTCAAATTCATCAACCGATAGAAACCTGAGACAGAATCAGTTGTTGATTGATGACTTTTTAAGCTAGTTAAGCTAAAGGAAAATGTGATTATGGCAACTCTGCGGATGCAAAATATTATCCATAACATGACAATGAAGCGACTAAAGTTCGCTTCATTAATCAGTGTTGAGAAAAAAGTGGCAAGTCAGTATGAAATCGTCTAGATATGTTCATTTAGAACTAAAGCCTAGAACGTCTGGATGAGAGTGGTAAAGCGGTCGGCTCAATTTTCGGATTCCTGGGTCTAATTTTCCGGCTGGGCAAAGTGTGTTTCGGATTACTTAATGCACAGCGCCTCAGCCTGAGTTTGTGATCATCAACCCGCATTTGGAAAAATACCCATCAGTTGTAATGATGACTTGGTTTTAATTATGGAGACCTTCACCCAGTAGTGGAAGAGTATGGCTTATTACAATTATTATTGCGTGCATTTGCGAAATTGTTAGAAATGTGGCCTTTTTATAATATTTTTAAACATAAAAATTGCAATACCTATTGTGCCAGGTAAACTTTTGTAGAAATGATGTGCATATCTGTATTCTAACTAGCTAATCTATACTAATATTATAAAGAGGAAACCTTTGTATTTTTGTATGTATGTATGTATGTATGTATGTATGTATGTATGTATGTATGTATGTATGTATGTATGTATGTATGTATGTATGTATGTATGTATGTATGTATGTATGTATGTATGTATATATGTATGTATGTATGTATGTATGTATGTATGTATGTATGTATGTATGTTTGCAACGAATAAACTCAAAAACTACTGGACCGATTTAAAAAAATTCTTTCACCATTAGAATGCTACATTAGTGCTGAGTTACATCTAGGCTATATTTTAAAAAAAATGCGCTACGAAGTCCGCCGGGTCAGCTAGTATGTAATAATAAGCTCGATGGCTGGTCATCGGATGGGTGACTTTATCATCTCGAACTCCTCCGTGCTTCAGAAGGCACGTAAAGCTGTTGGTCCCGGTTGCATTAGCTGTCGTTAACAACCACCGCACCGCACTGGGCCCGCGTGGTGGTTTATGACTCGTTCTCCCTATTCATCCATAGGGAAGGCTCGTGCCCTAGCAGTGGGGACATAAAATGAGCTGATGATGATGATGATGATGATGATGATGTACCGTGTTTATTAGTGCCTTAAATAAAAAAGTATCTCAATTTAATGATCATGACGCATGGAATACAACTGTACAAAAATATCGGACATTCAAAATCAATAATCAACATAATAAGAATTCCGTTAACAATAACCCTCATATTACAATTTGCTTAAATTATGATTTATTCACTTGTACATCTTACGATTTCACAAAGCATGTTCATGCAAATTTTATTATTATAATTGTACATTGACATTTACTACTTCGGGTCGTCCCATTCGTCTGTAAATCCAGTTTTCACAGAGTCCTGCCCTTTCGGCACAGAACCCTAATAAAAGCAATTTGATACCCTCAATTACGCCATCATACAGGCGGATAGCTATTATTATAAACTCGTTACGAATCTCTCCACTTTGATTGCCCACGCTAGGATATGAAACGTTTAGTTATCATATTTGATGTACGACGAAGCAATGGAGTGGTTCACCAAAGTTTTAGACGTCAAGAAGAAATCATATTATTATTAACGTGAAAATACTAAGGGGCAGATAAGATGGCGTCTCTCATTCATCATCATTGTTTCTTTATCGGTAGCCGAACGAATACACGCTTGAGTTAATAGCAAGAAATTGTTGTGTGGTAACGATCTAATATTAGAACAACACATATTTTTTTATTTTCGAATTGGTTTGTCACACCTATACTCCATACTACATGGGGACAGGTGGGTAGGTTTCAATCCAGCTGTATTTACAAACTTAGAATAGTAGTGACCATAGTTAAAAGAATCTGCGCTTCTTAAAATCTGACGGTCACCTACAAATTCAGTAACAGGATTGTATTTTATTTGTGCATCAAGGAATGAGTATTATTATGTTACATTAGTATTGTTTGTATACAATAAATAAATTTGTCATTTCAAATTAGAAATTAATCAGCAGAATGGAGCCCTAATCAATTTAGATACTTTTCTCAAAATCTTTCGCTCGCATTTGTTCAGTTACTCTTTGTTTTACCAAACATTCGCTGGACTAATACATTAAACCACAATCACGTACGCAACTACCACTACTACAATACCAACTATTGTTGGCAGCGTTAGCGTTAAGTCAACAAGTAGCGTTATTCCAGGGAGTACACCGAAATTGAATAAAACATTGTACTACAAAAAGGCACACAGATACACTATTTACTGCCCATTGTGCGTAGGGCTGCCACCCGGTATGCTATGCTTCATTTCTTCGGCACATACACATTAACCATGCACAGACACCGTACTCGTAGAAAAAGAATACTAAGGCGCCAGCCAGGTGCACATATGCTTGGGCGCTTTTCTTCTCCCCCACGACACGGTCACCCGAGGCGAGGTCCTAGCCTTAAGAGACGAGGGCGCGAGGCCGAGGTTTCTGCTCTCGAAACTGATTTGAATCTTGTAGGGGACGGAGACAGGCTTGTGTGACGCCAACCACTCTAGAAGTAGAAACTTCCTGAGGACTGTTCGATTCAGCTTGAGAAAATTTATGTGTCTCGCCGCCCTGATAATCCGATCACGCTCTGTAAAGACCAAAAGCGACCAAATTCCTCCTAAAAAAATAAGCAGCGAGTTGCTTCTACTTGGACGTCAGAGATACTCCGATAGGTCAAGATCGAAATCGTTGGCACGACACGGGCTTTACTTTTGGTTGTTTTACAACTTTGATATATAAAATGACACGGTCTCAGAAGCAATTAATACTATTTACAGTCAAGAGTTATTATAAGTTTAGAGATATAGTCATAATGATATATATAAAAAAGGGTGTCAACCCTAATTGTGCGTAAGAGCACCACCTTGTGTCATTGTACCCGGGCCTTTGTGTGCCGATATTGGCCCAATAAGTCACTTTGGTAGGGGATTTAATATGTTTTTGTCTGGAGGGAAAGTGCTTCCGAACGTGCTTATGGATTTTGGGCAAATCTATTGACTGGGAGGTTTCAATTCGAATTTCTAAGAGTTGTAAGGGACGCCCTATCGGAATCGTTAACAGTCCTTTATGTACTGCTGGATTCAGCCACAGAAGATAGCGTTATTTATGGTTTCTCGCATTCAAATCGTGTGTCTTCTCGATCAGTTTGGGAAATGTAGTAGAGAATGGAATGAACAGCCATTCAGGATAGTCGGATGTTTTAGTATTCCAATCATCACCATCTCATTCTATGTTCCTACTGCTGGGTGGGGCACTGGCCTTCCCTATGGATGGATAGGGAGAACGGGCTATAAACCACCACGAGGGTCCAGAACGGATTAGTCGTGGCTAACGACTGCTAATGTAGCCGGGGCTAAAAGAAAACTGTGTGCCTTCCGAAGCACGGAGAAGCTCGAGATGATACATTTTTGGTCACCCATCCGATGACCGCCCTTTGCGAACGTTGCTTAATTTCAACAATTGCTTCGACCGGGCGCGTTAACCACTACGCCATCGAGCTTCTCATATATTTAAATGTTCAGAGCAATTTAAATGTATGAGAAGAAGAATAATTAGATTAGGTACTTATTGTTTACCCGTTTGGCAACCGGCCTCTCTGATGAACTCGATAAAAAAACAAGGTGTGTTACAAATTTTTCCATAAAAATTTTTTTTTTTCTTCTTTAGTTGATGACTTTGTGCAATTAGCACATTTAGCCAATGTCAAAGTAATTTTTCTTACAAGTAATACATAAATAAACAATATTTCCTTCCGGTATGATGATGAATCATAATAGAAATGAGAAGTGAGAAATGTTATACCCCCCAACCCCTCGACTATCTCAGTAAAGATGTGGGGCTTTACTAAGTCCTCGGGAGGACTTCTTGATAGAATTTGAAAAGTGACGTTGCACTGTTTTGTTTTATTTGCCAACACTCATGCACACTCACGAACACTTAATGGTTAATAATCCACCATTATTTCACATAAATATTCGACATAACACGAATTTTAGAAAATAAAACAAAACCGCAGACGTGACTCTTCACTTTCCCGCCAAGAAGTCCATAAAGATCTTGTTTCATTAACGTGATAGAATGAAACACGAGGCACTCTTAGAAGAACCAACAAAAAACTGAGAAGTACGTCTGTCGAGCCACTCCTTACTCAAGTGTTAGTAGGAAAAAATCTTTCACAAATCCAGAGATATGAAAGCTAATGAATGGGCGGTAATCCATTACATTCATGACTCGCCTGTGATGTGAGATAGTTAACACCAACATTAGGATTTAGAATTAAGTCCTGTAATGCCGCGAATTACGGTCATTATATTGGAGGGCAGTCCTTAAGGCTGACGTAGATGGACTAGCCTTTGTGTCTAGTCTATAGAGACTTAATACCTGCACCCTATTTACAATTACCTGAAATACCATTTCGTAAATATTGTCCAACAGGCCCAATGTACTTTGGTGGGTTTTGCAATCTTACGATAACAACCAGGACCAACGTAGAAGCTTAAGACAACAATGTCTTAAAATTTAGACACAGATTCGATAATTCGACATTGGTATAATGGCTTAACTTGTAAAATGCAACCTGGCCGTGCTAATTACTGCATGGATCTCTTTCGAGATAAATCACAAACGGTACAAAATGTTTGCATAACTGCAATCATGAAGTACAACCTGTTTGTTTAATCCAAGGAATCCTCCTTATGGATAATGGGTACCAGAGGGGCAGTACTCCTTTTCTTAAGGGGAGGGACCGTACGGTACCCACAAAACCCTGTGAGAATAGCAACCAATGAAGCGAAATCACTAGTCCAGGGAATTAACTCAGAATGACGTTCACCCGCCTACCTGTGACCGACATTATCCTAAGCTCTTCAAGTAAAAACAACAAAGATTGAATTAAAAACAGAATTAAAGTGAGCTGACTAAACAGGAAAAATGCGTTTGCCCCAATTTTTTTACCTTACGGCATAATCAGTTCACAAATTACAAAGTCTCCCGCTGGGAATCGACTCGCTAACCTTCCGGCTTATGTCTTGGCTTATTAAACTTTGCCACGAAACGACTTGAGCCGTTCACTTTTAGTATGGCAAAATTTTTTGGATCATCCATTTTCGCTACTGAAACTGTTGAAAATTTAATCCAACTATTTCGGTCACTAAATTTGTTCTTAGTAGCCAAATAATTTGTTGATTAGTGCTTGCCACTGCGTGTGGAAATAATAGTAGACTATATAAAAAGTAAGAGGAAAGCAAAGTGATAGGCATATTGATAATAAATAAAATCAAGAAAACATACCAAGCGAAGCAAAAACAAAAGAGCGTTGATGGAAGCAGCGGAAAGAAGAATTTGAATCTGACAGTTGATAGACTAATTTAAATAGCACTACAAAATTGTATTCACTCCGTAACAACTTTGTTATTGGAACAACAAACACTAAATTATGAACAGCCTATAAATGTTCCATCACTGGAATTGGACCTACCCACAAAACAGCACACAAGGAGATTGGATCTTAACACGAATTAGTTAAAGTATACAATATTACGTTTCAGCAACTATTTTCACGATTGAGGGCACTTTATAAATTCTTGTGCCTACCAAAAATATTGGATAGTGGAAACGAATGTATGATAATAAAAACGTGAAAATGGGAAATGTCTGCATGATATGTAGTTTCATATAAAGACTCCAGTATCAATATATTTCTTTATCTACCATTTCGCATATACATTTTCGACAAAATTGTAGAATCTCTTCAGGGAGTTCATGTTTTTGTAAACTATTATCTATAATATTTTGGACTTATATATCTCACCGAAGCTAAATGTTTGGGCAATTAGAACGAAAAGAAACCAAAAAAAAATCAAAAGTTCACTGTTAACAATATTAAAGGTAAATAGCATTCATATTCATATTCATTTATACAATTTGAATTTGCAACAAGGGGTACATAGGCATACAAGATGTAGATGTTTTATTAGTTACAAATAATGTAATATTTGTGATAGCTTGATGTTCCTACAATTAGGAATACTCTTAACAACAGATAAACTATAATTAAGGTCTAATAAAAAATAAAAATACGGGTGTATTGCTGATTAATATATTTATATATATATTATATATGTCACGTAAGCAATACTCCTTACAAAAACAGTACCAATCAATTTAGAGCTAGAAGGTGGCAACTTTTAGTGAACGCGTAATTTGGGGCATATCGTAGCCCTTGTCACGAACGTAGTTCTCACTATTTATGAATAACTAACTAGTGACGGCCCACGACTCCACCCGTATGCTGATTCCGAGAGAATTTAAAAAATAGGTCTTATCTTTGGCATGGCTGAAATCAGAAGGCCTAAAGATTTTATGTTCGAAAACTACGAAGGAATGAGCACTAGTTTAACTTTTTACAAAAGCTCCGTCGCTTTTTATTGTATCAACCTTTAAAGATTCTGGATATACAGATCTACTTATTTATATGCAAATATTACATATTAATACTTATAAGAAGGTGTATAAAGCCTGACTTTGAGCTTTGACATCTGTCATACCGGTAATTATACCTAGCATAGCGGTCAGGGACTTCACTTCGTTATTGTAATGTAACCCTTTGTTGTGACAATAGAGATTATCTTATCTTATCTTATCTTATAAAGACTTCACCCATGTTTATGTACAGCTTGCCTATCCTAAACTAATCTTTGATATTTATAAAGGGTTTTAAGTTCAGATGTTGATGAAGTTGTTAAAGCACGTTAATTGACGGAGTGTTGAATTTGCACAGGTAGGACATATGATATCATTATTGAAAGTGCACCTGACCTGATGTTAGAGAGTGCAGCTTCAAATCCCGTTCGTGGAAAACAATTTCTCAACACTTTTCCGAATTAAACAGGATTATTTAAAATCACGAATGACGTAGCAGCAGTACCTAACGTGTAACGTTAATGGACGGAGCGAGGCAAGATTTTACATAACCTTTGAGAGTGCAAGAGTTTTGACGTTTATTATAATATTCAGGGAATTTCTTCAAACATGAGCTCGACGAGACTGGAGTGAAGCTAACATTACTGTGCGGAATATTTTGGGAGCCATCATAGGGATTGTGTTTAAGAAAGCTTAAGGTAAAACCATGCAGCTGCCAGACATTTGAGATTTGAACAAAATTATTATTTTTTATTTTACATAAAATACAATATAAAAATATTATGGAAAGGTTTATATTCAGCATTCTAGTAAAACGGGGGAAAACGTTTGTATTTAATCTCAGCTGATAGTAAGTGATGATAAGACCCAAAATAGAATCCGTATTATTCAGGGTAAAGTACTTTTATCATTGATCAGAACACAACAATGCTACTAAAATTGTTGTTTTGGCAAATACATATTGGTGGAATATTGGTGGAGCCAGGCAGAGTTTCCACAAACAAAACCGAGCACAACAAGTAACTTCCGCTGGGAACCGAACCTCGATACTTCTGGATCAAAGAATGGAAGTCGAACAAGTCCAAAGACGCAGTTAAATCTATTTAATCACTGTCGAATATAATGAAAATACTGAAACAATAATCATTTTTATATGGAACGTAATATTGACTAATTGACAAAATAGGTAATCTTAAAACTTTAGCAGAGGTCATTGAACAGCTGAACTAAGTAAGTCCACTTTCTAAATAACCTAAGGATTTTGGGTGCACATCCTACCACCTCCGACCTCAAATTGATGACATCATTACTCAGTAAGCACATAAAAGTTTCGCTAATTAGGCACCGCTTCAAACGGACCGACAACAAACTCTCAACTGACTTTGGAAGACAAATTGAAATTTCAACTTTCCGGTGCGATTCGTCATTTCACTGGGAGAAGTCGTAAAATTTCGCATCTTCAACTTTAACTGTGCAGATAATTTGAATTCCAATTGAGCTATTAACCGAGTGAAGGAGTTTTTAAGTTGAAAGACATCGGTGTGGTTGTCTATGCCTGGTATCGAGCAGATGAGCAGAGGTCAAAGCGATTAAGTTGTGCGAAAAACTTACCTAGCGAGATGGTGCTTAGGGCTTAAGGCATTTGGGTCACAGTGCAATAACGTCATAAGAAGAAAGCTATTAACCAAGGGAAGGAGGCTTTAAGTTTAAAGTCATTGGAGTGGTGGTTGTGCCTGGTATCAAGCAGATGAGCTGAGTTCAATTGCGGTTTTGTTTATGCGATAAACTTGTCTTGCGAGATGGTTCTTAGGGGTAAAGAGCCATTTGACATTTCTGACTCGGTGACTAAAAATATATCATCTTGAGCTCCTCCCTGCTTCGGAAGGCACGTAAAGCCGTTGGTCCCGGTTGCATCAATCCGCACCGGGCCCGCGTGGTGGTTTATGACCCGTTCTTCCTATCCATCCATGCCACTAAGAACGACCCGAGACTGATCTCATCCAGTAAAAAACTGGATTAAAAGCTTATTTATAAGCTTTAGAGACGTAAAATTTGATATAAAAACAATTTGGTGAACTGAAATTGCTGTGAGAACAAAATTAATAACAGCATTACATATCGATGTTACGCTACTTCGATGAAATGTACAAAATATGGAAATGAAATTCTATACGAGTTTTTAGTTTCGAAAAATTTCATATGCAATGTTAAGTATTCCCATGCTTGGGCAGCATTTGGTCCAGACCGGTCAATCTCCTTTCCTCAATAGACTTTGAACCTTATGTGTTGGGCATACGGTTGAAAATAGACAAAATTTGACAGTTTTGGATAGGTTGACGTGCGGCGTCTGTACCACAACGACTACAAACAAATCCTTTATCAGACCACAAACTTTCCGTTAACATCAATACTCACAATTTATCAGGAATTCCACTTGTCTTTGGCATACATGACACTGTTATCTCGAGTTCAAGTGAGCAAAATGGAGGTTAATTACTCAAGATTGGCTTAACCCTATCTTTGAGACTTAATTATTTATTGTTACATTTTAGGTAAATAACTGTTTAGGTTAAATACACATAATTATAGTAAGTAGATAATTAACTGTTTAATTACTGTTCCACTGGCAAAGGCCTCAATCATTGAAATCAAATCACCGGTATGATCTTAATTACTATGCTCCGCTTGGGCCACATGCAGGTCATTGATCACTAATATCACTACTGATCAAACTGCATCTCAAAATTCCAAAACACACTTTAAAAATAAATAAATAAAATAAATATTTCCCACACTCACACCAATTATCTAGCCCCAAGAAAAGCTTTCTGAAGAAACTCGTTATATGGTTAACTAGACAACGGATAAACATAATTAATATACTTAAATACATACTTATTATACATAGGAAACACCCAGACCCGAAACAATATAGAAAAACAGGTATTTCTAAATTGATCCGACCGGGGATCGAACCCGGGACCTCAGAGATAGCGACACCATGAAAACCGGTGTGCAAGCCACTCGACCAAGGAGGTCGTCTTTGCCTTGATTAGAAAATTTAACCCAGAAAAAATGATTTGAAATCCGAACCGAATTCAGTGGTTAACGCGCCCGACCTGCATTTGCTGGGTGACCAAAAATTTCCGCGATCTGACATTGCAAAAGTAGCTTCTTACACGATCGAAACGTAACCCACCATGTGCTCACAACGAATCCGAAACAAAGAAAACAGATTCCAAGAAACGGTCGCCTCGCTATCCAATAGACCGTTACGTCCTCAAAAATCATACAAAGTTTCGAGTTTGTACAACCAGACAATAATGGCGGACCGACCGACCACTGATACTATATCGGTCACGATAACGCGATATTGTCGATAAAACCAGTTCTCGGAGTACACACGGCGGCCGGGCTGATAGCAGCAACGTTTACTCGCCGATACAGAAAGGGAGTGGCCCAGGATTAGGGCACTTTGATCGCTTCTCGAATTTTCGATATACATAATAATATAATTATTTGGTTGGGTACCTAAAATAGCCTCAATCAGATTAGCGGAGTATTTTTTTGCGCGTATTATAAATAACTAGTACTTTACATGCGACTTTGTCTGCGTGGATTTGATTTGAAACAAACAAGTAAAGTCACAAACGTTACCTCTTTATTAATAGTTTAATAATAATAGATATAGATTTTAATTATTAGTTAGATTACGGTAAGAATGCAAACTATTGTATTATATACAACGTGTAACAGAAAGGTGTGGTCAAAATGAAAAGATGAAAGTGTATGCGATCTAGATTTTGTATGCAGATTTACTAAGGCATAATTATCAAATTTAATTTGTTATGGCAATTTTAAACAAATTAAAATTAATTTATTTATTTATTTTTTATTAACTTTTTTTGTTTTTTTTTTTTTTTCGATGATGATGATGATGATTATGCAATTTTTAATTATGTATTTCAATTGTGCCGTCACATCTAAATAAACATGTCACAGCCCTAGTGGTTTAGTATCTTTGTGTACTTACATTTATGATCACTGCTGCTTGCTTATGCGTGCCTGATGCGCATGACTTCATTAATATAAATATTCAAGTAAGAATCCATTTAATAATTACTCTATTGCAAGTGACCATGACAGTTTAAATAGTTAAAAATATTTAATTTACAATTGCATGACAAATTAAAGATAATAATTGTCTTAGTAAGAACATATTCAAGATGTAGATCGGATACACGTTGGATCTTTTCAATTTGACCACACCTTTCTGTTACACGTTGTATAATACAGGTATTTTACTGTGGTGTTAAACTTTAATTATTTATTTAAAATTGTATAGTTTTGTAATCGCGCTGACATTATTTGATATTTGCTTACTTTGCACATCGACTGACTATTACTATTATTAATTATTACCTTATCATATCGCTTATTTAATGTTTTATTTTACACTTTGTCACACCAAACACACGCCACACAACAATAAGTAAAAAGTTATTGTTCTCACGGGGTCCTGAGGTTTAATGCACGGTTTTGGCAGAATAACAACGTCTACTGCTAACACAGTAGGCATTTGCTGTGTCGAGGCCCATTTGCTGCTGTAGCACACATTACTTCAATGGGCACCAAACTGATAGAATGCTGTTAGTTTTTTTAACAGATTTTTATTATTTTATTATAATTTGATTAAATTATTAATGTTGTTGTCTTTGTTGATTTAATTCTGTTTGTATTTATGTTTGTTTCTTTTATTGTAATTGTTAATTTTATCGCCTTGTATAAATGTATTTATGTGTGCTTATGTAGTATATAAACGAATATCTATGTCTAGTCTATATCTAAATATACATTAGGTACAGGATACTTACATACCTACTGAGCAGTTTTACTTGAACCCCATTAAACATTTTTATCTCGAATTGTGGGTATTCATTACATTCGCGCACCTACTGCGTTCTGCGCTCTTGCAACTGCTCCTGCCCCACACTAATTTTTTTATATATCTTACCAGTGAGGATAATGCAGCCGGGACCAACGGCTTTACGTGCCTTCCAAAGCACGGAGGAGCTCGAGATGATAAATTCTTGGTCACCCATCCGATGACCGGTCTATGCGAAAGTTGCTGACCGGGCGCGTTAACCACTGCGCCATCAAGCTCCTCTCCGCGGCATGCGAGCGCGGATCGTTTCAGTTTTTTATACAGGAAGGAGCGTGTAGCGTGTAGGAACGCGGAGCACAAGGTTCGCGAACATAAACGCAAAACTTTAAAAGTGTATAAGTTGTTTTACATATTGCGATCGTAAACTTATCGATACTTTTCGCAGTCCATCACTAAACTACTTGAGTACTGCATACACGTCCAACTTACCCCACCATGGCTTGCTTATCTGTTATATTTCCAAAGTACTTATCTGTGCAATGTATATTTGTTTCTTTGTTGCTTTTATTGTGCACTTTATAGTATATCTAATGCCTTTAAACGAGCAATTCTTGTATATATGTTATATAATAATCTGTATCTCGGAATTCCGGAAACGACTCCAACGATTTAATGAAATTTAGTATGCAGGGGGTTTCGGGGGCGATAAATCGATCTAGCTAGGTTTCATTTTTAGAAAACGTCATTTTATCAATAAAAACATACCGAGCCAAGCTCGGTTATCCAGGTACTTTTTATTAAATGCAAACAAGGTTATGTTGTTCTTTGAGTGGAACGAAAAGAATTGAAGAAATTGTCTTGAATATACCTATCTAGTGACATTAATACAATATGTATAATGTTATATCTACTAGTTCGCGAATAGTCATTATCATCACCATATAAGCATCCCTGGTTCGCATAGACCTTCCTTTTTAAACGTTTGACTGGTAGCGTAACCAGCAACACAATTCATTATAGGGGCGTTGAGAACTTCAAGAAAAATCGTCTCAAGAACTTAGGAGTGAAACGCCAAATAAGGAAGACAAGACCTAAACTCTCCTACACTACACATGCAATGAAGTCGGACTCTACTCTCTACTGCTCTACTGTGCTCAATGTGACCGGGTCTTTCAGGCGAAGTTCGGAAGATCATTTATTTTTATTTTTTATGCCTTATAAGACAGCTCTTGACCTCGATCTCGCCTTATGGTGAGCGTAGATGAGGTCTACGATGGAGCGAGCTGCCCAAGAAGATGCCTATTAACTCTCGCCTTGAAGGCATTCAGATTATAAGTTTTTGGGAACACAGACGATGGCAGAGAATTCCACTCCCTGCCAGTGCGTAGTAAAAATGATGACATGAAGCGCTTACATAGCGTGCGACATAGTGGAATTTCTACTAGGTGGGGATGATATCCTGCAGTACGTCTGGAGGTTCGGTGGTAAAAAGGCGATGGTGGTATGAACTCGAAAAGCTCCCCAGCACACTCTCCGTAGTAAAGTCGGTAAAAGACACACAGGCAGGCGACACGACGACGGTGTGCGAGGCTGGTAAGCTTGGCCTCGACAAGCGCGTCATCACCGATGAGCCTTTAGCTCTGCGTTCCACCGAGTCGAGTGCGGCCAACTGGTATTTGGCAGATCCGTCCCAAAGGTGACTGCAGTATTCCATGCACAATCGGACTTGAGCCTTGTACAGGCTAAGGATCTGCTCTGATCATCATATATTATAGTTCAAACACATTCATAGACTTGCCGACAAGGCTTGTGCCTATTTGTGGAACATGAAGTATTTTTTAAAAGAGTTTGCTATTAGCGCCTACAGCCTTTACAGTGTTATCGTTTTTGTGTAGGTAGCGAAAATTAAAGGTTCCTCAAGTCGAAACCATCGAGACATCGTCAGAGGGTTTCTAGAAGGGATGGCATCAAGCAAGCGTTGCCTAGTCCTTTACCAGATTTTCCGAATATCTAAAGTTTGAGTTATATAATAACGTTTAATAACCCAAACATTAGGTAGAGTCAATAGCACAACTCCCTGACCATTTTAGTTCCATGTGAGAAAAGCTTTAAAAGTTGACAATCGGTTTTTACATAATTTAGTTGGTTTGCCAAAGTAATACTAAAGGTTCTGATACTTTGCTGTCGACTGTACGTTACAAGTCGCGTGCAATTTAATTTACAGCTCCAACCAACTCTTTCCACATCATACAGGTAACCTAAAACAATGAATAAATCTCATACGGACGGACTGGGGCCCGTAATAATTAGAAAAGTTTACCTAAAAGGGCAGAGGTCCGCTCCGCGCCGCCAGTATTCAAACAATGCTTTGCCACAAAATAAAGAAACTGCAGAAAGTAAGCTTCATGTACGCTCGCAAACAATACAGGAGCTCGATGGCGCAGTGGTTAAAGCACTCTGTTTACGATTGCTAAAGTTAAGCAACTTTCGCAAAGGCCAGCCATCGTATGGGTGACCAAAAATGTATTATGTCGAGCTCATTCGTGCATCGGAATGCACGTAAAGCCGTCGGTCCAGGCTGCATAAGCAATCGTTAACAACCATCAATCCGCACTGGGCCCGCGTGGTGGTTTATGACCAGTTCTCCCTATCCATCCATAGGGAAGGCTTGTGTCCCGACAGTAGGGACATAAAATGAGCTGGAGATACAATCGCGCACGAGCAACGCGCACATAGACACAGAATCTCTTTCTTTTGTGGAAACTCGCAACAGATGCGTTCGGACTATTCCGAAATCCTGTGTGCGTTTTTTTTGGGAGTAGTTTGCTGATTGCTTCTGGCGGCATTTTCAGCTTCACCGGGCTTTTTTGGGGGCGGCGAGAAACTTAAAGGGTTCCTCAAGCCGTGTGAAATGAAGCACTTTCGGAGGTTTTCTAGAGCAACGGGGGGAACGGCATCACGTACTAGTGCGTGTCCCCGTGCCCTACTAGATTCTCCGAGGGGTTCGGATCGGAATGTGTGCGTTGTTTGAGCGCGGTATATATGAAGATTACTTTCTGGGTCTCCCTGTTTTGTGGCTTTGCTAATATCAATAAAAGCGGGGTAATTATGTAACGTGGCTTGAGCAAATATCCGTCGCTAACAATGGAAGGGAAATTAATTTGACACGTTACTATTGCGCATTGTAATGAAACACTTTGCGGATATGATCGCGTCTCTTTTATGTTACAGAGTGGTTAAAGCGACTTTCATTTACTAAGTATTCGAATTCATTCGATCGCGTTACAGAAAACGACAATTAGTTTGGCATTGATACACCCAAATATAAAAAGTTTCATTCAAATCGGCCCAGCTGTTTAGGATGAGTTCAGTGACATACGCACGTACGGATTAACATTTAGTGATTTAGAATTCTGCATTCGGCGAACAAAGCGACATTTTCAGGGAAATGACATACACAACACAACGTTGGAATCTGATTTCCGTATTATATTATTGGGACGTTGGTGTTCTGTTGAGCCATTGTTCTGATAACAGCCTTTACAATGAGACACGCGGTTATTGCGGGAGCGCAGCCACAAAATACGGAGACTGCAGAAAGTAAGGTTTATACATACAGTGCTCGAGCACCTCACGGCGGATCTCGGAACAGTCTAAGCAGCTGTTGCGAGATACCGTCATAAGAATAAACAATAACCAGTAGAACGGAATCTTCTTTGACAGAGTCCCAAACGCCGCCATTTATATACCTACTTCCCCCTTCACGTCGTTACGCCTCTCTGTCGTCCAGGCGCGTCGCCATGGTTGCTTACTGTTGAATATTGCTTACGTCTTAAAATAATATCGCTAAAATATAAGTTTTCTTTACTTTGAAATCATTATTTTATTTCTAGTTTTACAAAATATGATATTTATAAATTATTATGTTACGTACCTACCTACATAGACACTTATAAATAATAAGTTATAGAAAGTACCATACCAAATGAAGCCATTTTAGTAAGTATTACTTACTTACCTACAAATATAAAATAAAATACATACATGCATAAGAATAAATAATTACACAGATACAGGTTCACGTACAAGTCGTAAAACTATTAAGTAACTTTATTCAGCGTTGGGTGAGCCAAAGCTCATAATACCAAAGTACATATATAATATTAGGTACTTACCTCTCATCATCTTTGGGCAAACTAAAAACTTAAGTGTGCATCGTTTCTGAATTGTACAGCCAAACACACCACAATAACTTCGCGCCATTGTAATTGATTTCCAAAATCATACGGAACGAACAAACAGGCAAACACGCGTGCGGTGACGTCGGCCGTGACAGCGCGACTGAGCATACTGTTTAACAAGTACTCTCATATCGCGACCTTGAGCCCGTCCGGAGCGGGAGTTTCCGTTCTACTGTGTTATTGTTTATTCTTATGATACCGTGTCCGTGAGAGATTGCCTCGTTGCTCGTAGTGAAGGTTGCCTTCTGCATTCTCCTTATTTTGTGGCCTTTACAATAAGCCACGCGTGTATTACAGGAGCGCAGCTGTGAATCAAACCAGGCCACTAATTTAATACATATCGGGGGTAAATCCTAATTAATTCTGAGGTAAAATTTATTATTAGTAGTAACACGAACCACAAATCTATTCAGAATAGATCTAATGATCAGGACTAGATTTATGATGTATACTTGGTACAGACAGACTTATATTGATTCGAGGTAGCAATGCTTTTGTTAGTTGTGTGTATTATGCAGTTTCGGTCACAAATGAATGTGAAGCGACATTCGAAAGGCTAGTACTCCGATTGGTGATCAAAAATGGATTATGTCAAGACCATTAATTGTCAAAATCAAATATTTTCTTTACAGAGTATTTTATTGACGTCAAAATCTTTGCCATGGCCTTTTAACCGTGGGGAACTTGTATCGCAAGAAACGCTATGTATGGCTATTTGTCCCAACACCGGGTAAGTCAAAATCGATCCCAACCCATTCCATTTTACGTTAGCTGACCTGACTTTGCCATAATTGTTATTTAACAATCATCTTTAAGAGTAATTCGGGTGACTTCATAAAATCAGTTTTTCTATCAAAAAGTATATTGGTCTTTCGATTTTGTACCAAATTGTAGGACGCCCTCAGACTATGTGGAGCGACGATCTTCGCAAGGTGGCTAGCAAGAGCTGGATGAGAGTAGCCGCGGATCGTGCTCGGTGGCGTGCACAAGGAGAGGCCTATGTCCAGCAGTGGACATGTGTAGACAAATGATGATGATGATGATGATTTTTCAAATCTCAATACGCCCATTTCTAACTTACGTATTGTTAGAACTTAAGCGACGTAATCTCTTATTGTAAGACGTGAGTAGCATATTGGTTCCCTGCAGGGGTTTTAAGCCTTCACTGGTGGTGGCAATAAAGATGTTACTATAGTTTGAACCTTACTTAGTTGCAATAGGATTGAAAACCAATGATAAACAGATGAGGGGCGCCCATCCTGAGCTAAATAATATAAAATATATTTTTTTTTAAATCTTTATAATATCTAGAAAAGTTCTAAAAGCGTATGGCTGAGAAATAAAAAGCGCGGTTCCAGTTTCAATATTAGACGCTTCTTTCATCGTCGCAGAATCTAATAACGGGAAATTAAACAAATTTTTTCCTTTGACTTTCCAAACAGTTATTTTGTGAAACAAGAAAAAAGATCTTGCATTCCCTACCTCACATTTACCTATTTTGATAGCCCATAGATCTGGCACTGTTGGGATTGCCGTTGTATGCTTGAGTGGACACGATGCGGAGATCGGTGTGTTTAGTGTTACATATTAGAATAGAATAGAATAGAAATTTTTATTCATAACCACTTAAATTAGTAACAGCAACATGGACAAAAGACTTAGAACTAGACATGGTGTTGAATCGGTCTCCACTCAGCATAATGTCGAGATACCTGGTTGGCACCCCGGCGCTGATCTTCCGTGGAAACCAGAAAAATAATAATAATAAATAAATAAATAAATACATAAATAAAAGATAGGTGACATCACTACACGCCAGGCTAAACCCGAGATTTTTTTTAGATGACCATTGGCAGTCAACTCCATCATGGTTATCTTCTTCCATTTATAAACGCAAAGGGATCTATATCATACAGACTATACTTTTTTGTACCTGTTCTCTAATGTGTCTCGAGTTCACGAGTTAATTTGCTTTTGATCGAGCGTTTTGGTGAGGCAAGCCGGGCTTTTAGGTTTATATGAAGGTGCAACCACTGGATGCGGACAAGGAACATGAGTCATCATCATCATCATCATTATCAGCTCATTTTATGTCCCTACTGCTGGGGCACGAGCCTTCCTTCCTTCCCTAAGGATGGATAGCGAGAACGGGCCACAAACCACCACGCGGGCCTAGTGCGGGTTGGTGGTTGTTACCGACTGCTAATGCAGCCGGGACCAACGGCTTTACGTGCCTTCCGAAGCACGCAGGAGCTCGAGATGATACAGTTTTGGTCACCCATCCGATGACCGGCCTTTGCGAAAGTTGCTTGACTTCAGCACTCGCAGACCGGTCGCGTTAACTGCTGCGCTATCGAGCTCCTCAACCTTCTCCTAAGGAACATGAGTGCAGACTCTCAAGCATGCAAGCTCGCTTTTTGTTGCGATTGGTTGTAAGTTATGGGCTTGGTGACACTTGAATTGCATACAAACTAGGCGGCTTGTCCGATCACCTTAAATCCAAATATCTGTGGTTCGGAATTTGAGATCCATCCCACAATTCATTCCATTATTTATTACAAATTGGAAGTTACAGCGTAAACGCTTAAATGTTAATTTGAATAATTTCAGCTTTTCCTCCACCCTGTACTGGCGATAATCGTTTAAGTAAAATTTACAAGCACTCTGTGTTTTCGTTCTCAAGCTGTGTTTCATAAATCGCAACATGAATTGAACGTGGTCGTATTACCAAATATTGTTCTTGCCGGTGGTAATGGCGACGCGATGATAAAATGACAGTGAAGACCATTTTTTGTTTGTTTCTCAAGATTATTATTAAGTGTTTCGATTTTGTTTGTATTTCACAATTTTCAGTTTGTTATAATAAATATAATTAGTACATTGGTCAACGCGGTCGGTCTGCGTTTGTAAAGGTTAAAAGCAACTTTCACAAAAGCCGATCATCGGACATCGGCGGCTGCATTAGGAGTTCGCAACAACCACCAATCCGCACTGCGCCCGCGTGGTGATAATAATATTTGGCCCTTTCTTCCTATCATCGAAAGAGAAGGCTCGTGCCACAGCAGTGGGGACATTAAAATGAGCTGATGATGATGAATATTATTATATTTTTGTATAGGTATATTTTTTTTTATTGTTTTAAGAAAAGCCAGGTCAAGAGTCAAGAGTACCGACCAACAAGTATTGAACAAGATAATGAGAGTAGATGGGATGAATGCAGTCATAGCAAGCGGCAAGAAGCGATTTCTGCCTTGCCGGCCCTTATGCTATGAGAATGGAATACTCGCGAGGCGTGCGTGACTGTAGGTATGAAACATGTTTTTTTTATTTGAACTCTAAACAAAACTCGCAGTAGCCGCTCTGATTGCTTAGTGTGTATGTTGCGTGTTTTAATAGCCGTTCGATGAAGTTAACGAAAACTAAATTTTACATGGCACTGAAGCAGCGCTTCCTGATAATACACAAGGTGAATTGCCAATTTTGTCATACAAATTCTTATGAACAACACTCGCTCTAGGCGTTAGCGAATAGCGTTTTCCCACTTACTTTCGGCATGTCCAATTCGAACGTCACCCCATAACGAATGTAGGTAATCGCTCACTGAATAATTCAGCCGTACATAATATTCATCGAACACTCACTTCACTCCAACGACGACCGTCAAAAAGTTGTAAATTATAATTAGCTAGTTAATCTGGCGTTACAAGTTACCGCAAACTTTGTCGTTACCAACTTATAATTAGGACATTTTCGAGTTGAACAAACATGGGTGGGATATTTCGCCTACACGCAGCGTGTATGGCGGATATTCTCCGTATATCGGCCGGATTTGAGTCGTGAGAATTAATTACATACTTCAATAATTAAGGTATCGAATACATCGGTGGCGGCGAGAGGGGTCTCGTTATTACGCAATCGCAAATGTTAAGCTACTTTGGGAGTGAGTGACCAAAAATTTGTTTTTGATTTTGAAGGCAGAAGACAGCTGTTGTAGAAACGAGTTTAGATCTGAACGAGAGGCCTGAATAAGCTAGAAAAATCTCTGGCATTAGATTGTATTAAGTTTTTTCGAGGTAAGTAAAGATAATTAAAAAAAAAATTCAAAACTTTTATGTTTTTATGGGATACCCAAATCTAAAATGGCTCCCTGGCGCTTGATCACTCGATTAAAAGACAACAAACTGATGAAAACACAATAAAACAAGTATTGGTAAACAGAGACGATGACAATTTAAGGGTTAATATTGAAATAGCGCAAAAGCCAGACAATATAATATAACCTTTCCACACCAAGACGAGTTAGTTACGATCACAAATAACAATAGAGCATTGTAATGAAGAGTTATCAACTATTCGTAGACATAATTTACATTGAAACTGTACAAGAAACACAACTCGTTAGCACGAAGCGCAAATACAACAGAAATCGAAGAATATTCACGAAATATAGGTATTATTTGTGTAAAAGTACAGACGCCTACACATTAACCTGAACTAAGACTGCTAATATTTCTTTACAACTAAATTCCATATACATAAAGTTTAAAGTCTATTGAGGAAAGGAGACTGGTCATGATCCATAGAAAATTACCCCAGGTCCGGCGCTAAAGAAATGTTCTCTACCTATATACATATGTTACCTATTTTTACGAAAATTCTGACATAAGCTCATTAATGCCGGGCCTGGGGCTCAGATGACCAGTCTCCTTTGATAGTTTGTGGTACTATGATGTCTCGGCGAGTGTACAATCAAAAGCTGGGAACACACAGTGTGGAACTGTACTTACTATATATAGACGCTGTCGACTCGAGAGAGATGATTGAAGCATGGATGGGCACAGTGAAATGTGGTCACATGACAATGGGTGGATTTGGTGCCTTTTTTGAAAATGTCTGCGCACGAACAAGGCTTTGTTATACTCGTATGTGTAGATGTCTTCCATACGAATAATAGGTATTTTTTAAGGCAGCTTAGCTTTAAACCGTAACCAGTCCAAGTTATGAGTGACTTTATACAGGTGTCTGCAACTATGAGAAATAGCCAAAAAATATTTAAAGGAGATGCGGGGTCGATTGTTATTATAATATAAAATAAAAATATATCATTAGATTTTAGAAAACACATGTTTGCTATTCAGGAATGGAACCTGTTTAAAAAAAAAACACCAGCCAAATATGTCGCTTTTAAGACCCAAATTCTCTGAAGTAATGACAGGGTCAAACTAAAGAAAATGGCATTTTACTTATTACTTAAGAATACAACGAGTATAGATTCGTTCCATATCTCCGAAATAATTCTGTTTCGAGCTTACTTGTCATAGCAAATATTGTTCGTCTCTAGAAGATATTTATTTAAAAAAGTCCCGTTCGTGCGCAAGAATTTTGAAAAAGGAAACAAACAACTCTCCATACAAATTGCCCATTGCCTTAGAGCATAAGCCCATTGCCCGTATCTTATTTTATATTCGAACGAACCAAAAACAGAATTACAATATTAATTCCACATTTGGCTTCCCTGTTCTCAACCTTATCTGTTTCTATATTTCTTTTTTT
Organism: Eudonia mercurella; assembly: GCA_963082485.1. Lineage (NCBI taxonomy): Eukaryota > Metazoa > Arthropoda > Insecta > Lepidoptera > Crambidae > Eudonia > Eudonia mercurella. Next base: position 6,817,882 of record OY720040.1, read on the forward strand.
ATGTCCATATATTTCGCCTCGGTGACCAAGGGGCAAAGAAGCTCAACATCTTGAGGACCTGGTTAATTTCCAGGTAGCGACGACTTAACTTCAACCTTTGCCCAGCAGAGCAGAGCCTAATTACTTCCTTTCTTCCGCAGTGATGTCCACTGCTGGACATATGCCTCTCCAATTTTCTTCCACATTGTGCGGTCTGTGACCTTTCTAATCCAGGTCGGGCCTGCTGTCACTTTAATATCATCAGGCCATCTGGTCGGTGGCTTAATTACTTAATTTTACTAAAAAGATTTAATAAAACAGTTGTGACAATAAATCGAACATATTCTTAAGACCAAATTACACTGTGACCGTTACCCAACGTGCTTAATCTCTTAAGGAAAGTGTTACAACCGAAAAAAAGCAGATGCTGACTGACCCATTTTTTTCGTCCACAAAAAAGATGCTCTCCCCGCAAGAAAGTGCTCGAGCAATTTTTTTTGCGATGCAAATTCTGCTCCCATATTCAAACTCGAGTTGAGTCGAGTAAAGTGTCTTGACACAAGTGCGGGGAAGTGACACCGATGTATCGGCACTTGAGCACGTCTCAGATTGTCGCTACAGCTGATAAAAGATAAACAGGGGAGTCTGCTTGACGCCTACCCGCTAGATAGATATTGCTTAGGAGTAATTAAGAGACCTCTCTTTAAAAAGAAAAGCTTAGAGATTTTAGCGATATCTTCAAAGAGATGTCTCAAGACAGGCATTCTTTTTTTTTACTTGTTCCTGTTACTATGACATTTCTTTATGTTTCTGCCTTATTTGAATCGTTAATTAAAAACTGAAACAGGGTAATTTTTTTATATATCAATTTACACTGATGCATATAGGGTTTATGTGTCATTTTAAGTTTACGAAATAACACTACTCTACCCATAACATTAAATTCAAAGATTCAAAATTTAATTCAAAATTCAAAATCATTTATTCAATTTAGGATACAAGTAGATCTTATGAATGTCACAATGCTATCGGTTCGTAAATCTACTCTGGGCGGAAGACCTTGACTGAGAAGAACCAGCAAGAAACTTAAAACAGAATTACTTGCGTTTATTATACTTAAAATGAAAAATAGATCTTGAATAGATATTTACGGCAAATAAAATAAAATTCAAAGACTTAAAAGATTTATATTTTTGTTTTTCTTAAAATAAATCACATTTGTTTGTTTGTTAATTAAATAAAAAATCCCTAGTCTCTAAACCCAGGGAATAATCATAAAACTATAATGTTCCACAAATTCCAATTGCAAAATTTAATAGTAAATTCAAAACTGAGTATCATACTCCAGTTTTAGAACTGTGTGTTAATGAAATGGTAACGATTCCCAATAGCATCGTCGCTGGTTCAGTAACACGAGACCTTGGCGCGAAACGGTTCTGCAGGTCAAAATGGAGTTTCGCGCCAACTGAGTACTTAAGTTTACTAATCTGTTAGAGACTTTACAATAACAACTTGGAATAATAGTTTGGGCTGGAACAACGTCTCGGCGGCCATGTTAATAGTGTTTTGATAAAGTTTCAAGCAATTGCGTCTGAATTCAATTTAATGATTTACATAACGACACAGTTTATAGGTCATTTCACGAGGACTGCTTTAGTTAGGAATGATAAGGTTTTTTAAATTTATAAAAATTATAATTTAATTATAAAAACGTTTTAACATGTCTATTCAAATTTGAGGAGCTCGATGGCGTAGCGGCTAGCGCGTTCGGCTTGCGATCTTGCCCACTAAGCAACTTTCGCAATGCCGGGTCGCCTGATGGGTGACCAATTAAAAACATCTCGAGCTCCTCCGTGCTTCGGAAGGCACGTTAAGCCGTTGGTCCCGGTTGTTGTCGTAAGATGGCAGTCGTTAAAACCCACCAACCCGCATTGGGCCAGCGTGGTGGGTTATGGCCCAATATCCCCACGTGCTACTGATCATGTGGGAGGCCTGTGCCCAGCAGTGGGACGTTTATAGGCTGATGATGATGATGATGATGATGATGATGATTCAAATTTAGCTCTATAAGTCTATAGGTGATTAGGCATACATACTGTCCCAAGTTGGCATTAAGTCCTCCGTCATTAAAACAAGTCATCAATACAGTAGATAGGTATTGGCTTAACTCAAACCTCAAAACATACCTACTTTACGCGACCTGTGAATTGAACCCACGACCTCCGGTTATCATGCCGATGCGGTTTTCAAAGTATTTTACGCTATAAATACTAAAAACTGTATTACTCACCGACTATGCAACCGGTTGATATCTATAAAAGACATGAATCCGGAAACGTACCTATAGATCCTACCATTTTATAATGACTCTACTTCTTTCGAAGCATCGCTAACATAATACCCAGCCGAAAAGTATTAAAACATCCGGAGGGCATCATTAAAAATTAAAAAGAGTAATTCCGATGGTGTCGAAGAGATAAAAAAGGTCTTCATCTAAAAGGAGGTACAATTTTTGGGATATAAAAAGTTATAAAGTTAACCATTTAATTTTGTTACACGTATAAATTTTGTTAAAGCTTGCTAATATTTTTTTCCTTTAGTTTATGGCTTCTTCGCGCGATTAGCACATTTAGCCAGTGTCAAAGTATTTTTTCTTACAAGTTATAGGTACATTATAAATAAACAATATTGTCTTCCTGTATGATGATGAATGATAGAAATGAAAAGTGAGAAATGATATAGGTACTTCCCAACCCGTTGAGTATCCTCACTAAGAACTCACGCGGACTTCTTGAGAGAATTTGAAAAATGACGTTGCAATGTTTGTTTCATTTGGCAACACTCATGCACGCTCACAGACAATTAGCGGTCAACCAAAATCCACTATTTTTTACATTAATATTCGACATAAATATTTTTTTTAAACCCACAACACCGCTGACATTGCTCTTCACTTACCCGCCAAGAAGTCCCTTGCTATTTACTTTGATATTAATTTTTAATGTTAATTAAGTCACTGTTTGTTTTATTCAGAGGGACACTCAATCAACAATTGAAATTGGAAACGCATGCCATTTTCGATTGTCAATTGTTAAGTCAGCAATGTTCAAGTACCTAGTTGTTTTAAATGAAACATAGACATTTACGAAGGAGTTTGGAGTTCGTTAACCTTTATATTAATCAAAGTGTCGTTATTCAGTCCGGTCGGTGTAATTACGACTGTCACGCCCGACCAAGGTTACCAAGCCTGTTGCAATGTTGCTATGATGATTCTGTATTATATAAACCATACAGTGTTTACTAAAATACCACAGAAAGATAGAAAGAAAAAAAAGAAAAAGTAAAGAAGTTTAAATATCTGTGCACACCTCAATCAATAATTTTTTAAATAAAAATATCAAAATGACAATGACAAACAAGGTTACATTCATATTTGACAGACACGCAAAGAATAAAAAACTGCAAATACGACTCTTCACTTTCTAAGAAGTCCCGTTTTGTGCACTTGTGTTGACATTTTGTTTAATTGTCTTTCCACGTATTTATAACTTTGACTGTATTCGTTGAATCCACTGATAAGTTTATCAAGAAAAAAACAATTTGGCTGATAAAGAAAAAACTGCGTTATTTCTCTCATTAGAATTAGGAGTTTGGTATAAGACCACTTCATCATCACCATCATCATCATCCCTTATATTAGTCCACTGCTCTCATCCAGCTATAGTACCTATACATGTATACGCACTAACTAAAAGTACATTATAAACCTACAACGTATTGAAAAAATCTTTATTTTTATATTTTGCTAAAATACCGAAGTAAGAGCGACGCAGTATTAAGAAACGATATTGTCATCCCTTTTACACAATCATGCGGATGACAACCAGTATAGGGAGGGTTGAGCGAGTAATGGACCGGAAACCGCCATGTAACGAATCAAAGGCATAAATAAAATACGACAAATCCAGTAATCTCATTCATAATAAGAGCTATACACAAGCTCAGTATGCTGTAGCATACCGCTATGCCTTCAAAGCCCTTATTCTTTAAAACTAATGAGCATATTCTAAATAAACGGGAAATTGGGCGATATTGACAATTAGTGAAAAACAATTTTTAAAAAAATGAAAAAAGTTTTTATAGGAACATTTTAACAAGGATAAAATGTGCCTGTAATAAAATTTATGCGATTAAATCAGTTTAACAAACAAAGGAATTCTCTTTTTAATGTTTCATCACATCATTCACCGTAAGGGGTGATGAAATGAAAAAAAATTATGGATAGGTAATACCTACCGCAGAAAATGTTAATATTAGTAGAACGATATAACTTTAAGCTGGAACGGTATGGAACGGTAAAAGAGGTCCAGGTAGCTAAAACTAAATAGGGTCAAAGAATGTGGTAAAAAAACACTTCTTTAGTTAGGTAGGTAGGTATATTACTAACTAACGAAATTGTTTAAGGAATGGTAGTTTACACGACTATATTTTGACAAAAACTCGATTTTAATACATCTTACCTAATGATAATTGAACGACTCAAAATATTGGGTTATTGTATACACTTTTGTACACTCCATACATTGAGAGTTTTTGTCACATGCATTAAAAACATAGTATTATGTAAGTTCCTCACAAGTTTATATTAAAATTGACACCATTATTTACTTCATAAAAATAGAAGTGTGGCAAATTTACACATATTTAAGGAGCTCGATGGCGCAGTGGTTAACGCGCCCGGTCTGCGAGTGCTGAAGTTAAGCAACTTTCGCAAAGGCCGGTCATCGGATGGGTGACCAAAATTTATCATCTCGAGCTCCTTCGTGCTTCGGAAGGCACGTAAAGCCGTTGGTTCCGGCTGCATTAGCAGTCGTTAACAACCACCAATCCGCACTGGGCCCGCGTGGTGGTTTATGGCCCGTCTCCCTATCCATCCATAGGGAAAGCTCGTGCCCCAACAGTGGGGACATAAAATGAGCTGATGATGATGATGATGATGAAATTTACACATGGTACCTAGGTACTTTTTTCTGTTACTATGTAGCAAATGCACAATAACTCAAAATATTTACTCCCGAAATTGTAAACAAAAATATGTTTGTAGATAGATAATAATCAAAGTGTATCTGAACCAAAATTGGTAACAAAAATTTGTTTTAGTACCTACCTACCTACTTACATAAATATCGTCTTAAATAATGATTGATGACGCACGATTGTTAAATTGATAATGTTACCGGCTGATAAGAAAACATTTGTTTTTTGTTATTGACGCGACATTCAAATGAATCATCAATTCTGCTATTTAAAAACTTCCAAAATCGTATCTCAGTGGCAAGGGCCTGATTTTGACACCAAGTGTCTATAAGAAAAATGTCAGAATCTCGCCACTCACACTTTATGATAGATAAGGGATCTACCTATTTATTAATCGAAGTTAGGGCTGCCTAGAGCGAACTTCGTTTGCCATTCAATTTTAACGAAAACGAGAATTTGTATGGTAAAATTCTTGCGATGCTTTCATTCATCATCATCATCAGCTCATTTATGTCCCCCCTGCTGGGGCACGAGCCTTCCCTATGGATGGATAGGGAGAACGGGCCATGAACCACGACGCGGGCCCAGTGCGGATTGGCGGCCCGGCTGCATTAGCAGTCGTTAACAAAACAACTGCTAATGCAGCCGGGACTAACGGCTTAACGTGCCTTCCGAAGCACGGAGGAGCTCGAGACGATAAATTTTTGGTCACCCATCCGATGACCGGCCTCTGCGAAAGTTGCTTAACCTCAGCACTCGCAGACCGGGCGCGTTAACCACTGCGCCATCGAGCTCCTCGTGCTGATGCTTTCATTAACGTGATCGATTTGGATAGCAGAACAGAATCGTGGCCCTTCTTGTAGATAAGTAACTAGGTAGTATACGTTTATGTTATGGTCCCCAGTAGTTGATGATTTGGGGTGAAGTGCGATTCCACCATCGGCCTTATCATTACTTAGCATCAAGTAACTTCATCCAGTTAAAACGCATGTCATACCTACCTACTAGTTGTTTTTTTTGGTTTAGTTTAGGTTGTCAGTTAAATGTATTCGAGTACTGACTGCTGATTCATTAAGTTATGTAGGAGCTAGGTACAAAATAGGTATTATGAATAAACCATAAAACGTTTAGGTAGTCAAACACTAGTAAGGAGGTACCTAGGTAGGTGTAGGTAGTTGGATCTTTAATATAAGTAGGTACCGAACCTACTTAGTTTAGAACCAAATCACAGGACACTTATTAGCATTATGTAGTTTAAACCATTTGATCTTGACAATTTCTATATTTTGTGCTGTCATTGCCATTTGTGAGTTCTATCTAAACCAGCTAATTAATGGCATTTGTTTGTGTAAGTATGGTAAGATAAACCAACATAGGTACTAGTATAATGAGATCTTTTATAAATATGTATATTATTCAAAATACTAAGGGAATAAATTAAAATATGTAAATGTAAGTAAATAATTAATCAATATACTTATACATACCTACCTACAAGTACATAACTAGGTAGATACATGTGTAACATGAAACACACACATAAGTACGCTCTTGATATTAGGGTCAATAAAGGTCAAATTGTTAATTGATTTCATGCATTATCTACTGCACTGTACTTGTCTGCAAGTATCTAGGTTTCTAGGTGAGCTTTTATATCACTTTCTCAATATAATAATTGAAAAAGACCGAATGAAAGAGTTTCAAATGCTACTCTTAAAGACAAAAAATAACAGAACTATAACAGTACCTTATTAAGCAGCCTCCTTGATAAAAGCAGCGCAGCGTTAGGTCCAAAACAGCATTCACCAAATACTTTCGTTGTTACGTACACATAATAATAATTTTAAGCCATACATCAACCACTACTTGACAGAAACAGAAATTTCTTGTTCACGAGATGAATCACCGAAGAATGCACACAACTCACTTACAAACATCCACAGAGAATCACTTCAACACCCAATAACACTCACTTTTTGGCAATCATAAGGATATCACAACGAATTCATAACATTTCTCTTTATTAATCCACGCAAGTTAAAAGTTTTCGGAGAGAATGGCGCACGACGCGGTCACACCTCCAACTCCCGTGGCTGACTGGCTTTAGAACAACGAAGTATAACCTAACAAAATTCGAAGACGTACAAGCGCACGGCAAGGCGAAACAAACTGTTGCGCTACGTAACTCGGCCAGGTTACCGCGGTCACACTATTATAAACATACGAAAAACTTCTTTGGCACACGGCAACAACACAATTCACTTTAATGTACGCTTGTTTTGGTTTAAGTTGAGAAATTATGGCGGTGTGCGTGTCTCAAAGTTAGTTGCGAACGTCAATAAACTGGTTTGTTTTTGTTAAAATCACGAACGCTCGCACCGCGATGCACGCGTGAACATAGCAACTGTTGCCATAGCACCACTAAATTTCTTTCGCTCGTTACGTTGCCAACTTCACTCGAGTGAAGATAGGGAGGGGGCTACTACCTGCCTGCATCGTATTCGTATCGTTTCGTGCCCAGAACCAATAAAAAACAAGTTTAATGTTCTTTAATGCATTAATAGGAATCGAGTGCAACAGCTGCTGGTAATTTTAACGCATGGTCCGTCAGTTGTCATAATGTAAAAAATTATATAATATTGTAGGCACTTAGGTACATTTAATAATAATTAATGACTATTAAAATGGTGTAGGTATTAATTTTACTATAGGAGTAAGTAAGCAGTAAGTAAACAACCTATTATATGTCCCACTGCTAGGCAAATCATCGCTACATACAATTGATGGGTATTTTTAAGATAAATCCTTTATTTGCCTCATTATAGTTATCTACGCTACGTTTTAACATTTAACGAAATTTTATAAAAAAATCAATTAAGAGAAGTATGTAGGTATTTTGTTCTTGAATGTAGTTGCGTTATTAAAAGTTTATTAAAAACCTTATAATAACAAGAAAATATTCGCATTCCAAAAAACAACACGCGCCGTGTCATAGATTACCGATGATCTTTCTTTTATCTTTGAACTCAACTTTTTATCGACAATTTCAATGGGCAACCTTAATGGTTCTCGGCTTCATCGCCATTCTAAACTTAAAACTTCATTTTGCATTATCTCATCTTGATAAGATTAAAAAATATTTGTGCAATTATTATTAGTAGTAGTAGTTTTAAAAATGCTTGACCAATAAATATTTTTTCACAGACACGGAATATCGGAACAGCTCGGAACAGTCCGAGTGCTCACTTGCGGGAGGGGAGGGTGTCTATGTCTATGTATGTCGGTAACACACCGAAAGGAGACCGAAAAGGTAATCTTCATACATGAGCTTACCTTCTGCAGTCTGACTTTTGTAGATAATAGTTGGTACTTTTTTAGGGTTCCGTAGTCAACAAGGAACCCTTATAGTTTTGCCAAGTCTGTATGTCTGTCTGTCTGTCCATCCCCAGCCTAGCTCATAGACTCTTAGTACTAGAAAGCTGTAATTTGGTATGGATATACATTATTAATCACGCCGACAAAGAGGTGAAGTAAAATTTTGAAAAAAAAAAATTGGTTGTCTGTAAAGTCGGTTTACTGACGATAGTTGAACGTGACAACGAAACAATTTAAAAAAATTTTTCATAAAATTCTTCATTTAGAAAATCATTTTAAATTTAAAAAATAAAAATACAACAAAATATATGTTGTATTCGAAATCGGCACCCCCGAAAACCATGGAAATGATACCCATATTAATTTTACATAAAAAAGTCACGTCTGCCATCTTGGATCTCGAAATAGATGTTGTATTCGAAATCGGCACCCCCGAAAACCATGGAAATGATACCCATATTGATTTTACATAAAGAAGTTGCGTCCGCCATCTTGGATCTCGAAATAAATGTTGTATTCGAAATCGGCACCCCCGAAAACCATGGAAATGATACCCATATTGATTTTACATAAAAAAGTTGCGTCCGCCATCTTGGATTTCGAAATAAATGTTGTATTCGAAATCGGCACCCCCGAAAACCATGGAAATGATACCCATATTGATTTTACATAAAAAAGTTGCGTCCGCCATCTTGGATCTCGAAATAAATGTTGTATTCGAAATCGGCACCCCCGAAAACCATGGAAATGATACCCATATTGATTTTACATAAAAAAGTTGCGTCCGCCATCTTGGATCTCGAAATAAATGTTGTATTCGAAATCGGCACCCCCGAAAACCATATCTATATCATAGATATCGCTCGCTAATTATCGCTCGCTAATGCCGCGTCATATCGCTCGCTAATGCCGCGGCATTAGCGAGCGATAATTAGCGAGCGAGGTAACGCGGAACTTTTTCGTGCATGCAGCCGGGTCTATCAATTTATAAGACGTTATCACGTCAAAAATTTTTTAGGTTACCTGTCTCTACACGTGAAGTTGACATGTATTTTTTTTTCTTGTCTACCCCATAGTGTGGGGTGTCGTTGGATAGCAATTTCAAAAATTTTGCGGGTTTGTGGAAACAGTTTTATGATTGAGGCGAGGCATCCGTTTGTGAACTATTAAGCTTTAAAGTCCAAAATTTTGTTAAAGTCAAGTGTCCCCTCCCCCCTGCCAGCCAAATAGTTGTTTTTGGATACGTGAAAAAATTCACGGTATTTGTTTAAATGACGAAGTTAAAAGGAAATTAGGAAAACAGCTAAGTAGGCTTTACAAGTACCTACTTTTTTAGTAAAATGTACTTGGCGCAGTACAAATTCCTCATTGGGGACTACTTAAATAACGTTGTCAGGTGTGTGAAACCGGTAGTATCTAATAATCGGTACATTAAAGTATATGACCATCGTTAAATAAATGTTCATAAAAGCCCTCTTTTCAGAGTCCGCATTATTGAGATGGGCTACGGAACCCTACACTGCGCGCGGCCCGACACGCACTTGGCCAGTTTTTTTTAAATGTGCGACATGGTATGCAAGGAACTGACAAATGAAATCCAATAGAAACATTTTGCATATGCAGACAATATTTATTATTTGACCTATTGAAGACAAATAAAAAGTAACCCACTAAAACTGAATAACCGTTTGGGTAAACGTTTTCTCCCAGGTTCAATTCCCACTGGGGGTGTGTTGTTGTTGCACTAAGCTGGGTCGGTGATAGGGCTGACCAGCAACCACCATGTTAACTAAGTCTGGAGTTACACAATTTCTACAACAACATCGCAAGGATTGTTCCTCAATCAATGAAAAATCTGGATTGAATGCGCTTCCTACCTTCATCTTTCTCCACCTAAACAAAAAAAAATAAAAAAAAAAATGGAAAAAAATGACAAATAAAACAGACAGCACAGACTTCTTGGTGGGAAAGTGAAGGAAGAGTCATGTCTGCGGTTTTGTTTTATTTTCTAAAATTTGTGTTATTTCGAAAATAAAATAATGGCGGTTGTGCATGAGTGTTGGCAAATGAAACAAAACAGTGCAACGTGTCACTTTTCAAATTCTTTCAAGAAGTCCGCAAGAGGACTTAGTAAAGCCCCACATCTTTACTGAGATACTCGAGGGGATGGGGGGTATATCATTTCTCACTTCTCATTTCTATTATCATTCATCATCATTATACAAGATGGAAATATTGTTTATTCATATTTGTATTACTTGTAAGAAAAAATACTTTGACACTGGCTAAATGTGCTAATCGCACGAAGCCATCAACTAAAGAAAAAAAAAACTTGCTTAAGGCAGGCAATCTGTTGTAAATTTTAATGAAAAGTTGTTGAGTAGGATGCGACATCCGTAAAATGTAGTGTGTGTAGATAGGCAACTATGAATGGAAAGAGGTAAACCACACAACCATTAATTAAACCCAAAGCGTCACCATTTATAAGGAAAATTATACGATTTAGTGGCCATTGAAACATACAATATATTCAGATAACTACTTATCTTATAAACACTGTTGAAATTTGTAATGAATATCTACTGTTTTTTTTTTGGATCACTACAACTTGGTACCAAGTCGAGTTTCATTCGTTATTCGATCAAAGAGCCCCATTATAAATCTCCACTCCACTGAGTTCGGACGGCCGGCGCTGGCGCATCGCATTTTGTAGTAATTTTGCAATTGTATTTATCGTTTTTATCGAAATAGGATAATAAATTCATGCATAAAATTTAAAAAATCTTTATTCCTCATGAAGTATTCTGGTATAAATTTTGCTCAATAATATTACCGTAGATAGGAGAAATTCACAGTTAACTTAAAGCAATATTCGAAGTTTTTTGGATTAGAATAAGTTTTTTTTTCTATATAAAATTGTGGCGGTGCCACCTACTACCGCATACGCCGCACATTATTTCGACACGAAGCAAATAACTTCTCAACCGTGTCAACAGATGGCGCCACAAACGCATACCAACGACGTCGCCATACTACGACGATAAAATAGTATGGGAAGCCTGCATCGCGGTAGCGAAGTTTCACCGTCTCCTTCGCTATATATAGCACCTCCAACTAACATCCGTTGGACCTCGTTCTCCGAGCTTTACCACCCAGCTCGGAGGAAGATCTTCCCATTGGCCTTCCTCAATATAACATTCCACCTACTACCAGGCATTCCTACAATATCAATGATATCTAAAAATTCCGAGGCCGCTACGAACTAAGCGACTGTATAAGAGATAACATTCTCTTTTTTTTTCATTTGTTTAGAACAGTATATTCTACACTATTCAATAAGTCAAAATTGTTAATGTATTATCCACCACACAGGCCCAGTGCGGGTTGGTGGTCGTTAACGACTGCTAATGCAGCCGGGAACGGCTTTACGTGCCTTCCGAAGCACGGAGGAGCTCGAAATGATACATTTTTGGTCACCCATCCGATGACCGGCCTTTGCGAAAGTTGCTTAACCTCAGCACTCGCAGACCGGGCGCGTTAACCACTGCGCCATCGTGTTCGCCTATGTCAGGGCATTGAAGGGAGAAAAGAAATGATGCCCTTGACAAGTTTCTTGCCGGTAGACTTACGAACCGCGATGTAGTGTAGCCTATGCTGATTAAATGTTTTAACCGCCTCTGTGGTCTAGTGGTTAAAACTACCCGTCTCAGACCCAGAGGTCCCGGGTTCAATTCCGAGCGGGAGATATATTTGTGTACTCGGTTTGGTTGGTGGTAGGGTTTGTTTATCCGCCTGGCTAGCTACCACTACTTATCTTGTCTAAATATCGCCATAACATCAATGAGATGAGATAGCCAGTGCCTCAGTAGTGGAGTGTTACGGGTTAAGTGCGCTTCCACTTTCGACCTTATCATCACTTCACATGAAGATGATGAAGAGATGATGAAGGCCTAATGCTTACCTATATATTATATAAAATATATATATTTTTGTATATTATATAGGGTTAAAGATATTTTATTTCTCATAAAGAATTTACAATTCACTTACATGAGAGATACAAAATTGTTTTAAAACACATTGAACGACACAAAAACAAAGCGATCAACAAAAATTAACAAAACACGTAGGTAGTTTATTAAAACTCTGGTTCGACCGCTATGAGCGTATAGTTATATATGTATGTGATGGACACCGAAGAGGTGGCAGGCCAAAGCGGAGATGGAGGGACAATTAGAGCACTTTTTTTGCCGAAGTGGCATGAGGTAGCCGATGATAGAGAAGAGTGGAGCCGCGGAGGGGAGGCCTTAGGGCAGTGAGACACAAAATAGACTAATGAAAAAAAAAATAACACCAATAAGATTTACACCAACTTCAAATAATGAACTTACAAAGTTGTACCCTAATCTAAATGCAATCTCAATTACAGATTACACAACAGCATACAATGATGAACTTTACTTACTCTTTACATTTTTTTTAAAAATAAGTAAATAGTAAAATAAAAAGGAAATAGCCTATGACTGTCCTGTTGGTGGGCAAAAGCCAATCTGTCTATTTATTTAAAATATAAAAGATTTTTAATATTGATATGGTGACTATAAGATGTTGTTAGGTTAGCTAATTAATACCTACGTAATAACTTAAGACAGAAGGTCCCTTTACGCCGCACACTAGCGCCGCCAATGAAAAATAAGCATATCTCTAGTAATTAGAAATAGAAAATCAAATTATGCTCAACAAACTATTTAAATGAAGTAATTTTGCATTTTTACGTCCCCTTTTAATAAACATCTGACATTTATGGTTTAGTTAAATACGGCGTTATAGTGTACTATTAAGTATTCTGTGGTTATAGTTAAAAGTGGCCGTTTTTAGCTTTTTTTAGTATGTTTTTGATGGTTAGCTTTTTCTGACTTTTTAAGGGTCATAGCGTGATTTTAAATAGCATATACTTTCCACAAAAATTGAGCTATCAAATGCAAAAACATTTTTTAAATTCCGACTGGTACCTAGTTGTAGAGATTAGCAAAAAAAATTAGCTTTTTAAGAGAATTTGTATGGAAATATTTAATTCTCCCCTTGTGTCACTAGGAGACGCTGCTTCAGTGCCCCATATAAATTCATGACATATAAAACGCGGCACCCAGTAAAACAATGCATTTTCTCTCAAACGTTGTCACACAACGAAGGAGTACGAATTACATGGGAAAAAGGGGGGATGAATTCGAAATTTATAAAAAAAATCTACATTTTTCGGGTGTTATGCAAATTGCGCTGTGTCCCTTCCAGGATTACGGAGACAACGTTCAAAGCCTCGAAAAGAGGGCGATAAACGGCCAGATTAAAAAGGCAACAATTAAGCTATCTGGGGAAATGTGTGAAACAATCCATTATAATTAACAATCAAATTGAAGACACCGCGTTTCCGCAAATTGAAAAAGAAAATAAAAAAAAACTGTCTGATAGTTTATGGATATACTCGTTAAATGCTCTTTGTCTTAGGGTGGATTCGACCAAGCGAGAGTAACTTTTATTCTTAGATTAAATCGCCAGTTATTCGAGAGTAAATCGAAATTTCGTTTTACCACGCAATATTCTCGGAGTAGCTTGCCTATTCGGGAATAGTCACTACACCACCGTCCAGCGTGGAATAACAGAGATAATCCGAGAGTATTTTAATGGCGTCCGCGTACCACATGACATTGACATTCGACTCTGACAGCTACAGTTATGCTCTAGACGACAAAATAGAGTTGTCAGGACTTTGTTTGAATTTTGAAAATTGTGAAAATTGTGAAAATTGAAATTGGTAGGTACCTGATGTAATTTTTGCAAAACTTTTTATTTTTTTTTATTTTTGGGTGTTGTGATTGTCCTTTTTTTGTGTTTGTTTGTGATGGAAAGTGTCCTTTTATGATAGGGCATTTTCCAATATTTTTGACGCTGTAAGGGAGAAAAGAGCTTGACACTTGCTGAGTTTCTTGCCGGTTCTTCTCAGTACAAGTTCTCCCGCCCAGAGTAGACTTACGAACCGATGGCATAATGACATTCATAAGAGCTATTTGTAGCCTAAACTGAATAAATGATTTTGAATTTTGAATTTTGAATTTGCCTTTTAAATAGTTCGTTTGTAGAACAATGGCCATTCCGGATAATACGTCCATTCACCATTCACATGCTATTATCAATGATATATTATAGAATAAATTCTTGGTATAGTTAATCTCGTATAAATTCAAGTTTGGTCGAATCCACCATTGGTATGATAGTGAAGTGGCGCCTGGCGTCATACGAGAAGTGTTAAAATTTGACCATACCAATTATCGTTTTCGATAACGTGGTCGAATGGCAAATAAAACTCGCACTTGGCACCCTGGGGCTCTATTTTTGATACCTTCGCTCGAGACATTAATTAAAAGTAATGTGTAAAATAAACGCGAGTAGATCCGTAAAAGTTGTTTCATTGTTTTAATGTGTAGTGTTCGCGTAAGCTTTAGATAAGCTTTGGATAAGGCGTGTTTACATAGATTTTCATTTAAATCGTACGGGATGACAGCAGGTGCTGTATCAAATTGTTAATAACGCTTAAATCAGTTGCCGATTCCTATCTATACTAATATTATAAAGAGGAAACCTTTGTAATTTTGTATGTATGTATGTATGTTTGCGACGAATAAACTCAAAAACTGCTGGACCGATTTAAAAAATTCTTTCACCATTAGAATGCTACATTAGCGCTGAGCAACATAGGCTACTTATATTTAAACAAGAAAAAAAAAGAAATGCGGTACGAAGTCCGCCGTGTCAGCTAGTTTATATTAATTTAAGAATAACCTTTTAAGATTATTATGGTTATATATAATTTTACGAAAATTTTGCTGTGAACAAATTACAATTTGCAAAAAGACAAAGTGTTAAAAAAATTTCACTAGCGGGATTCGAAGCCGCACTCCATGACATGCCGGGTCAGGTGCACTACCAACTATGCTATCGTGGCTCAACTCAACTTGTATCCCGCTCGTGCAATTTTTTAACTCTTTGACTTTTTCAAATAAACTTTTAAATTAGAAATTCGCGCAATGCTCATATAAGAATGGTTTCCGTTACGTCAACCCTAGAGCTCTTATACATAAGTATGTTTCGTATACAAGGTTTGTTGACAAGAAAATTAATCCTGATGCTACTGCCCTTCCACATCACAATTTACTTAGGGAACTAGCTGGAAGTCGTTTTCGTACAGAAATAAGGAAAATAATCTTGCTAAGACTCTTTATACATCCTCCTTATAAGCTACGATGACAAGTCAGCTCGTTCTAAGACCCCGAAACAATTAGGTCAACGAATCCATTCCCATATAATCCTGTCTCACTGCGCTCTGTGGTCGTTTCTGGTTACATTTATACGCCTGACAGTTTGGTGGCAGCAACAACGCATCGTACGCACATTTGCGGTTTATCTATTGTAAGTATTTATAAACTTATCAACACATACTCGTGTTGTTTGAAATTGTTAGTTATCCATTTAAAATGCAACATTCATATCGAACATTGAGTAGTACCTACTTAACTTGTAACATTCCTAGGTTTAGTTATTTGTAATGTTTTAACATTGTTTTTATTACGTTAGGCATATATACCTGAAGTACGACTTGTTTGGATTGCGAATGGTCGTGGGTTCACAAAAATGCGTGATGTTCTTGACATTTAGATCTCAACCCACACTTAAATTGAGAGAACAATTTGGACAAAGCTTGGTGACTTTTGTCGCACTACCAAAAGATGGCATAGTCAACTAGCATACGTTTTCCCTCCTTTCTACGACATGAGATGGGGTCCTGAAGAGGCGTGAAGAGGCACCTTGTGAACCGGCAGCGTGAGGGTGACTAATGCTGCTTTGTTTTCACCTACTATCTTCCTGCTGGACTCCATTTTCAAAATCAGGAGTGGAGTAATATGCCGTGCAAACTATAAAAAACAATTTGGCTTTGCGGCAACCAATATCAAAGCTACTGAACGTGTTCTAACCAAAGCATAAAGAATACAATGTCTATTGCCTTTTATCGCGTTTAATCGTTTACAGACACGTAAAACTCCACAAATACCTTTGTTAGGCAAATTTCCCGAGTGACGTGGGTCCGCGTGGAACGATGACGTCATAATAGCATAATGGCCACCTTCGTCACGGTTCGGTTATTGTAGACGGTGCCGGATAAGTGTAAGGCGCAATACACACGATACTTTTAGTAGCGGAGATTTTGCGATTGCATCGATGCAGGGCTAGGGGCGATCTTTGAACCGGTGACTAATTCTCACGCTGTGATATCAATTGCGAGTGCTCAGTTTTCTCTTATTCAAGTATCCTATCTAGAACTTGTATGTGTTGTTATTAAGACATAATTATTAACTTCACATAACTATTATTGGGTGGTGCTAAATGAGTGGACGAATTTACGAGTCCTCCGAAGCACGGTAGGCATCGGTAGGGACAAAGTCTAGGTCTAGGCTAGGTCCTGACTGTCAAACAACTAATATTCAAAACTCTCCTAACATCTGCCTTTAAAAAAATACGTATAAGGGAACACTACCTGTCTAGTCGATTCTGTCGTCATATGTATATTGATTTCTTAATTTTTGTTTTGTATATTAAATTTCCTTTTTACTTTTATTTTTAAGTGCTAATTGCTGCACTGAAGCTGAATTAAATATTTATAAATTGCGGAAGACCCAGGTGAAGACATTCGCTGATTCATACCATAGCCGTGGTTCGAAACAGCCAATTCAAAAACCGTCCTTTTGCGATTCACACCGTGGTGCGAACCAGTCGTGGTGTGAATCGATGAAGTACCCGTCCGATTCCTGGCTGGGTCGGGTGGGCATTTAATTGTTTCACTGTGTTTTATAAATATTAAATTTTCTTTGTTTATGCAATTTTTAGTATGTACATATTATATAGTTTGTGTATTATAAATATTTAAGTAAGTTTATTTTAGTTATTGCAGGAAGTACACATTAATTCTACCTTTTTATAACGTTTCCTTTTGCGTCTCTGCTGGAAGATATTTCAGAACTGAAATAAGCAGCGACCTTGTACTACATTCACCCGTAGAAATTATTTTGTTACCCTTTTATGTGTATATAAACTTGTAAATAAATAAAGTCCCCGATCGCCGATGCTAAGAGTTGCAAGTCTGCGTTGGCCCTTATGTATTGAAACATCAGGCGACGGATAAATTCTTTATAAACTGTGTGATATTAAACATTTTGTCGGTGATTCGCGTAAGATGGATGTATGTAGTTAGAAACAAAAATAGCTGAGCAATCTGGTACCTTGTCACTTTAAAGAATCTTACAGGCGCTTGTTATTATGACGTGGTACTAATTAGTATTTTCAACTTATTTTTTTGCTGATTGTACTAACTACGTACTACCATGAAAATATCTAGGTTACTTTAAATTTTAGTTAGTTTAAAATACAACATGAATTAGCCTATATACTGCTGGGCAAAGGCCACCACCGAGGCGTTAACGTCTGATTTCATTAACTTGGTTTAAAGTATTAAACCAATTCTAAACTAAATAAAAAATACTCATGTAACGTTATTATAGGTACGGGTTATTTGGTAATCACTACATAGTATAAAACAAAGTCGCTTCCCGCTGTCTGTCTGGGTTGCCAACCGTACTCTAAAATAGAGTATTGTACTCTATATCATGTAGGCGTACTCTATAATCTATAACACTAATAGAGTGCATACTCTGCGGGTAACATAGGCTATATTTTGTTATGATAAATTAAAAGAGTTTTGTTTCTAAAATCTCAAATCCAACCAGACGAAGTAGCGGGTAAAGTACTAGTGTATAAATAAAAACACAACGTTCTAACATAGTATTTTATTAAAATATCATTTTAAACTTATTATATCACAGATTACATTTGCAATGTTGTTTAATATTTGTCCTTTTTTTTTAAATATAATTATCTTTAACGTAGTAAGAGGGTTTTAACATTTCGGAATCCATATTGAAACTTTCTTTATATTTTAATAATAAATAGTTAAATACACTTTAATATTTTTTTTTTAAATTTGGTCTAATTATTTTCTCTGTAATGTATTTTCTTATCATAGAAAGTTTCATTAGAATTGGCTTGATGGTTTGAAAGATATTAAACTTTGGAGTTGTATGGAATTCCGAAATATATAAAGTTTTAGTAGAGTATTACAGAATTAATGATTATAGAAAAATATGGCAATAGTACCGATAAGATTATTGGACGGATTTTGGTCACAAAAATGAGTCATTAGCAAAAGCAGTCAAGTACAGTTGTATAAATATGTCACACTTTAAATTGATTTTCTTTGCTATTGTATAGAAAAATTATTCCAGTTTCACTACTTTAAGCATTACGTATATTCACGATTTTTATCAATCTCATAAAAAAATTGTATAACAAAAGTCCTGAATAGGCTAACAAATACTTATCTGAGAGAGGTGATGCGAGATAGGATTTACAATGTTAACATCAACAGTTCTTTATGATTATATCACCAAGTCTACTTATGGTGACCTAGCAATATCAAAAAATGTCTCGTCATTTCGCATTGAAAGAGCAAAGACTCTTTAAAAACTGATACAATTATTTAATGATATTTAAAATCTATTACAACCTTTGTTTGAAACGTAAAATAAAAATTTACTTAAAGAGCCAATCGCGATCAATACCCAGCCCCCCAATTCTGCTATTTATTTTAATCTGAAACGAATCTGGAACGCTATAGTTTCGACGTTTATTATTCTGCTAACTGCGAAACTATACAATTAATTTCGTAGTTAGCAGATTACGAGTACGCTATAGTTTCAACATTTTCGTATTCTGCTAACTACTAAACTATAGAGTTGATTTCGTAGTTAGCAGAATAGCAAAAACGTTGAAACTATAGCGTTTCAGATCCGTTTCAGATCAAAAGAAATAGCAGAATTGGGGGGCTGGTCTATCCAAGCCCCCCTAGACTAGTGGCATTACGCAAACATTATTAGTATAAATGACGTTTATGTACATAATACCATATACCATATACCCATACAGTAATAATTCTATTTAATTTCTATTCTATTAACGTTATGCCACTTGTCTAGTGGGGCTGGTTTGATTACAATATTGATTAAAATAAAATCAACTCAGTTAAATCAATTGAGGAGCTCTGTTCATTGAAAAGTTCAACAGTGCAGTGGCTAGCGATCTTCCATGTGAGCAACACATGTCTGGTTAAGGTGGGTGACCTAGTCAAAATATCACCTTCTAAAACAGATAATCACTTTAAGTAGTTGGTCCCGGTTGTATGATAGCAGTTATTAAAGTGTTTAGCACAAATCGCTTATTTTACAAATTGCTCCGCAGAGCACATAAACTTTTTTCGTCTTTGAGGAGTTATCGATATGTCGTCATAGAAGCCTGTGCCATGATCACAGATTTACTTTAGTATCTCTAATGTAAGTATACTGTGTTGACGAACTTGGAAGCAGTGGTAAGATTAGTGTAGGGTAGACAGTTCTTTTCCCCTTGAGGGGCTTGGGGAAGAGTCCCACATAACCATTTACGTATTCCTAGGCACAGGGGCATGCGTAACGCATTTTGCTCCTGTATTAAAAAAGGGGAACTAGACAGTTACATATGTCTGCTCAAAAATTTTCACCCCCAGAAATCATGGCGCATGCGCATGCGCATATCGGATATTCACACACAAGTCATAACAGATAAATAAAATACCCTAACGATATTAGACCACGGTAATTTTAAAATCAGAAATCTTGGTAACTTTTTACTCGAATTCAAGACCATTTTATGGTTCTAAATCGCGATTATGGCCTTCATAATACTTCATGAGTTAATGACTATAACTCTGTTTTGATGTTGCAGATGCTGTAGAAGTCTTTCTCTGGTAGTAGGAACTCCTTGGTCTGGTCTTTGAACTTAGTGAATGAGCAGTACTCTTCAGTGTCGCAGTTGAGAAACCGGAGGTGCTTGGCTGCTGCTTCACCGGCTTGGGGTAGGTAGACTGGCTGTGGAGGTAGATAAGTCAGGTTAAGAAAAATGTAAGGCTGTTAAGTTCACAAGGATGGCCGCAGATGCGTTGGCACGACGACATTAAAAGAACAAACGGAATGAAATGAATAGAAGCTGCCCAAGATCTTACATGGAAGCATAAACTGAAGGAGGTCTATACCCATGAGGACGAAATAGGCTAATAAGAAGAGAAGGCTGTTAAAGTTAGATGTTGGCAGAATCACGTGATGAAACTGTGGAAGTGGTAACGCCATAGCTGTTCTATAACAAACTTACCAAGTACAATGTGATGTATCCCTTACTGTGTATCGAACTCAGGACCTCTTTGTCTGAGACCGGTGGTCTAACCACTTGACTACAGAGGCGGCTCAAATTGGTGCGTTAAAACCACCAGATCGCTTTACTTTACAGAAGTGATATAAAAATTGTACAAGAGTTTCTCAAAAATATTTACCAGCACACTAAATTCTCCCGTACTCCTCGACTTGTACAGCTCCAAAGCGAAGACCGCCCCATACTCCGGTATGCTCTGATCACTCTTCACTTTCGCCACCTCCATTAGAGCTCCAATGTTGAAGTCGTGCGCTGAGAATATCCTCAGCCTCTTGGTGACGGGTTTCTCAGCTGCGATGTCTGATGCTAGGTCCATGAAGTTGTTAAGAAGAACCCCTGTAAGACAATGGCAGACTTTTAGATCTGATCGTGTATGTTCTGTTGTATATAATATAGTTTAGGTGAAGTCAAGACTACACCAACACTACACATTGACATTGTAATGAAACCCTTTATTAAAGACTTTTATGATACCATTTGCAAGGTCCTTGATTACAGGGATACTGAAGTGTTAGTCGTGGCAAAACAAATCATGCTACCGTTACCTGTTTTTAACTTCATTTTCCATTCCACGCAGAGCTTACAGTATAATATGTTATTACAGTGTGGTGTCCCATTTGGATCCCTTGACTGTAAAGAAAACTCCTCTGAAATCGTACTAAGCACGACCTGCAGGTTGATCCAAACGTGCTATTTGGTCCATGCGGAAAGGTTGTTTTTACTAACAACAACCCAGCCCTTACTAAGTTTTAGGACACTCCTAAGCCATGTTAGGTGATTATTTCCGGAGTAAAACTGTCACCGTTAAACATGAGTCGTCAGTGAAAACGGGCATTAGATTATCAAAGTGTAAATGGTAAAAAATATGGACATTTGTCAGACTTACCACCGCCAATCTTCTTCATCTCATCAGTCCTGAAGTAAAGCCTGTAAGCCAGCCTGGCAGCCTCACCCAGGGTAGGAAGTAGCGGCTTAGCCCACTCCGGTATGTCTAGACCTAAACCGACCTGTGGACAATCAGGAAATAGCAGATTAGCCACTAGTTAGTGAAAGGTTCGCAATTTCAGTGTCTGTTTGCTTAGGAGTTTGCAAGGTCCATGTCTCATTGATGTGAAATTAAAGTTTAATTCTGTTTATATATATTTGCAATGACTGTTTGAGCAATTTACCACTCGACTGAAGCGCTGAAACGAGGGGAGCCAAGAAGTAGAGGGAGGAGGCCATCTACTGTGCTAAGTGCTACCACTAGCTTATTTATAGGATGGTGATTACCTTACCTTGCTACTTGTCCAGAGCAAAAAATCTTGGCTAACAATAAATGCATAGGCTGTTGATTACCTGACTCCTTAGCAGATCAAAGAGCGTTTCGAACAGCAGCGGGTCCTCTGTGAAGTTTCTCCCGGTGAGGGTCTTCAGCATTGGGATGAGATGGTCGAACTGTATGAACTCCTCGTTGACGGACTCCTGCTTAGCAGTAGTCATTAAGGATTTGAACTTTTGGCAGTTGGAGTAATAACGCAGCTGAGGAAAGAAAAGAACGTGTCATCAAATTGTTTTACATGTTTTTCAATTGTCAATACAATAAATAAATAGTACTTAGCAAATAATAATAATAATAATAAGTCATACATAGATATATATTGTATAGTAAGTTAATACATAGATATATAAGATACATAAGAGCTATTTGTAATAGGCTTTAGAGCTAAAAGTTGCACTAACTGTAAATTATTTTATATTTTGAACTTTAGCCTAACTCACCGTGACGAATTATGATAGCCTGCATACAAGTAGACACTACACCGCTATAGCAACTGCAGAGTTCCTTCCAACAGTGCAGTCACGCTAAGCTGGTTAGTACCTACCATAATGTAAGATAAGCTGTCCCCAAAATTGCAATACCCAAATGGTAATTAAGGTTTCAAGCGTCTTATTTTATTTGTCACAATACGAGTATGTCTACTTAGCTTGCAAATAAAGTTTGGTTTGCTTTGACATCTTATCTAGAGATAAGTTTACCATTGTTCCTGTCTTGCATACCGTTGTATATGTGTTATATCTAATGTTATTTCTTTGGACAATATAAGGATGATTATGATACCAGAAATGTCACCGTATCCGTCCAACACCAGATTTTTATTAAAACCAGTGATAAACCAGAAACTTTTCGCGTAAACAAATCTCTTATCATCAAAGTCCAGTACTGTTGCGTAAGTTAAAGTTTAATCCTGGTTTGGACGATCACATCGCTTCCTCGTGTTGTTTATACGATTGCTATTTGATTGCGAACTGTGGAGAGGTTATCGTGCCGCACGCGCTGCTGCGTATAATATGTTATATATGTTAAACGGGGCGTCGTAAATATAATAGATACGTGAATTCTATGCGCATTTTGTTATTGATACTACAACCTTTTCGGAATTCCATACTGAAGTAATAGAAATTTTGAAGTAAAGGTGCAAGTTAAGGTCTGTGGTTTTACTGTAAAGTACCCTGTCTAGTACCCTTTAAACTGGAACGCAGCAAAGCGAAACAATGTCAAACTATGGAAATTTAACTATACTTACATAGTCTTCAGTTAAAGGAACAGCTGTGTATGGCACCGGCTGCCACACCTTCCCTACTCCTTCATCCCATTGCTGTTCCACCTCGGGAGGGAAGGCTGCTGCCATTGCAACCTGGAAACATTAAAAAACTGGTAAATTTTGCACTATAATTGAATTTGCTAGAAGTGCTGGTCGCATTGCTCGTCTTCATAACCTGAATGACGTCATTCGACGGGCTCTTGTCACCGCTGGAGTACCAGCAATACTCGAACCGTCCGGTCTGGCACGTGATGACGGCAAGAGACCGGACGGCATGACCCTAGTTCCTTGAAGCGTGGGACGGGCTCTGGTATGGGGTGCTGCTTGTGTCGACACGCTTGCACCGTGACTTGACTCTTTTTCGTTATCATTAACACTCGTTATCATCTTGATGAAACTCAAAATGTTACCAAGATAACCAGATTCAGATTAGATGATGGTAGCGATCAGCGGATCAAGCCCAAAGCCAAAGTCTCTGGATCTGAGACCAGATATCTTACCACCAAAAAAAAGGTTTTAGGCGGTTTTAACCATGCAGAAAAATCGTTTGGTCAACAGGCGTGGTGTACCAGTGTTTTCGCAGCAGATTGCCGATTCATTATTACCTATTATAGAATAGCACGAGGAAGTGTTTAACAACAATAATAATAATAAGTGATATACATTAACTTAGACTTTAAGGTATTTGTATTTGAGTCATCTTAGCTTGTAATAAAAACATACTGAAAAACATACTGACGTTAAAGCATAGGTCATGTAACTTACCTGTATAGTCATTTTAGTACGATCCTTGTCTGTACTCCTGATAGCTATCTGGTCTTGGAGGTACAGGTTCGAGAGCAGGTTGTGACCCTGTGCGCCATACCTCTGCCGAAGGAACTTGCCGATCTGATACGCTCGCCGTTTGCCGACCTGAGAGAAACATTCTTGAGTTAATTACCTGTTGGTAATTGGAAAGTTCTGCTCCTTTGTGTTAGGTATATAGTCTGAATAATGAAGTACTAAAAGTGTTTGGATTTAAAATAACTTGTCCAATTGAAATATTAAAAAAATTAAAAAGGTTGTACTATAGTTCATATTTCGAACTATCCAAGAACTCTTGCGTATTCTAAGAAATTGACGAATATTCTACAGTTGGTCGATCACATATTTTTTCTACCACCAAACCATGATTATTTTGATCCAAGGTTGGATAAAATTCACCAGATTTTCTGTGCTCTCTTAAAACCGTATAAAAAGAGGCAATCTGGATTATCTGAATTGACATCTTAATTACCTTTGTATTTTTCTATCGCTTATAAATTCATCATGTTATTAAGGAAAATGGTGATTGGACAAAGTTTTACAAGTAAAGCTTATTACATTTGTGAGACCCTCCAAGCCATCTAGCGCTGTTAAATTCTTCAGCTTTTCTTGTTCGTTTGAGAGGGAGAGCTCGTCAGAATCAGGAGTCCTCTCCCCGTGTCTGTTTATCTGTAAGCAAAAGAAATGCTCTTATTTACCTTATTTAAAACCAACTGAATAACTGTTACATTAACTTATGTTTTTTTTACATTAAAAACTTCTTTAGCGGGAAAGTTATTCATCAATTTTGTATTACTTCTATGAAATTATATGCGGCGCGCGCCAATCGTATGGCAGTTGTTGTGAAATTCTTTAACTAGACAGAAAACTCCGTCACTAACACTAACTTACTCGCATCAATGTTTGCAAACTTGAGACAAGCAGTAGGAGTTTTCCAGTGGGTATTAATTCTAATAGTGACTTCGGTAAAAGCTCAATTATAGCCAATAGAAGAAAATTGATCAATGAATATTTGTATATATATTTGCTGATGATGATGAATTTTCGTCAAACACTCAGTTAGCCAACGATATTGACAGTTTCTAATTAACAAAAGTAACTAAACATCCCACTATTTCGATGGTCCTGAACAAAGCGCCCTTGTTTACGCTAAAACAGTAATAAATTATGCAACAACTACTTTACCGTAATTCGGGGACAATTGACCACACACACAGATTCACCACAGTTCACAGTATTCAAAACAAATGGTTTTACTAGAATTAATTATTTTCAAACAGCAGCATTGTGTATTTTCGCACTGACATTTTAAATTTAGACATGTATTACGTTATAGCATGGACTAGTTATAAGTCCATGGTTATAGTAAGGATGCTCTAATAGCTTTATTCAACAAATCTATAGATCACTTGCATCAAAATTTGTAAATCATAGCGTCGAACATTTTCAAAGTGTCATTGTGTCTGTTTTCGCTTGAAATACTAATGATGACCGAAACTCAATAATTTGAAATAGTAAAAGTAAATGGATGTTCATTTTATTTTACTTTACACACGTTAAAGGTTAATACAACACAACTTACTAATCACAGTTAGTCTCAATCATTTTTATACATCATGCTGACTGTTTTTGCTTCGGACATTGATTGACAGAAAGGAATGATTTCAAAATGTTACAGCAGTTAATTGGCGGTGTAAGTCCAGTCTATTTTTTATTACTGCTTTCAATGCTATATTTATGTCATAACTAAATTGCACTTATAAAAATACAACGAGGCTCAAGTCCACAATCTTTCGTACAAGGTCGTATAGGTACGAAAGGATGTAAGCTCGGATCCCACTAGATGCATTCGTCGTATTCAAATGCAAAACTTCTAATAAAGTTCGTAATCAAATATAGAGAGAGATCAAACACAACAAAGCAATAATAAATAAATAAATAAAGCAAGATTCTCATATCAATATGCTAAAAATACACTGCCAATTATGAAGATATAAAAGATGATTACAACCAAATTGCTACAAAAAATTAAGAAGAAACTAAGTAACACCAACGCCGTAGTATATCAAGAGGACTGTTACAAATTTGCAACAAACATTATGCAAATTGGTCTTGGAAACAATGGTATCAATGTTTACAATGGCAAGGCGCTTAATTTGCGGCCATTTGTCATAATTTAAATAGATGATCTTGGAGTCGGACGTCTTTTGTCCAGTAATTGGTCTAATGAGTTCATGAATGAAGGGTGGTATGAACTGGTGTGTGAAACGATAGGAAATATTAGAAAAATAGATATCATATTTATAAACTTCATATTTTTCATGCTCCATTACTGACGAAAAAACGCAATCTGCTTTGTTTTTTACCCGAAGCATACTTTTTTATATACCTGAAGTTTCGGTTGAGTGGCACTGGTTGTGGTCAGCTGATCATGGGCTGCCCCCTTATTGTCTAACTCTAATACTTTTCGTAATACCTTTCAATTTGACATTTGAAAGCTATTCAAGAACTGCAAACTTATTCACAAGTGTTCAGTGATTGCGATTGCGACGCCTTTTTGAATGATGTTGAAAGAACGACATCGTCAATTTGACATTTATTTGAAATCGTCTTTGCAAAATGACAATCGTAAATACCTTTGAAAGGTATCGTGATAGAGGTTGAAATAAGACTATAAGCCAGGGGGCTGCAGTCAGTTGGATCCTTTATGCCGTCGCAAATGATAATAAAAAAAGTTAAATTACACGAGTTTGAGTTTATCTCAAGAGTCACTAGTTCGTAAGTCTGCGGCGAGAGTCGTTGTAACTTCTAAGTAAAAAGATAATTATTTGAGAGAGTAGAGAGAGAATGCATTTTCAGCGTCACCGGAATTTTTTTTGGTCGGGGTTCCACAAGCCAAAGCTCAAGTGATTGAAACACCGTCAAAGGTTTTCTAGAGAGAATGGCATCATGCACTAGTGCCCTCATTCCCTACTAGATTCTCGAGGGGTTCAGATCTGATCGGAAAGAGAAGAACAAGCTAGAAGCTAATTATAATATTGAAAACAGATATGTAGTAAGTGTAGGTAGATAAATGATTTTAAGTGATAAGCAAACATCTTGGACGTAACCGGATCTGCGGTTTTTCCTTATGCAAAGAATTTATTATAAATTCTAGTAGAAATTTTAGTAGAATTATTGTAATAAAAATCATACATTTTTCAAACCAAAAGCTAGCTTTTAGTTTGAAAAATATTGCCCTATTAAGTTTGTATGTAATACCTACTGCAACATAAAAATGCTCCAAAAGGTTTCGGGATTTTATAGCACGCATTTTTTATCTATGCTTTGCTGACTAAATATGTATCTACCTACTAGGTAATATTACATCGAATACAAAAACAAAACAAATACAGCCAACAATTTAACAATTTATATATTGTACTAGCCCCCTCGTACTCGGCCCAAAGGTTCCCATCATGCTGGCAGCGTTTGCTTCTAATGAATTATTTATGTTATTCCTCAACAGATGGCACTGTGCAGTTATTAGCAAAAGAAGAATGATTTACTGCACAAAAGGAGACCTTAAAAAGTTTGTGTAGCCGTAAAAATAAATAATGGGGCGGTCATCACGTCTCGACGCAAAATATTATATTTTTAATTATGATATTTATTTCCATTATTCCGCCGCCTCGCTTAATTCATGTTCATTACCCACATTAATAATGAAGTTAACAGTAAATGTATTTTCGAAGAGACAAGACTCCTACTCTTGTCTCTTCGAAAATAAATTTACTGAAAGTTTTATGAATTTGACTTTTTCATTTAAATTTAAGGAAAACATATTATGGCTAATTAAAAATGTGGTGAGGGACGTAGGCTGCGTGATATCCATCATTATTATCGTCATCATCCTACCGTCCTAATGCTGGGCCCAGGCTTTCCTATATAAACAATCGGAATCGGATATAGGCAAATTGTAGTACCTACTGTGTCACCGGTTCATTCTCAGTGGTTCTACATTGCTAATAGTACTGATTCATGGTTAGGTAAAGAAGATTAATAATTTGATAGACCCGCTATTACTAATTTAGAAACTGTAGGTCTAAATTAGTAATATTTGAGGCCTGAATACTATTGCAGAGTTGTTATGAATTGTATAAGGTAAATAATAAAATAATCATTTCATTACCATAGCATACGGGTCAGAGTCAGCCCATGCTAGTTTAAATTCATAAATTATCCTATGATATTGCAGACAAAAAAACCACATTTTTTTTCAAAGATAATGATGCAAATTTTGGGCCATTTTTTTTGTAAATAGTTTTAAGTTCAATGATCAGTGCGCTTCACATTCTTGAAATAGAGGTTACTGGGTAAATAGACTTGGTGACTTCTCTCCGTGATCATCTTCGCAAGTGCTGGAATGTGTCTTATGGATGGTATACCTCCCTGCTTTCCTTTGAAATTCGGAGTTGGGCGAGGTGCAGAGGGTAGCCCCAAAAAAGTATGATGTATTTATGATGACAATGATTATGAAATTATGATTATATGATGCAAAAAGTACAGAAATTAGATGAAACTTAAGTTACCTACACTTTTTTTTTTTTTGTGTTTTTCATTTTTTTTTGTTCGTCTTATGCATTTAGAAGAGAAAATTATAGTAAAACATAATTTTCTTAGTTTATTTATTATAAGAAATGATAAATGATACTCGTCCTAAGCATCTTTGTATTGTTTCAACGACCTGTCACGAAACCAAAACCAACGAGGTATTCCACGAAGCACACCTAAACGAAGCACACCTAGACGAAGCACACCCATAGGTGCGCTTCAAATAAAAAAACACAAAAATAATGTAGTAAAGTGTTAAATAAATGAGAAAGGTTAAACTTAGTTTAATGCTATAAGTACGCGTTACTAGTTACTAGAAACTAGTTCCAATAATAAACTTGAATCTAATAAATGAAACAGAGAACTTGAGAGATATGTAGGATCAAGATCGTGGCATCCACGATTATCAATCGTTCGACACAAACAATACTATTTAGTGTTTGTAATTGATGTAGATTTGCGATCCATTGTGACCTTTCAGTGATTATAAGTGCAAGGTCATAATGCATTTTATGCACAAACTGATTTCGTTGTGACCTTCATGATTCATTTACACGAGTACGAAATGTAACTGTAGTAAATAAATAGTAAATATATGTACCTACTGTACATTTATATGTACACACAATGTAGGTACCTACATTTATCAGAGGCAGCACTGCAGTAATGCGTTTTTGCAACGTTCTTGTACCTACGATCGCTAATATTAGTCTAACTTAGGCACGGCCTGTTTTTGGATGTGTGACCAAAACTTGGCTATACCGTCAGCAAAAATATAGTTGAACATTTATATATAGCTTACTTATTTACTTACGTATCATCGCAAAATTACGTTACAATTACGGAGCTCGATGGCGCAGTGGTTAACGCGCCCGGTCTGCGAGTGCTGAGGTTAAGCAACTTTCGCAAAGGCCGGTCATCGGATGGGTGACCAAAAATTTATCATCTCGAGCTCCTCCGTGCTTCGGAAGGCACGTTAAGCCGTTGGTCCCGGCTGCATTAGCAGTCGTTAACAACCACCAATCCGCACTGGGCCCGCGTGGTGGTTCATGGCCCGTTCTCCCTATCCATCCATAGGGAAGGCTCGTGCCCCAGCAGTGGGGACATAAATGAGCTGATGATGATGATGATCATCGCAAAATAGCTTTATTGATGTTGACGAACATCTGTTAGATTCTTTAGTTGTTTCCACAAAGTTCACGAAGTGTTCATTGATTTATTTCATGAATTTTGTTTTTCAAAATTTGCCTAGATTTATATAAAACTAAAATCATACCTAAATGTTTATGTACCGCACCTATGTATTTACTGTGCGTTGGGTATTATGTAAAAAATGATTTTTTGTCTTTCTTTTTTTTCTTTCCAGATAGCAGTATACATACAACCCAGCTAAAATAAATAAATGAAAAGCATTGAATTTAAAACTGACTTTAGGATAATTATTTTTTACTTTCCCGCCAAAAAGTTCTGTTCAATTAGATCATCTTACGACATATTTTTGTGTTCTGCTCTTCGATCAACAATACACTAGATAACCGGTCAGGGTGTCAAAAACGGCCGAGCGAATAACGCCTCACATTCAAAGTGGGGTCTTATTTCTATTTAGTTCGCTGTTGACTGCGCCAACATGATAACGTACCACAATGCATCAGTGTGTATTCAAAAACTGTAAAAATAACTATCGAAATAAAAATATATCGGAAGGAATATCATACTTTCGGTAAGTAAATGCTTTTTCATAACATAAATAATAAAATACCTAACTGTTTTTATGAAATAACAATCTTTAATTTTTAAAACCACCCACGCGCCAACATTTGCTAATGTTTGGCCAACGTATAGTTGCTCTGGGACAGTGAATCTATGGAGTAGTTTAAAAAAATTTATAGATAGGTACTTCTCAATTATATTTTTTATTTCTAGATTTCCTGGCGACCCATTTCAATGTGCAAAATGGATTTCCATAGTAGCGGAAGAGAGACAGGAGGATTTTTTAGACCTAAAAAAAATTCTGTAATTTGCTCAATACATTTCAAAAAATCCGATATTATGGGGAATGCACAAAGACGTCGATTGAGGAAAACGGCTATCCCCAAATTTAATAATTTAAATTTGAATTTGAATTTGGTTTATTGTTCTTTATATGAAAACCACCTCAAATAATGTATATTGTTACATAAATAAAACAATTTGATTGTGATTATATTGTTATTTATATTACAATTTCTCATCAGGATTCTTTCATTTAAGCATGTTTTCCGACCATGCTCAAGGTAGGTATAGTTCAATACCAGTTAATTTGTACTGAATCTACTATTACATAAATGTATGCAAAGTATAATAAATTGCTTTTTGTATACAGTTTTGCAGTCAAATGCATAAGCCATAAAATAAAATAAACCTAATTCCTTATTAAAAATAACTTCCTTAAAACAAAAAATAAATTACTAAGTGCGACTCCATAATACTCTGTTCGGAGCAAGTAAAGTCAATAATGCAAAAATTCGAAATGAAGTAAGTAACATTTCGTGTCTGCCATTTGCTGTTTTATTTTTATGTAATAAGGTCGAATTTGGATGTAAAGGGTCTTTGTATATATTTTTAAATACACAAGTGTTTATTTAAATTTCTTATCTCTTTCTGTCGTTTTCGACGTAAGATCGTAAGTGAATGTCTTAATAATCAAAACTGTGCTTTATTCCTTGCAAAAAAAGTATAAATTAGGTTGAAATTATCAAAACTTAGGATAGATTTTCTCCATTTATAGTAAAGTCAGCCAGTGCCATATTTGAGATTTGTTTTAGTTCGTGAGGCGTTATCTAGTGTATTGTTGATCGAAGGTTCTGCTTAAAAAATTATAATTATCTAAATGAAAAGAGCGTCTTTCACCGTATATAGACATAAATAAATAAAAAACGAGTGAGCCTTACAGTAGTCGCATATGATGTGTAACATTTGACATCTCACCTAATAGTAATAAGATAAGTAATTTTAACATTATGACCTGAAAAAAATGGGTCAGGTGTTACATCATTTTTTAGCTATAAAATAAATGCAGTAAATACCATAGATTTAGATAAGCGTTAGCGTATCTTAGGTCTATGGTAAATACTCATTAGAAGACATTTGACAGATCAAAATGAGCTTTGATAGTCAAATGACACAATATGTCATGTGATTTTAAATTTACAAAATGGCGCGCGCTTGCGCGCTTCCCCGACTTCCTGTTATACTGTTACACATACTTTCGTCCCATTTCACAAAATCACTACCGCAAATTGCTTATATGTATAGAAAGCGAGCGGAATGATGTTACATATCAAAAATAGGTAAAAGGTCAAGAATAACTTACAACAAATGCTAAAACTAGCTCCTGATTGGGCAGTATCTCGTTACCCGTGGGTATAGCCTGGGACAGGCCAGTGTGGGCGAGGAAGCACACTAATGACAAGTACTGCAGCATGGCTCTGTAACAAATAAAAAAAAAAAAACCATCATTACACACCTGTCTTGTTTTCAAAAACATTACGCAAACACTTCCCTCTTGAACCGTACAATAATATGAAAAGTAAAATAACCCCAATAAAGGGTTATTGTACATTTGCCACACAGTAAATTCGTCACAGAAAAAAGGATGTGTAACGTTGCCACACATCTAATATTTTGAAGTAATTATATTTTAGTTTGGTTTGGATGAACCTGTGACGAACTTACACATAAACGTTATTCAACGTGGTTTAGTCTCTTCAATTTATCATTAACTAGCGGCCGCCCGCAGTTTCACCCGCGTGGTTCCCGTTCCCGTGGGAATATCGAGATATCTAATTAGTAGTTATAAACTATCTGTATGCTTCATCCAATGTAGGATTTCATCCAAATCCATCCATCCGTTGCAGCGTGAAGAAGCAACAAATATACACACATACACACAAACTTTCGTATTTATAATATTAGTGTGACCAGCTGACCCGGTGGACTTCATACCGCATTTTTTTTATATAGCCTATATTACTCAGCGCTAATGTAGCATTCTAATAGTGAAAGAATTTTTGAAATCGGTTCAGTAGTTTTTGAGTTTATTCGTTACAAACATACATACATACTAAAATACAATGGTTTCCTCTTTATAATATTAGTATACATACTGAATAATTATTCCAAGAATCGTCACACCATCATCACCAACTGATTTGTATGTCTCCACTACTGGGGCACGAGTATGAGACTTCCCTATGGATGGATAGGGAGGCCATATATCACCACGCGGACCCGGTGCGGTGGTAGTTAACAACTCCTTATACAGTCGGGACCAACTTCAATACGTTACGAAGCACGTAAGTGCTCGAGATTTTATATTTTTGGTCACCCATCCGATGACTGGCCTTTGCGAAAGTTGCTTAACCTTAGCTATCTCAGATCGGGCTCGTCAACCACTACGCCATCGAGCCCTTGAGCCGTTTCAGCGTGATTGTTAAACAAACAGACAGACAAACGTCCACACGTCCGAAGATAAGTAATTTTAGTACGACTTAAGTAATATGCAATCGAGTTGACACGTTATTTGATAACATCGTTATTATCAATTGTTACGTTATTATTTATAACAGATAGCCAAAGTTTATCCGTAAATTTAAAATATGACTTTGCACTGCTGATAGGCGGTTGTGTCACTTAAAAGAAGACTAACTACCGTCCGCAGCTTCGAGCGTGTGATTATCGGTCTTATAAGACGCTTTTTTCCTTGTTTTTTTTAATATTCTGGCACCGATCAAAAAGAGTTTTGCTGTTGGACATCTCGTCTGTGACGAGATGGCGTCACTGCTTTCGGATTTAAGTATTGTTTTATACCTAGGTAAAATACAGTTTTATTGTCTCGTACACCAGAGACACCGCGACATCTATGTGTATGAGATTACTTCTTGATTTCTATGTATACTTTACACGTTTTTTTTCCTTTTGTTATAATAGCTTCGAGCGATTAGCATATCTAGCCAGTGTCAAAGTAATTTTTCTTACGAATTACGAATAATACACATTTAAACAATATTTTCTTTATCATCATACGATAATGATGAATGATAGATAATATCGAGTATCTCAGTAAAGGTGTGGGGCTTTACTAATACCTCACGCGGACTTCTGGAGAGAATTTGAAAAGTGACGTTGCACTGTTTTGTTTTATTTGCCAACACTCATGCACGTTTAATAATCCACCATTATTTCACATTGATGTTCGACATAACACACATTTTAAAAAATAAAACGAAACCGCAGACATGACTCTTCACTTTCCCGCCATGAAGTCCCCTTTACACGTTTTTTTTTAAAATTTAGTTGATGGCTTCGTGCGATTAGCACATTTAGCCAGTGTCAAAGTAATTTTTCTTACAAGTAATACTTATTTCTTTCCTGTATGATGATGATGAATGATAATAGAAATGAGGCGTGAGAAATGATAAACCCCAACCCCTCGAGTATCTCAGTAAAGATGTGGGGCTTTACTAAGTCCTCGGGCGGACTTCTTGAGAGAATTTGAAAAGTGACGTTGCACTGTTTTGTTTCATTTGCCAACACTCATGCACACTCACGAACACTTAACGGTTAATAATCCACCATTATTCCACATTAATATTCGACATAACACAAATTTTAGAAAACAAATCAAAACCGCAGACACACTTTCCCGCCAAGAAGTCCCCCTTTACACGTTTTTATGAGTTAATTCTTTTTTTATTTCTATTGAGGTATACCTTATTTCATCATGTTCTTTGTTTTTTTATTTTGTTGTGAAGTCAATCAATGTATTTTCTTTTTTTCTTTATTACACGACTCGAGTCACTCGAGCCTCTTTATACAAACAAACCATTTCCCCCTCTCCATAAAATAAATTTGAACATTAAATCAACTATTTCTTGTGTCGTCAACGCTGCGTCGCGGTCGTTATCGTAAGCACTACTTCGATAACTTGATTACGTAGTTTAATTACTTGGGCTGTAATATTGTTCTTCTCGAGTACCTATATTACTTTGTATATAGGTTTGTGGTGATCGTTATTAACGTGATGTGGTAAATCATAAATCAATTAGATAATATTAAAACGTATAATAGGAGTTAGTCATGAATTAATTCTCAATTCTCTCTTAACCGCGCAAAATCGGTGTTTAATCACTCAATCAACAGCTTTTTTCAAATGTATTTCTTCTGAATGAGGAGCTCGATGGCGCAGTGGTTAACGCGCCCGGTCTGCGAGTGCAGAGGTTAAGCAACTTTCGCAAAGGCCGGTCATTGGATGGGTGACCAAAAATTTATCATCTCGAGCTCCTCCGTGCTTCAAAAGGCACGTTAAGCCGTTGGTCCCGGCTGCATTAGTAGTCGCTAACAACCACCAATCCGCACTGGGCCCGCGTGGTGGTTCATGGCCCGTTCTCCCTATCCATCCATAGGGAAGGCTCGTGCCCCAGCAGTGGGGACATAAATGAGCTGATGATGATGATGATTTTTTTTCTACGCCTTCGTTGCCGAGTGGCAAAGAGCTAAGCCCGACATCCACGGCTCTTGGTCTCTTTTGTGGTCCTGGCTTTAATTTCCAGGTCAGGAAAAGTGTGTTTCAGATTTCTCGATGCATAGCCAGGGTTTGTGATCTGATTTCATACCGGCATTTTGCAAGCGTGATGGTTAATTTTTTTTTATGTTATATTAACGGTAAGCACAGTGCCTTGATCTCACCTGATGTTAAGTGATGCTAAGGCCAGCGCACTTCACCCGGGATCCTCAATTAGTAGGCACTGGCTATCTTATCTCTAGCTGCCGGAACACAACGATGCTACAAACATTGATGTTATGGCGACATATTTAGATGGTGGTAGCTAGCCAAGCGGACGAGTCCTCAGCAGTCAGAGCATTGTACCGGTTATCCATAGGTCGTGGGATTGATTTCCACTCGAGTATCCAGAGACTGATTATTTACATATAATTTTACGCAAATTTTGTTGGGCACTATTATAAAAGTGTTGAAAAAATTCCACGAGCGGGATCCGCACCCCATGACATGCCGAGTCAGGTGCACCACCACTAACCACTACTACTAGGACACGGTAAGTATTACCATGACTAGGTAGTGCGACAATAAAATTTTTCAACACCTTATCTTTTTTCAAAATTCCCGAGGCTGGCTGATTTTTTCTAGTACCACAATTTTATCTTGTTACTTGTTACTAGAGATGCGCTGAATATTCGGTAATTATTCGGTATTCGGTATGTTCGGCGTATTTTTTCATGTTCGTATTCGGCCGAATATTCGGTTCAATTGCCGAATAATTACCGAATATAAAAGTTGTACAATTTTTAAGACCTAAGGCTTGTAAAAAGACTATTATAAGTACCATAGTTTATTCATTCATTAATAACAATGAATCATAAAAAATCATTATTAAATCAATTTTTATGAGATTATTTATTTTCAAAAATAATAATTGAATAATAATATAAATATTTTTTTATATAAAATTCATCCATTAATTTAACTAACACTGATTTCGTTTTGTGTTTCAAAACTCAAGTATGATTTATTTAAATTATTATAATGATGATTTTCATGATAAACAACAGCACTTATCTTTTACCTACCTGTTTTATGAACCGAATTATTCGGCGGAATATTCGGTTCGTTTTATTGTAAACTGAACATTCGGCCGAATATTCGTATTCGGCCAAGCCAATATTCGGCCCACCTCTACTTGTTACCTACTTGTTACGGTATAATATAGCACTGTAAATGCAAAATTCAAAAAATTATAAAAATATAGGTATGAAATAACAGGAAAGTGGCCATATCATATACATACACATATACAAATTTTTTACAATATTGATTTCTTATCAACTGCTGGGTGAACATAGTGATACTGATTGATTAAACCTTTTATGGCTTGAATTTACGATTGCGTTTTCTAAGTGCCTACTGCGAGTTATTTGCCATAAATATAATAAGAAAATAAAAATAATAACATTCAAAAGAATATATAATTTTACATAGTACTTTATACGAATTTATTCGCTTTTTTACATTATTATTTTATCCATCCTTTACAGGGTCTGTAGTCACAGAGGCTGAGTTATTGGTCTTCTCATAGTTAAACGTGCATTAAAAAAATATTATCAAATTATTTCTTTTAAAATCGGGTGCGGATATATATTTACTTTTAACTTTTTTTTTATTTAACCATCATGGCTCATTTGGGTTAGTTACAGTAATTACCTTAGCCTATGTTAGTACAATTAATAAATCCAATAAAACTGATAAATAAATTATAAATTAAATTACATTTAAATTATTAAGACAAATCAAATTACCAAACAAATACAAACACAAAACAATAAAATCAATTAATAAATTATAAATTAATTGAATCAAATTACACTTTAAATTAAATAAAATGGAAATTTAATTAAATAAAATTAAATAAATTAAAACATTATTTGTAAAGTGAGCTTACAGTATGTTTCGGTCTTTGTCACTCACTCAAACATTTTGTCTTAGATAAACATCATTTTTTAGTAGGATATTGTTTTTTTTAAAGTTACTGATGTTTTTTGTGACTAAAAGTTGTCGTTTGCAAATCTATCAAATTCGATACGGTACAAAGGTCCTTGGTATTGAAGCCGCGACCCCTACTCTCACGACAGATCGACAGACACGCTCACTTGGCTATCATTACATGATTACACACTGAACGAGCAAGTCACGAGACCGCCTCGTGTAGATCTTCTAGCGATCGACACAAACTTGTTTTGCCAGTTGTTAAATCACGTTGTAATGGTAAAAAATCAATCACTTATTAAAATTTAAAAAAAAGTCTAATAATTTTATTGTACCATGCGAATCTATCATGTACCTACCTACTTTTTAAAATACCTTAGTTCCTGGTAAAGCACGCTATGTTATGTTATATTATGTGTTTAAAAAGACATAAGTATCTAAAGATGCACAAAGGTAGGCAGCACCTGCTGCACCTACATACATAATAGGTATTCTGTATTCAATTGTTGCTATCAAGTTCATCATCATCATCAGCTCGTTTTATGTCCCCACTGCTGGGGCACGAGCCTTCGCTGTGGATGGATAGGGAGAATGGGCCATAAAACACCACGCGGGCCCAATGCGGATTAGTGGTTGTTAACGACTGCTAATGCAGCCGGGACCAACGGCTAATCAGTTACTGATCCCTATTTTTAATTATGGTACAGAAAAAGTCACTGGTTTTTGTCGAACAAAGGTGCCGATCACACTATAATTTTATACTTAAATGCGAAACTTTGTGTGTATGTATATTTGTTACTTTTTCACGCTGCAACGGATGGATAGATTTGCATGAAATTCGGCGTATAGATAGTTTATAACCAGGATTAACACATAGGATAGTTTTATCCCGGTATTCCCACGGGAACGGCTCGGGAGGGAAGGAGCTCGATGGCGCAGTGGTTAACGCGCCCGGTCTGCGAGTGCTGAGGTTAAGCAACTTTCGCAAAGGCCGGTCATCGGATGGGTGACCAAACATTTATCATCTCGAGCTCCTCCGTGCTTCGGAAGGCACGTAAAGCCGTTGGTCCCGGCTGCATTAGCAGTCTTTAACAACCACCAATCCGCACTGGGCCCGCGTGGTGGTTTATGGCCCGTTCTCCCTATTCATTCATAGGGAAGGCTCGTGCCCCAGCAGTGGGGGATATAAAAATGAGCTGATGAGGAGGATTCCCACGGGAATGAAACTTATACCTTGTCTCTCTATTTGGTTCCACAATTTACTACTTAGGTCTTGGATATGATGTTGGGAATAGAACCTATTTGGTAGTTTTTTATACTTTTTTATTGAAATTTTGACAGATTTTGAAACTGTCAAAGCGGTACGAAACGCGTGTGAAGACGCTGTGGAAGGTTAGTTTACTGGGTGACAGTATACGAGTTTTATTGGCATTGAAGCAGCACCTCCTGGCGACATACGAGAAGAGTTAAAACTTTGCTATACAAATTTTCGTTATCGTAAATGTAATCGAATGAATCTTCGAACCCAACCCCTCGCAGAATCTAGTAGGGATCGACGACATGCACTACTTAGTGCGTGACGGTATGCCCTTTATAAAACCTCTGACGGTGTTTCATTTCACTGAGTTACCCTTTTTTTATAAATGAAGGAGGCAAACGAGCAGGGGGTCACCTGATGGAGAGTAATCACCGCCGCTCATGGACACCCGCAAAACCAGAGGAATCGCAGACGCGATGCCGGCCTTTGAGTTTGTCGCCCCAAAAAAGTCTGGTAACACTGAAATTGATGCCTGAGGCAAACAGCAAACTGGCTCCAAAAAAATAAGACGCGCGCAAAGCCACCGTCGAAAGTTAGTTTACTGA
This sequence comes from Eudonia mercurella, assembly GCA_963082485.1. Lineage (NCBI taxonomy): Eukaryota > Metazoa > Arthropoda > Insecta > Lepidoptera > Crambidae > Eudonia > Eudonia mercurella. The sequence continues at coordinate 6,857,056 of OY720040.1, forward strand.
GACCGTGTCTATCTTTCTTTATCTTTGTCATTATTTTGGATCATTGTGCCAACCTTTTTATCTGACATTGAGTAAGACAAGAGTCAAATAAAAATTAAGTCACCTTTCCCATTTATGTAAACAATGACTTTATCATTACCTACATTCTACATTGTTTTTGTGGGCGTTTTAATAATACCTATGTCTGCAACGTGTTGTTGATTAGAAACTATTTTGAATTTGTACTTTAACGAAGTAATTTATGTAGAAATTAAACAAAAAACCTGGCTGGAATCCAGGTACAGATAGAGTATGCACCAAACCAGATACTGTGATCCCTTTTTTTATATAAGGATACATTTTTACTTTAAATATTTTGAGGATAAATTCAACAACATATATAAGCTATTTTTATGAAAAAATCTTAAATTTTTATACGCTAGTTTTCAAGAAAAACGCCAAAAAACATTACGATAAAAAAGAAAAATAAAGCATTTTCGGTAGTTTCAATTCAAAGGAGCCGAAACAGAGAGGCCGCAATGCTTTCACCGCTAACACGTACCCCTAGTTTTGTTCAAAAGAGCCGACAGAGAGGCCGCTCTTAAAAATATTTCAATTTTTGTGTCAGGAAAAGTAAAAAAAAAACTAGCCCGAATTTTTTTTTAAATGCTAGGGGCCTTATTTCTCTGATATAATTAGATGTTTTGTCAAAATATTTGCAGTTGATAAAAAGTGACCTTATACTATAGAGGAAAATTCGTCTAACTACACCAATGACCATACATACACTATAAACGTCTGCCCATCATTTTTAAAACTTCTATCGTAGGGTTTACAAAGTCATGGCTTTCATTTTTCAAAAAAATACTTTTGTTAAATTTTATTTTGAATAAAAAATATTGAATTGTTTTTTTTGTTTTATATCTTACGAGTAAGCAAAGTGCCTTCATCTCACCTGATGTTAGTGATGATAGGCCAACGGTGGAAGCGCACTTCACCCGGGATCTTTAACTATTGAGGTACTGGCTATCTTATCTCTGGCTGCCGGAACACAACAATACAACAAACATTGATGTTAAAGCGACATATTTAGATAAGATGGTGGTAGCTATCCAGGCGGACAAACAAGTCCTACCACCAACCAAACCGAGTACATCATGTGCCCCCACTGAGAATCAAAACTGGGACCTCTGGATCAGAGTCCGGTGGTTTTAACCACTAAGACACAGGGACGCTTAATTTTGGTTCAGTGTAGGAACTCTGCCCCATACACGACGACTAAGTATTAAGCCACAAGCGACAACATTAGTTGTAAGCGGTGTGATTAGTTCCAAGTTGTTAACCAGTATAATAGAAAGAATCGTCCATGTTGACGTCACTATTGCCACAAAATATGGAGACTGCAGAAAGTAGGCTTCTTACAAACGTGCTCGATCAACGCATATAATGACAGCCTCTCACGGCCACGGAATCTTGGAACAGCTGCTGCGCTGTTTGCGAGCTGTTCCGAGACCAGTGTTCGTGTGAGGGTCTGTGCACAAACTAAGGAAACTGCTGACGGGAAGTTTCATACTAACGCGCGAGCAGCACACTCACAGACACCTTTCACGGACAAGGACGAGATACGTCCGTGAGAAGGTCTATGTCAATGGTTCCCGGTCCGTGAGAGCATCGGCAATGGTCCACCGAACATTATTAAATCCACTGAACAATTTTTAAAAAGGCAGTACAATGTGTTTTTTTAGTTTCCTGCACTGTCACCTACGCTACCTATTTGCTAATTCCTAGGTCCCAGGGTGGTCCCAATATGTTTATGGCGTTAATACAGTAGAACCACTAGGCGTTAAATGTTTCGCATTAGAATTGTTGTTAGCATGAAGTGTGTAAAAATAAACTGTCACTGCTGAACTTACGCTACAAATACTTTTAAAGTTTTGAAAAAAGATTAAACTTTCTTTTTAAGTACAGTTTAGTGGTACCTGATAACAAAACATTAGGAAAAGGGTCTATGGTCGGGGAAAGGTTGGGAACCACTGGTCTATGTGGTCTATGGGCGCGTTGCTCGAGCGCGGTATGTACACTGAAAAAATGAACCAACTTTCGGCGAATAGTTTAAGATTATAATAGGACTCACGAATCTGAAATGTTGATATAGGTAAATTCATGTCTTTATCTTGAATTTGCTTGCTCAAATACACGATTGTATAATTTTGACTAGATCATAATTATTTTCGAAAACACCACAAAAAAAACACTATTGTTCAAATTGCAACAGAATTATTTAATTGATACGCTCGGAAACCAGTTAAACATATTCGTAATTAAGTAGCTGCATATTTTAATAACTAAAACCAATAGTTTTTAAAAAAGATTTTTTAGATTTTTTTAAATTTACGTTCTCAATTGTCGCAGGCGCTACGTATTTTCGACCTTATGACAGCGCCAGTAAGGATCAGCCTTTTTGAATGCTCACAAAGCGAGGTGTCGTCTAAAGCTTGTCTTCTGCATCTCCTTATTTTGTGTTATTGCCTCAAGTATTCGAGCGAAAACTATAACAAAAACATGGTAACAAAAACTAATTACCGCAATGTGTCCTTTAAAGCAACGATGAATCGTTTGGCCTTCAACACGCCAGAACCTAGAGTCTACTAATGGTGTGTCGGTGGTCTGAGTTTTCCCATAGTCCTAATGTCACAATAATGCGCATATATCATATTCATATCATAATATACGGTTTTACCCGCGTTAAAAAATATTTTCCTGTTTTTGCAACATTTTTCATTGCTGCTCCACTCCTATTAGTCATAGCGTGATGTAATATAGCCTTATAGCTTTCCTCAATAAATGGATTATTCAACACAAAAATAATTTTTCAATTCGAACCAGTAGTTCCTGATATTAGCGCGTTCAACCAAACAAACAAACTCTTGAGCTTTATATTATAATATTAGTATAGATGAAAGCCAAGTTACCCGTAACGATTTATTTTTATTTTTATAAAAAAAAAAAATATAATAGTTTTGTAAAATGTCTGTTCGTAAATGCACAGTGAATACACAGTGTATTGGTATTATTAAAGATGTTTTTCCTGTTCACTAATTACCTAATAACCTAATACAAAAAGTAGGTTTCAAAATATTAGTAAGTATAAGATTATATTTTTTATGTTTAAAAGGTTATAATATTTAAAGATAAATGAAACAGAGATGGCTTATAGCGATTGAACAATTTGACAGGGAAATCAACGTCTACAGATAATTGATAAATCTAAAAAGCTCTGTTGAGGTAGACTGAGCTTGAGCAAAAGTTAAATGAGCTGTCGCCCGAATCGCGAATGGTCGTGGCTTCGAGTCCCACCTAAGGCAAATAAAAAAACACTTCAAAATTTCGTATACGTGACGATTAAAATGACGAGCGCTATTCGAACCCGCACCAACTTACATAGTAATGCGTGTTCGTGTGTATTTGTGTTTGATCTGTGATGTGTGTAATGTCTATGTGTACATACTCGGCCGGGTGTGGTAAGTGTAGTGCTGAGTGTGGAGTCTCTATGTCTCTGCCCCGAAGATCAGACCGGGGCACCCCTCTCCTCACTTCATAAAGGGCTGCGGCCTCTTTAATCCGGAGGTCGAGAGGGAGCGTCCCGGACAGAACCAGGGCAGAGGTGAGTGATACTGTTCTGTATGCTTTGCACATTTTTTGTGCAAAGCCCCGCTGTAACGTATCCAGCTGTTTGCGCGTCATGATCTTGTCTGCGGCCGACGGCAGCAAGATAGACGGGAAGGTTGGAGCGGCGTTATCTCTTCGGAGGGGCGCCGCCGAGATTGGAACGTTTAAACTTGCACTGCCGTCGTACAGCACAGTTTTTCAGGCCGAGTTATTAGCACTTCACAAAGCTTCGGAAGTAGTACTACGTAGGAAGGAAGTTTCTTTTGGAATTTATAGCGACTCCATGGCGGCCCTGCAAGCCGTCACCGGCGGAAATTCCCTCCACCCCCTCGCAGTAGATGTCCGAAATAATATTGGCACAGCATTTAGACAAAGCAAAGTTGTTGCTTTGTTCTGGATAAAAGCACATGCGGGGTTGGAAGGGAATGAAAGGGCCGACGTGCTAGCCAAGGAGGCCGCTATGAAGTCGAAGAGAAAGCCTGACTATGACAGGTGCCCTGTCTCGTTCGCAAAGCGCCTCATCAGAGATGGGACGCTAGGCGAGTGGAACCAGAGGTACCAGTCTGGCACTACAGCCGAAGTAACCAAACTATTCTTTACAGACACCACCGCTGCATACAAAATCACACGCAAACTCACCCACACCAAACTCACCACACAGGTGCTCACGGGTCACGGCGGGTTCTCCGCGTACTTACACAGATTTAAGTGTAGGGACAGCCCGTCGTGTGCCTGTGACCCTAACACCGACGAGACAATAATACACATCCTCTCCGAGTGCCCTATACACACTCGTGAGAGGTACAATATAGAGGCGGAACTGGGCACCCGCATTGTCCCCAAGAACTTCGCGGACCTCCTGGCCGCGAAAGATTCCAGGGAAATATTTCTAAAGTACTGCACAAAAATAGCAGAAATTGTGTGTAAGCGTAACAAGTAAGCAACTATAAATGTATAAATAAGGCAGAGCGATTTATGCACATTTTTGTAAAATGTGCAATAAATTACCTCACGCAAATAATATTAAGTTTAATATGTTGAAAATAGTATGTAATCACAAACAAGATTTAAAGCTAAGTTAATTTAAGATAAATATATTGTCAAGAATAATAGTATATAAGTTTCAAATAAATGTATAAAAGCATATAGAGTTAAGAAAATAAAAAGTAGAAATAAGAAATATTTGTAAAAATAAGGGACAATCTGGTCTATCATTAAATCTGCAGAAGTAGACTGTATTCATTACCCCTGTAACCCTGCTTTAGATATTAAGATGAATAAATAAGATAAATAAAAATTTAGATAGTTAGGAAGATGGCTAAGTCCAAATTAAACAGAAAACGGCAAACCCAGCCGTATAGTATAAAAGATGATGAATGATAAAGAGAATTAGGAATGAAAGTACGAGAGGAATAAATGCGAGAACTGGTATGAAAGAGAAAAATTAGAATACAATGCCTCCCATACCGTGGGAGAAAATCGTTAGCAGATTAGGAAAAAAAAAAAAAAAAAAAAAAAAACTTACATAGTAAGTAAGTAAGTAAGTAAATAGCCCATATACTGTCCCACTGCTGGGCAAAGGCCTCCATCATTGTAATCAAGTCATCGCTACAATTGATGGGTAATGGCTTAATCACCACGCTTGCCAAATGCGGGATGGTGATCACAAACCCGGGCTATGCATCGAAAAATCTGAAACACACTTTGCCCGACCTGGGAATTGAACCCGGGACCTTCGGGTATCGGGCCGAGCGTTTTTCCACTCGGCCATCAAGGCGTTTTACGTACACACGAGGCACAAAATAAAGAGGCCCAGAAGATAAGCTTAATACACCGCGTTTGTATGAAGATTACTTTCTGCAATCTCTTTATTTTGTGTACGAGGTACACAAACATAATATACAATGTGTAACAGAAAGGCGTGGTAAAAATAAAGAGATCCAAAGTGTATCCGATCTAGATATTGTATGCAGAGTTACTAAGACGTGATTATTAATTTTAATTTGTTATGCAATTTTTAATTAAATATTTCTATTGTGACGACACATCAGAAACGAGTCACAGCCCTACTGGTTTAGTAACCTCTGTGTACTTACATTTATGATCACTGCTGCTTGATTATGCGCGTGTGAGATTTTACAATGCTAGGTATTTATTACAGAAAGGCTGCTACCGAGTATTTAATTATTTAATTGAATAGGATCTTACTATTTTACTAGATTACTTTAAAAAAACTAATTAAATTGTATCAAACTAACAAGTCTGATAATCTTCAGACTTCATGTGATTACTTTAATGAATAAGGTGAGCCATTTAGATTCTAAGAGTAAAAGTCAATATTATTGCTATGATTATATTTCTTGTTATTTTATAAATAACACTACAAAGATTAATTCTAACAATTCACTTTAGCTAAGCTTTTTAAATACAATATAATAGATTCATTTATAAAAGCAGTAGCTATGATATTGCAACATAGTAAAGCATAATAACGATATATAATTTCTAAGCACATAAAACACTACAAAGATTAATTCCAACAATTTATTTTAGCTAAGCTTTTTAAATACAATATAATAGATTCATTTATAAAAGCAGTAGCTATGATATTGCAACATAGTAAAGCATAATAACGATATATAATTTCTAAGCACATAATACATAATAAAAAGTATTATAACAGTTCACACTTAACTTATTTGGGAGATCTGCTTCGTTTGAATGCCGACGAACAACTGCCCGGGCAAGGAAGGGACGGCGCTTTTATAGGCAGTGACAAACAAGTGTGACTCATAGCGCGTCGAATCACCTGATTTGCATCGGAGTATTTTAACGTAAATTGATCATACAAATAACGCCAAATTGATTACATAAATGTTTTAAATAACTAATAATGCAAAATAAACAATTTGTACCTGATTTTCTTAAAATTAAACACTTCTAAACTTATGATTAATTTTAACGCAAATATTGTTGCGAACATTGTTGTTGTTTCCAACTTCTAAACTTATATGAATAAATTATACATCATTAATAATTAATCAGTACAAACAATATGTATTTCCTATCACGGCCATACTGACAGTACTTCGTCCTCGAAGTACCATAAACTTAAATCATAAACATTTTTTTTTTCATCATTTTTTTTTTTTCTTTACATTAATTTATTTTTAGTCAAGTGTTTCTAGGTATCTGGTCCCATCACTTGCTGATGGTGAAGCCAAACCAGTACCAACACATGGCTCAACAGCAATATTCTAGTTTATGTTAGTCCTATAACCTGCCTGTTAAGTCAGACTAACACAAACAAAATAACCTTCAGCGGACTTATGGTCAACTGCCTCATGGTATTTGACCCGATCACTCACTACATTTGAAGCCGGGCCAGTACCAGGCAGATGGCCAACCAGTGTGATAGATCCGTACATTTCTTTATTGATCATTATAATAACTAAATAAACTTAGCATAAATACATTTATTTAAACATGGTTTAAAATATCCTCAACAGCAGCATTTTCCTCAACCCATTCTCCTGGCCAATACCTTATCTTTTCCTTTGCAACCACAATATTCCTAAGAGTACCTCTACCCCTTAGAGCATAGCGGTCATTTGCGAGTAAGGTCGTGATTTCATAAGGTCCTTTATATTTAGGTTTTAATTTGTCATTACGTCGGTGATCTTGGCTAACATACACTAAATCTCCTAGACTGTATACTTTGTTATTTCGTCTTACTTTATCAAATCGTACTTTATATTTTTCGGCTGCTTGTAACAATCGCTGATGAGCTAATTCCCTATCAGCTTGCAAATTAATGTTAGATTCTGAATTTTCAAGAACGTCATCTAATCGGGCTTGAACACATGGTATGTTTGCATTGACACCTATTAATAAATGGAGAGGAGAAAACCCTGTAGTTTTTTGTAATGTTGTATTTACTGTTTGCTGTGTTTTCCATAAAGAGTTCGGCCAGTCTGACAAATCAGTTACCATGGTGTTTAACATATTTGCAACTGAAGCCACGTACCGTTCTACTTGACCGTTACTTCTTGGCGTTCCTGTGGCTATCATATGATGTTCAATTTGTAAATCTCTAAATAGGGTTCTGATTTGATTGGAACTGAAATTTGTACCTCTATCAGTAACAATAAGTGAAGGTGTACCAAATATTGTAATGGTTTCTCGAACTATTGGGATCAATTCCTGTGCAGTTAGCGTTTTAAGTGGCTTAAGTAAACAAAACTTAGTAAAGGCATCTACAATAAATAGTACATATTTATACCCTTCACTGGATAGTGGGAATGGACCCGTACAGTCTAAATGTATTGTATGAAATGGAACTGCTGTCTTTTCTATAGGATATAAAAGTCCTTGCTTGGGCCCTGAGTGTCCTTTTCGTTCGACACAGATTAAGCAATGAGTTAAATATCTTTTAACAAACAAAGCCATATTTGGAAACCAAAAGTTTTCTCTAATTTTATGTATAGTTTTTTCGTATCCTACATGGCAATTTTCGTCATGAAATAGTTTAAGAATACTAAGTCGATGACCTTTTGGTATATACAATTTTGGTTCAGAATCAGGTTCAGTTTTATAATAAAGTAAATTATTTCTAATAATGTATTGATTTGAATCTAATTCACCAGCCTGTGCTCGATCAATAAGGGTTTGTGTTTCAACGTCATTTTGCTGGGCAATATCTAACCAAGATCGGCCAGTGTTAGCGGGAAGGACATTAGAACCAGAAGAAGAAGCCAGCCGAGATTCATTTATGACATTAATTGTACGTATTGTTAGATCAGAATTCACAGGGTTGCGGCTAAGAAAGTCAACGTGATTAATATACTTTCCCTTTTTGTATATAATTTCAAAATTAAAATCTTGTAGAAATGTCCACCAACGGGCCACTCTTGGTGAAAGATCCCTTTTATTTGCTGTGGATTTAATTGAATTACAATCAGTTATAAGTTTAAAAGGTATGCCAAGTAAATACACTCTAAAATGTTTTAGAGCGTTATAAATAGCTAAAGTTTCTAGATCGTAAGAGCAATATTTTGATTCGGCTGGGGAAGTTTTTTTACTATAGTAAGCTATTACTTTATTTACATTATTAACTTTTTGTAATAAAATTGCTCCATAACCTAAAGCACTTGCATCAGTATGCAACTCAGTGTGTAATTCTGGATTAAATATAGTTAACAAAGGTTTAGATACCAGACAATCAATAACATAATTCCTCGCAGCATTTTGTTCAACACTCCACTCCCATTTCACATTATTTTTTGTTAATTTTGTAATACAAGCTGTACGAGCAGCAAAGTTAGGAATAAACTTGCGGAAATAACTGGCTAAGCCCATAAACTGCCTAACCTGCTTAACATTTTTTGGAGCAGGGGCGTTAGTCAGTGCTGAAACTTTTACTTCGCTAGGTCTAACTCCTTCGCTGGATATGTTTCTGCCCAAATATTCAATATTATCTACAAAAAAACTACATTTTTTCACATTAATTGTAAAACCAGCGTTACTAAGAGATTCAATAGTTTGTTCTAAATAATGAACACCTTCCTCTATGTTAGAAAACGGTATAAGGATGTCATCAATGTACACGAGAAGGAATTTTAGGTGTTGAATCGCTTTATTTATTGCTTTTTGGAATACAGACGGTCCATTACAAATACCAAAAGGCATTTTCAAAAACTCGTAATGTCCGTCCGGTGTAATGAAGGCAGTATACTTGACAGAGTCTGCTGCTACTGGAACCTGATAAAAACCATTTTTCATATCTATAGATATATAATACTTTGCATTACCTAACCTGTCAATTTGATCTTCAATCAAAGGTAGGGGGTAACGATCTTTTTCTATAATTTTATTTAGAGCTCTAAAATCAACACACATTCTGTCACCACCATCCTTCTTTTTCACTAAGAGGACGGGACTGGCAAAATGGGAATCGCTCTCTCTAATAATGTTTTTGTTCAAAAGATCCGTAATAATATTATTAACTTTCTCTCTTTCGATTGGGGCCAGCCTATAAGGTCGATAGTACACAATGTCATCTTTTTTCAAACGTATATTTAACTCACCAGTTTGTACATCACCAGTTTTATTTAAAATATTTGAATGTTTTTGAAAAATAGACATAACTGTATTTTTAAGATCGCTGGGTAAATGATTAAGCCTAGAAGACAATTCCAAAAATTCTGTCGTTAAATGATCGGCCTGTACTACGTTCAAATTGAATTGGGCACCAAATATTACTTTTCGTGACAACCTACTACCATTGCCATCCGAAATAATTTCAATATCGGGGTACTCAATGATGTTTCTACCTATAAGAAGATCAAAAGAAAAATCATAATCTCTAACAACATAAAAATCAAGATCTACACAAACATCATTATTTCTAATTGGAATTGTTACTAAGCCAAAAACATGCAAACTGCCTTGTCCTATACCTTGAAGCTGTAAACTACACGGTGTGAGATGACACCCAATACGTTTTACTATACTTTCCTTTATAATACTACAATCAGCTCCTGTATCTATCAGACATTCAATTCTTAAATCATTAACAAAAACTTGAGTTAATTTTAGATTCGCTTTTCTAAAAAATTAACCTCATTATTACGTGATTTAAAATAACACACCGTATCTGTATGTCCTATTTTTTTACAAATATTACATGTAACTACATTTAATTTAGAGTCTGTTGCGGTGGCAGGTTTAGCTTCAGTTTTTTTATTTAAAGGACAATAATAACTTATGTGACCCAGAGTGCCACATGAAAAGCATTTTTTTTCATTGTTATTTAATTTAACACGTTTTGATACATTAGGTGCAGAAAAGATTTTCTCGCTTTGCTCAAACTGTCTCTTTTTCGTACCCTTGACATATGCGGAAAATAAAGATATTAGCCCAGAGGTGGTTGTAACACTGCTATTGAAAGAAGCCATCTTAACATTGACGTCTGCAATGCCTCCACACACTAGTTCGATTAATTGACTATCACTAAAAGCTATCTTAGTATTGCGTAATAACTTAATTTTTTCTCTAGCGTATTCACAATAAGAATCGGCAGAGTCGGAAGAATACAAAACAGCCTTAGTTAGTTTTTCAGTAAGATTTTTTTTTTCCGGGTATAAGTCAGTTAAATCACATTGAAAATTTTCCCATGTTCTACCATTTGTGGGTTCCCATGCTTGGAACCAAGATAATGCAGAGCCTCTAAGGGCCGTACCGGCTTTAGCAACTGTTGTGATGCTGCTCCACTTGAATTCCTTTGCAAGTGTCTCGATATTCTTGCACCAGGAGTCAGCTCCAGTGTCACACGTTGCTGGATCAAATAGTGGCAGTGCCACATCATCATCACGCTGGCGGCTGGCTGTAGCAGCTTCGCGAATTGCAGTTAGAAGATTAGTCAGCAAGGCAGTATCCATTTTCTGAAAATATAAAATAAATATTATAATGGTTTTAATACGTATAAACTTAATGCGTTATACCTATAATGTTTGATTATACGTTGCAATGGAACACAAATTTACTCTTAACAGAATATATTTAATAGTTTTTTGCAAAACACCACGACAGGAGAGTAGCTCCCGCCACGTGCTATCCTGCAAAAACAAATGCAAAGCAATACTATCGGAGTGTAGCTCCGACCACGTATCGATTTACAGCACTAAACCACATTACAATATCTTTGCAAAACATCACGACAGGAGAGTAGCTCCTGCCACGTGCTGTTCCACAAAATTAGATGCAAAGCAATACTATCGGAGAGTAGCTCCGATCAAGTATCGATTTACAAATTGATACCAAATATCACCGAGTAAATTTAAAAAGTTAAAAATATAAATGCACCAATTCAATTTTAATCTTAGATTTAGATAAATAACGTAATGCTTACCTTCAAAACGTGTCCACTTATGTGGGTATTTACGTGAGATCCCACTTCTGATGTGAGATTTTACAATGCTAGGTATTTATTACAGAAAGGCTGCTACCGAGTATTTAATTATTTAATTGAATAGGATCTTACTATTTTACTAGATTACTTTAAAAAAACTAATTAAATTGTATCAAACTAACAAGTCTGATAATCTTCAGACTTCATGTGATTACTTTAATGAATAAGGTGAGCCATTTAGATTCTAAGAGTAAAAGTCAATATTATTGCTATGATTATATTTCTTGTTATTTTATAAATAACACTACAAAGATTAATTCTAACAATTCACTTTAGCTAAGCTTTTTAAATACAATATAATAGATTCATTTATAAAAGCAGTAGCTATGATATTGCAACATAGTAAAGCATAATAACGATATATAATTTCTAAGCACATAAAACACTACAAAGATTAATTCCAACAATTTATTTTAGCTAAGCTTTTTAAATACAATATAATAGATTCATTTATAAAAGCAGTAGCTATGATATTGCAACATAGTAAAGCATAATAACGATATATAATTTCTAAGCACATAATACATAATAAAAAGTATTATAACAGTTCACACTTAACTTATTTGGGAGATCTGCTTCGTTTGAATGCCGACGAACAACTGCCCGGGCAAGGAAGGGACGGCGCTTTTATAGGCAGTGACAAACAAGTGTGACTCATAGCGCGTCGAATCACCTGATTTGCATCGGAGTATTTTAACGTAAATTGATCATACAAATAACGCCAAATTGATTACATAAATGTTTTAAATAACTAATAATGCAAAATAAACAATTTGTACCTGATTTTCTTAAAATTAAACACTTCTAAACTTATGATTAATTTTAACGCAAATATTGTTGCGAACATTGTTGTTGTTTCCAACTTCTAAACTTATATGAATAAATTATACATCATTAATAATTAATCAGTACAAACAATATGTATTTCCTATCACGCGCCTAACGCGCATGACTTCACTAATATAAATATATAATTTACAATTGCATGACAAATTAAAGTAAATAAAATATAAAATAAAATAAAAATAATTATGTCTCAGTAACAACACATACACTAGATCGGATACGGATACACTTTCATCATCATCATCATCATCAGCCTATAAACGTCCCACTGCTGGGCACAGGCCTCCCACGTGAACAATAGCACGTGAGGATATTGGGCCATAACCCACCACGCTGGCCCAATGCGGGTTGCGCAATGCGGATACACTTTGGATCTTTTAATTTTTACCACATCTTTTTGTAACACGTTGTATATAAATTTGTTTTTATTTATGTATCCAATTCCAATCTAATCAAAACAAATCTTTATTGCTAGTGAAAGTATATTTAATTGAATATACTATACATAGAAATTTTAATTTGTTTCACATGTACATATGAAGACATCGTAAACCAACTATATATTAGTTAAATAGTAAATAAATGTTTTTTTTTTCATAAAACTAACAGTACGTACGTAAATTGTACATATCCCACAAAAATATTTGAACAGTTTGTTTTATTGTGTGTTTGAAGGTTAAGTGGAGTATTGTCCTAGACGTTAGGTATTTCATTGTCTTTGTTTTAAATGGTTTTACACATTATTTTAACTTCCTTTTAATAATATTTTGTATCATCATCATCATCATCAGCTCATTTTATGTCCCCACTGCTGAGGCACGAGCCTTCCCTATGGATGGATAGGGAGAACGGGCCATAAACCACCACGCGGGCCCAGTGCGGATTGGTGGTTGTTAACGACTGCTAATGCAGCCGGGACCAACGGTTTAACGTGCCTTCCGAAGCACGGAGGAGCTCGAGATGATAAATTTTTGGTCACCCATCCGATGACCGGCCTTTGCGAAAGTTGCTTAACCTCAGCACTCGCAGACCGGGCGCGTTAACCACTGCGCCATCGAGCTCCACCATTTTTGTATCATGTTGTATCATTTGTATCATGCGTCCCGATACACTGAGAGTGTAGTGTGTCGTGAGCAATTTCGAGTGAACAGAGACTTAGAAACCGGTGGTACGGGCATCGAGCGCAAAAAACGGATTCGCGTATCACTGGTCAGTTTCCTTACTCGTGAATTTTACAGATTCACCAGTTTACTCATTTGACATTTTCTGAATTCGCCAATTTCCTTTTTTGCCAGTATCACTATCAAAAAAATGGGTGAACATAATAATAACAGACAGTGAATTTAATTAATACGTTAGTCTATTCGTCTTGTTACGTTGATCATTTCCAATCTGGTCAAACTTGTCCATATATTCTTTTGGAATAAAATAAAATTATTAACTACTAGTTGTCGCCCGCGACTTCGTTCGCAAAGACTACACTATCCCACAAGAACCTGTTACCGGGATAAAAGTATCCTATATTGTAATTCGGGTCATGGTCTGTCTATGTGCAAAGTTTCATCCAAATCCGTTCAGCCATTTTCACATGATGCGCGGTCAAATAAACAGACAAACAGACAAAAATTCTGAAAACTGTTGGAACGTGTTCTGTTATCGATTCTAAGTATCCCTAGTCAACTTTTTTTCGAATATCTTCCATGTACAGACTTTCGACCCTCTTTAGCTTTATTATATGTATAGATAGATAGATGTATAGATATTCTTGATACGCTCATCTAGTTTTAGTGGCCGTTTTTTCCTGTTACCTTCCTTGACATATATGGAGTGCTGCCATATTTTAAAGTCTACATGTTTCGCTTCTTGCCTCATAACGATTATAAAAAAAGATTTGGTTTTCGCTCAATTTTCATATTGATACGGTTGTGCCACGCCTCAACCACATTGATAGTCCGATGTCGCTCCTCATAGCAGCTGAGACATTCCATATAAGTACCCATCCAAACATTTCAGACGTATGCATTACTTATATTGTTTTTAGCTAGAAATCATTGCAGATTTTTCGAGAATAGTCAGCTACCCTTCCAGGATATAGTGTTACTATTACTGTTACTATCTAGCGTAACAGACGAATAGGTAAACCGTTCGATTAACGAAGCTGACAACGAAACTAGCCGATTGAAAAACTGGCAATGTTCCGAAACTGACATCCTGAAAACTAGCGAAGGAGGAAATTGAAGAATCAGGAAAATGCCTAACTAGCGAAATTGTCAACCTAGCAAAACTGTCTAATGAGTAAACTGGTAAATCAGTAAAATTTACGAGTGAGGAAACTGACCAGTGATACGCGGATCAAAAAACGACTAAGGAAGAGGGTAGATCGTCTTGTCTGCACATAAAAATCTCACCCGCATTAACTTCAGTAACTCCGTGATCATGGCGCATGCAACTGTGCCCAATTATCGGATACTCATAAATAATATACATGGTAAGAATCCCGTTAATAATTCTCTATTGATAGTTTAAAAAGTTAATCTAAATGGCTCAAAAATATAAAATTATCACCTGATGAGTTCTTAGAGCAGCTATGAGTTCTTAGAACATCATCATCACCGGTTCATTTAACGTCCCCACTGCTGGCACGACCCTTCCCTATGGAATATCACAGGGAGAACGGTCCATAAACCACCACGCGAGCCTCATGCGGGTTGATTGATGCAGTCTATGGTGATATGGGAGTGGGATGTTGGTGATGAAAGTAGCATTTTTGTATTGTTAATAATGTGCTGTAAAAGCGAGACACGTGTAGTGACGTAAATATACAAGCGTCTCTTTTTTACCTTACAATAATTCTGCTATGAAAGCTCTAATGGTAAGGCTTCAGGCCATAGCCTACCATACTGAGCCAGTATGGTATGGTGGGGTTTAGCGACTGCGACGTCAACAACTGGGGTCAACGGCTTAACGTGCCTTCTGAAGCTAGGAGGAGCTCGAAATATAATTACATGGTCACCCAATCATTGACTTGGATTAGCAAAAGTTGCTTATCTTGCAAGATCGCACTGCGTCATCCAACTCTAAATGATGAAAAAATGGTAGAGAATTGTTTATCAACCTTTACATTGGTTAAACGATTTTTTTTACTTCACTGTTTTGAATATAGGTACAAAAAATGTTTGTAATCTCAGCAATGGACCATGTCGGCGTTAGCAATTGCGTTATTTACGACTTCACATTGCTAAATAATTATCGTTGCAAATGTAACAGTTTTACAGCCTTTCAAGTCGAAATATTGTATCGATATTGTTTTCTAAAGTTGTTTTTTTTTCACAGAAAAGGTACTTAAAAACTACCTACTTATATTATATTTAAAACATTTTTAAAACTTTTTTTAAAATAAATACATACATAGGCGCGTAAACAACATTTATAACAGCTATTAATTAAGTTTAATCGAAAAATCGATTACTTATTACTAGCTGACCCGGCGGACTTCGTACCGCATTTTTTTTAATATAGCCTATTTTACTCAGCGCTAATGTAGCATTCTAATGATGAATTTTCTTTAAAATCGGTCCAGTAGTCTTTGAGTTTATTCGTAGCAAACATACATACATACAAAAATACAAAGGTTTCCTCTTTGTAATATTAGTATAGATTAGTATAGATTGTTATATTATTAAAGGCATTATTTTTAGAAACAGCTGAAGATCGATCTGTGGTATGCATTAGAAGAGGCCTAAGTCCAGCAGTGGACTGGTGGTGGTAAAAGATTCCTCATCACCAGCTCATTTTCGTGTCCCCACTGCTGCATAATAAGTCTTACCTATGGATATGAAAACACAAGGAAATAGGGCCATAAACAACCACGTGGGCTCAGCTCGGTAGCCGGCACCAATGGCTTTATGTGCCTTCCGAAGCACAGAGGAGCTCATGATGATACATTTGTTGTCAATCATCTGATGACAGGCCTTAGCAAAAGATTCTTAACTGCAGCAATCGCAGACCGAGCGCTATAGACACATGTGATCGAGCTCCTTAAACAAAGTGTGTGTCTTTCCGCTCGCTTTCTATATAAGCAATTTGTGGGAGTGATTTCGTGAAATGAGACGGAAGTATGTGTAACAGTGTAACAAGTATGTAACTGGAAGTCGGGGAAGCTTGTGGGAGTTATTTCGTGAAATGTGTAACAGTGTAACTGTGTAACAGGAAGTCGGGGAAGCGCGCAAACGCGCGCCATTTTGTAAATTTAAGATCGATATTACGAACATGACATCTTATTATTATATTATGACATATTGTGTCATTTGACTTTCAAAGGTCATTTTGATATGTCAAATGTCTTCTAATGATTATTTACTGCATTTATTTTATATTTATAAAATGATGTTATACCCCTGACCCATTTTTTTCAGAATATAATGTTAAAATTGCTTATTACTAAGGCGAGATATCAAATGTCACACATCATACCTAAGGCTCGCTCGTTTTTTTTTATCAATTTCAATAAGTGTACACCGCTGCTATAGTCGTTTTATACGTTTAGACAAATAGATACAAAGAAGAACATTTACAAAGTATTTCACATAATGCGTTTTGTTAGTAGGTATTAAAAAAAAAGAGTTATATGTGAAAACACATTCTACTCAAACCTACGAAATCCTATATAAAATGTAAATTGTGAAACATAACATCCGTTAGCATATTATTATACGTTTCTTCTCCTTTCTCGATTTAATTGATTGTGTACCCTAAAAGGTCCATGTCCAATTTGGCCAAAAGGATGAAGATTATGGTTTTATCTATACCTATCTATACTATTATTAAAGAGGTACCTAACGTTTGTGATTTTGTTTGTTTGTATCTCGGGACTAATCTCTGAAACTACTGGTCCAATTGCAAAAATTCATTCACTGATAGAATACTTGTGGGTAACATAGACTAAAAAAAAAATATTAAAAAAAATTTCTTTTTAAAATCTCAAATCCACGTAGACGAAGTCGCAGGTAAAATGCTAGTAACAAATATATTGAGATATTTATGTAATAAGTATATGTCTTTTATAAGTGTTATTATATTAATGATCATTATTGCACTACTATGACAAAATCGAATCTTAAATTTTTAAATTGCCGAATTCCTTAAAAATGTTACAGGGAAATATTTTTAAGAAAAAATTAAAATCATGGCTACTTATATAATAAGGGGTTTTATAATTCAAATGAATATTTCATGAATTTGAATTGATATTGGTGGACATTAATTATAATTGAATTGTAATAGGTATATTGTTAATTACCTAATTAATGAATTATTTATTAATAAAATTGTAAATTAAGATTAATTAATTTTTAATATTTTGTAAAATTAAAATATATGCATTGTATTTCTGTAAAGTTAATTATTGTCTAGCAAGTACCTAAATGTCTTATAAAATAAATATTGTATGTCCGAAATGGGCACACTGTTGTGTCCAAAAATACTCTTAAGACCTTATATGTACACAGTGAACAATAAACACTTATTCTATTCTATTCTAAAAAAATAAGAAAATTTGTACCTTAAACTTTGTACCCTATTCAAAAAGAAAAAAAAAATAGGAATTAATTCACGTTTTGTAAAGGTGTGTCATTACAAGGATAATGTGTTTTTTTTAAAGTCTTCTTTTAATGTTTAGCGTTCGCGTAAACTTTAGTAAAACGATGTATCACAGTGGCCCCAGTGTTCAACACAGTAACCCAAAGATCGACACCAGTTTTGTCTCCAAAAACTAGTATAAAATGTCATTTAAGTAATTCTATGTGACCTAGGAAGCAGGTGATCTGTATAAAATTGTTGCTTATGTCAAAATTTAATTGGTGAATGCTGATCCCAATTTATTAATTACTAGCTGACCTGGCGCACTTAGTTTTTTTTAAAATATAGCCTATGTTACTCAGCGATAATGTAGCATTCTAATGGTGAAAGAATTTTTTAAATCGATCCAGTAGTTTTTGAGTTTGTTCGTTGCAAACATACATACATACAAAAATACAAAGGTTTCCTTTTTATAATGTTAGTATAGACTAGCTGACCCGGCGGCCATAGTTAAAAAAAAAAATAGCCTATGTTACTCAGCGCTAATGTAGTATTCTAATGGTGAAAGAATTTTTTAAATCGATCTAGTAGTTTTTGAGTTTATTCGTTGCAAACATACATACATACAAAAATACAACGCTTTCCTCATTATAATATAAGTATAGATAGACTAAAGGAAAAGTATTGATCACTGGTTACTGTCAAACAATCGTATACAAAAAAACTTACATTTCTGTTCCTTACTTAAATTAACACTAAAAAATAATTTAATTGTTTAATTTTAATTACAAATTGTTAAGACTGTTGCCTCCACGACGGCCGCGTTATTACTAGTGCCAGACAGTCCGCGTGACCTTTATTAGAGATTTACTATCGAGAATTAATCTTTCGAGGCGATAGTTGAAACTATTCGTATGCTTATTAAGATAATCAAGCCGTGTTTTGCATATGTGCTAATGGTTTTTTCTATTACGATTGTGGGTTAACGATCGCGAATGTTAAGGAGTTTTTGTAATGGTTGGTACCTGAATGGGTGATCAATTTTAATTTCACCGTGACATATTAAGCCGTTTGCCATTTGCTGTGATGTAGCCAGTGCCTCAGTAGCTGAGGGTTCCGGGTTAAGTGCACTTCCACCCTTGGCCTTATTTATTTATTAATTAAGGCTTTTTTTTTTTTATATTTTTTGTGTTTTTTACATGTTGTGGTTGTCTTCTATATTTTTTGTGTTTATTGTAATGGAAAGTGTCCTTGCTATGATAGGGCATATTCCAATATTTTTGACGATGTAAAGGAGAAAGAGCTGGATACTTGCTGAGTTTCTTGCCGGTTCTTTTCAGTACAAGATCTCCCGCCCAGAGTAGACTTACGAACCGATGATAGCATAGTGACATTCATAAGAGCTATTTGTAGCCTAAACTAAATAAATGTTTTTTTTAATCTTACAAAACAAGATACAGTCTAAGCATGCTTAATTTGTATTACATTTTTACATTAAACTAAACCGTAATTCTTAAGATGTAGGCACAATAAGATTTAAGTAGATATACAGGTACTAAAAACCGGCCAAGTGCGTGTCGGACTACGCGCAGTGTAGGGTTCCGTAACCCGTCTCAATAATGCGGACTCTGAGAAGAGGGCTTTTATGAACATTTATTTAACGATGGCTCATATACTTAAATGTAGATCTATACTACCGGTTTCACACACCTGAACGTATCACGTATCACGAATCTAAACAACCATTTGGCTGGCAATGGGGGGGACACTTGACTCTAACAAAATTTGGTACTTTAAAGCTTAATAGTTCACGAACGGATGCCTTAATCAAAAAACTGTTTCCACAGTCCCACAATATTTTTGAAATCTCTATCCAACGACACCTCACACTATAGGGTAGACAAGAAAAAAAAATTACATCCCCACTTCACGTGTAGGGGGTAACCTAATGAAAAAATAATTTTCCTAATTTTACTTCACCACTTTGTCGGCGTGATTAATATGTATATCCATGCCAAATTACAGCTTTCTAGTACTAAGAGTCTATGAGCTAGGCTGGGGACAGACAGACAGACAAACATGGCGAAACTATAAGGGTTCCTTGTTGACTACGGAACCCTAAAAATGAGGTTTAATACAGTACTATATCTTCTAGGTTTGTACTAGTCTTCATCATCGTCATCATCGTCAGCTCATTTTTTATGTGCCCACTGGACCAACGACTTAACGTGGATTCCGCATCACGGAGGAACTCGAGATGACAAATTTTATGGTCACCCATCCGCTGACCGGCCTTTGCGAAAGTTGCTTAACCTCAGCACTCGCAGACCGGGCGCGTTAATCACTGCGCCATCGAGTTCCTCGATACTAGTCTTAAAAATGTTAAAATGTTTAAATTAAATCAAAATGTATTCAAAGATATTCAAACTAGGGCAGCTTGAACTTCTTTTTTAGACTTGTATTCTTATTCTTATCATCAAGGTTAAGTGCTGTAAGAAATAATAAAATAACAAACGAGGCAAAAGGCTGAACCCGCCCTCCAAAGCAGGAGATGCTATGTGGTATTGTAATTTGTGCACCCATCAGGTAAATCGGCTTTTTCGTAACCGCCCATCAGCTTCATCATCAACATTACCAGCTCATTTTATGTCACTACCAGGGCTTTTTACTGTTACCAAATTCCCACTATAAGTACCGGTAAGTAACGTTATTTCTATAAACGTAATTTGGTACCGAAATATTAGGTGAAGGTCGCGGGATGCCGCTGGATGCGAGCAGCACAAAACCGGTCGTTGTGGAGATCCTTGGGGGAGGCCTTTGTCCAGCAGTGGACGTCTTTTGGCTGAGATGATGATGATGATAATATTAGGTCCTTACCTATTAAATTGACGTTTTGTATGAAGATTTTTTATAAAATTATATTTTTCATACTAACGTTTTTTTTAATTTTCTTAGCACCTATTTATGTTAACACTATAAACATAGTAGATTAGTGTGTTTGTTTCACTAGCTAAATATAGCATACATTAAAAAGAAAAAAAATCAAATGTCTTCAAAGCTACAATGAAAACAAAAGGTCAATTCCGTGAACAAAAAAAGAAGTCAATTAAAAAATAATAATTGGGTGATAAAGACACAAAATGAATAATCATTGTTATTACTGAAGCTTAAGTAACATAGTCCTAATTAAAGGTGTATAATAATATTAACAACCGGTATTGAATTTTTACTTTTATTTTTTAAGTGTTAATACAAATATTTAACCGGTATTGACATTTAGAAGTATTACACTTATTAATAAGTAAGAAAAAAAAACGCCAATTTCATAAGTAAGGACCCAATATATAATGCAAGTTATCTAGAAAAGCATCTGTAGCTACTTTTTTCGTTAAATATTGCGCTTTAGCTAATTCGTGTAGAGCGGTTAGTTAATTTACCAGTAAAAATGCCACTCAGGCAGCGAAAACAAGCTTATCGTTACTTTTTTTACCGGTATCTTCGTTTGACAGGAGTATACCACTTTTTTAACGGCATTCAAAGCCCTGGTCCCCACTGCTGGGGCACGAGCCTTCCCTATGGATGGATAGGGAGACGGGCCATAAACCACCACGCGGGCCCAGTGCGGTGCGGTGGTTAATGCAGCCTTTAACTTTACGTGCTTTATCGGGTTAAATATATTTAATTTCAGAAGTTGAAAACCTTTTCAACATTGGTTTTCTGAATGTCATGGTACGAAGTTTCCAAAGCATTAGGTACTTAATTAATTATTGAAAATAATATTGATATATGTAAGTACCTAGTAATACATGGAGTAAAGAAGTAATCGCTTTAAACCGATAAGATCGAAAAAAATAAGTTATTTTTTAATAGTCTAAAATTCAATGATAATTTTTATGGTGTTGCAAAGTTGCCATAAAAATATTATCTATCTATAGTAGGTACTATTTTTGGCCTTTTATTTTTTAAAGTACCTTATGCATACTTATAACTAGTAAGCGGACCCGAAATTTCCGAAATACGGTACAGTAAGTAATTACCTACTATATTTTATAGTACGGTTGACATGGTACGGTATTCGTAGTCTAAGGTACAGAACTAACGGAAGTACTCAATAAAATTATTTATTATGCCTAATTATGAGGAGCTCGATTGCCGAAATTAAGCAACTTTCACATAGGCCGGCCATTAGATGGGTGACCAAAATTGATCGATTCGAGCTCCGTGCTTCGAAAGGCATGTAAAGCCGTTAGTGCAGGCTGCATTAGCAATCGTTACCAACCAACAATCCACACTGGGTCTGAGGGGTGGTTCTCCTTATCCATCCATAGGGAAGGCTCGTGACCCAGCAGTGGGGTCATAACATGGGCTGATAAATTATGATCACAGCATGACACAATCAGACATAATAAAACCTACATCTATCACATTACTATTTTTATGTACTTTTCGTACTTGTAAACGCTTTATTTTAAGTATGAGCTAAAACTGAAAACAATAAATAGGTAATACCTATCTATAGGAATGAAATCGTAAGAATTCTACTGTTTCATACAACCTACTTGGGTTCTTGCAGCTACTCAAGTGCTTTTAGTCAGAACTAATCACGTGCTTGCTCTATTCGTTGCTAGTGTCACACGCTACAGATAGATGGCGCTTATACCACTTTTAAACTTAAATATTTATAACAAATCTTTAATAGGTATTTTACGGTGTTATTACTATGCAAAATAACGCAAATTTTAAAATTTAATTCTATACACTATTTTAAGACACAAATCAGCGTTATAAAGTATTTAAATGCGTTTATTATCCACATTAAAATATTCTATTAACCATGTGGTTACAGATTAATAAAATTGTTAATTATGTAGGTTAAAGATAAAAAAAATTAAGGAAGCTGAAATGTAAGCCGTTATTACCGGTTCGGTGTAGAATTGAACTTGTTTATTATCAGTTTTATTACACAATGCTCAGTTAAAATGTACTTATAGCCATTTTTGGCGATAACACATTGAGTATGTTACAATAACAGTAGTTTATTTAGATAATTGTGTTATTTTTGTATTTTAATATCTATTTAGGGGAGACGCGTTCAAAGTGTCTAATGCAAGTTTTATTTGCTATAGCATTGAAGTAGCGCCTTCTGGTGACGAACGACGGGAGTTAAAATTTTTTCTCGTGTTTGATAGCAATATAACTAGCATCCTGATAGAAATTGTAATACCAGACAGACCAGGACTAAGCTATGTATAGTATTTTGTAAAACGTTAAGGGTTGATTCGACCAAGCGAGAGTAACTTTTATTCTTAGATTAAATCGTCAATTATTCGAGAGTAAATCAAAATTTTGTTTTACCACGCACTATTCTCGGAGTAGCTTGCTCATTCGGGAATAGTCACTACACCACCGTCCAGCGTGGAATAACAGAGATAATCCGAGAGTATTTTCATGGCGTCCGCGTACCACATGACATTGACATTCGACTCTGACAGCTACAGTTATGCTATAGGCGACAAAATAGAGTTGTCAGGACTTTGCTTTTTAAATAGTTTGTTTGTAGAACAATGGCCATTGGCCGGATAATACGTCCATTCACCATTCACATGCTATTCACTCAATAATGAAGAATAACAATTCTAAGAGTAACTAATCTGTGGATTGCGTGGACAAATGACCATTTCTTTACTCGAGAATAAAATCGTAGAATAGATATATTCTTGGTGTAGTTAATCTCGTATAAATTCAAGTTTGGTCGAATCCACCCTACTAAGTGCCTTACAAATAAACAAAGAATAAGCTCCGAATAGTTATTCCATTATTTGTTACTGTCATGTAAACGTCATTTCAAATTAGAGTAAACGAGACAAAACCCGGAATAACTATTCGGACATTATTATTTGTTTATTTGTAAGGCACTATAAGTTAATAAAAATGAAAAACAACGGGTTGCACTCTGGGAGTGCCGGCAGAAGTGAAAACTTGAATATTAACGTTGTGCATTTTTGATATTTTGGAATGGTTAGGGAATAATTTTGCACGAATTGCTTTAATTATCAGTATAAAAGTACTCTCATTTATGTGGTAGAATACAATATTTATTTATTGGGCTATCGTACACAAACATGACAATTTATATTACATTAAAAAGTTATATTAAGTTATATTAAAAATTTATATTACGCCGCGCCAGCTGTCTACTCTCCATCCGTCTTACGAATTTTCGATCAGGTCACGTGTCCTGACGCGAGTTTAACATTTTTTACCCATTCCTCTACTCTCCATCCGTCTTACGAATTTTCGATCAGGTCACATGTCCTGACGCGAGTTTAACAACGCCGCTAAAGAAGTTTTCACTTCAAAAATAAGGTAAATAGCATATTACCGTCCCACTGCTGGGCAAAAGCCTCCATCATTAAAATCAAGTCATCACTACAATTGATGGGTACAAAACACATTAAACCCAGGGCCACCGAGGCGTTAATAAAGTTAAAAAATATATTATTAATTTAAAAGGTCCCTAGGCGCTGCACGTCCCCCCCCCCCTCCTTCCTATCTTGTCGTCTAGGGGATGAAACTATGGGCCCCTATCTTCTAGTCTAGGCTAAAACATATTTTTTTAATATTCAATTATTTATTAAATGTACTTTCAATTTTTTTTGCCCTAAACGACACGGCATCCATTGCCTTTTTTTGCCTGTAGGTAAATCCGGTACTACCTGCGTCTCATCAGATAAGCTGTATGAAACTTAAAAATAGGCTATCTAGGACTTTTTATATATGCTATCTGAGACTTAAATTGGCTATCTAGACTTTTCGGATAGGTACGCTATCTGAAACTTACAGATAGGAAATCTGGGACTCTTCAGATAGGCTATCTGACACTTTTCAGATAGGCTATCTGAGATATTTTAGATAAGCTGAGTATGTATTTCAGACAGGCTATCTAAGACTTTTCAGATAGGCTATCTGAGACTTTTCAGATAGGCTAACTGAGTCTTTCCCGAATAATAGAACCTTGAGGTACTCCTATATCAGTAGCTTCTACAACTGAACTGTCCAATCTGCATTTTATTATGCAGGTATGACTTCATCATGTTTAATTCGATACCCTGGAAACCATAATATTCCAGTTTCAAAACAAGGATGTCATAGGCTGAGGCAGTAAGGATATCTGAGATTCATCAGATAGGCTATATGAGACTCACCAGTTAGGCGATCTGAGACACATTAGAGGCTATCACCAGGTCACTAATTATAGGTGATCGATTTTTAAAATATCTTGATCTGCTCCGATTGAGTATTATGTTATCCAACTCTTAGGCAAACGTCTCCATTATTAAAATCAAGTCACCGTTTACTTACCTAAGTATACATTATGTTATTAATATAATCCTTATTGTGAAACTGTTTGTTAACCCCAATAAATGGAAAAAAAAAGTCACCGCCTCTGTGGTCTAGTGGTTAGACCACTGGTGTAGACCCAGAGGTCCCGGGATCGATTCCCAGCGAGGAGTACATGTTTGTGTTGTCGGTGTGGTTGGTGGTCCGTCATAACATCAATGTTTGCATTGCAGCATTGTTGTGTTCCGGCAGCTAGAGATAAGATAGCCAATGATAAATATAAAAAAAACTACTGTTTGTTGATGGACATGGTCAGGTTGGAATGGGCAAACTTTTTCATTCCCGTGACAATATTTACTAACAAAATCTATGGCGGGCCAGGCCAGGCCAATTTTTTGCTGTATTTTTTCAATTAATAACAACATTTTTTTTCAATTAATAATAACATTTTTCATTGCTGAAAAAAAAAATCCACGAGCAGGATTTGAACCTGCACCCTTCTGACATACCGGGTCAGGTGCTCCTGTTCTCCTGTTGTGCAAATCCCGCTCGTGGAAATTTTTTCAACATTTGTGTTTTTGTAATTTGTTTGCAACAAAATTTGCGTTAAAAATTATTTGAACATTTTATAAATAGCTTGCTTACTTCTTAACTGATCTTCAATATTTGTAAAAATATTATGATCGGATGTTAGTGACGGAAGTTGTTGACATTGAATGGGGGCGCCTTTGGCTTGCAAAGTAAAAAGTGTTGAATAATTTCGGCGGGCTGGTTAGAACCACGATAGCTCAATTGGAAGAGCACCTGACCCGGTATGTCAGAAGGGTGCAGGTTCAAATCCTGCTCGTGGAAATTTTTTCAACATTTGTGTTTTTGTAATCTGTTCGCAACAAAATTTGCGTTAAAAATTATTTGAACACAAAAATGTACAAAATATAAAAACAAAAATAGCAGCCTTATGTATCAAAAATAGAATAGATTGATTAAAAAAATTATAGGCTGTATATTCCGAATCCCTTACTCTATTATTAAATACGTAACATACATTCAACAAAATTTAAAATAGTAGTGCTTTAAAATACGTAGGTAATGAAAAAAAATAACAAATGGACTAGTCGCCACTACGATTTTCAAATCTTTTTTCAGGGTTCCATCATCAGATCTTGACCTGATGACCATGGGACTACCTGGGAAGTATACCCTTTCAAATGAAAAAAGAATTTTCCAAATCGGTTCAGACGTCTTCGAGTAATCGGGTAACATATATAAATAACTGTGTAAAGTAAATAATCCAAAATAAATACAAGTTAATATTGGCAAGTTCAAATACACAACTCCTTAACCGTCAGGAATTGTACCTTCCATCATCAGCTTACCTGAATCACTTTATAGTACACAACTAGCCTTCTATACGTCCCTATAATATTTTAAGAATAATCCTCTAACTTCTAATCGTTGAGGAGTTGTGTCTCCCATCATCACCAGATCAGCAATATCATCAGATGATGACTACAAGAAGCAAATATATGATTATTATTAGAAATTATATGAAATACATAGGTACGTGCCTGTTAAATTTGAGGGTTTCCCTCTATTTCCCTGGGATTCTATCATCAGATCCTGACTTGGTGGCAATGGGACCACCTCGGAAGTATGCTCTTTCAAATAAAAAAAGAGTTTTTGAAATCGGTTCACAAATGACGGAGAAATCGCTGGACATACATAAAACATAGAACGAACTAAACGCGTCGAACATACGAGTAGAACATCCTCCTTTTTCGAAGTCGATTAAAAACGAAGTGACAATGACTGACAAAATGGTTATCGTTTTAGCAAAATTTTTACAAAGAAAACACACGAATCCTTATAATATTGAATTTACTTTATGAATGACGATGAAAAATATGTCGAGCACTGGGCTTGAAGTGCCGAACACTGGTGCACTACCCTAGGTAGATTTAAGGCTAAAAATCAGTGTAAAAATCAACATTAAAAAAATCAATTACCTTTACCCCGGCGAAAACCACTGGCTTCTTTCAAAAACGTTGAAACATAAATAACAATTTAATAATGAATTACCCTTTCACATGAATGAATTACTCTTCACAAGTCTTTACAAACAGTTGATGTCTGCATCATTTCGAACACTTCATGAATGCAAATTAATAATGACAAATTCATTGATGAAACCACTGCCGCTGAACAATCGCACAATGACTTTGTTTTAAGAGCTCGGTTTACACAGAATAAGTTTGTACAGAAGTAGGTAGTAAGTAGGAGGCTTCAGGGAATCACCGGCGATTTCGATATTAATCGTGACACGAAATACACTATTGAATATAAAGCAAATGTTGCATTAACTACTTACAATTTTTAATTGTTAGGGCATATGGTATATATCCGGTCAACCGTACCACGACCCGGTCAACCCGAGCCGAGGTCCTAGCCTCAAGGCGACCTCGGATTGTTCCGCTCCAGATCCAAACCGAACCCCTCAAAGAATCTAGAAGGAGACACGCACTAGTCGGTGATGCCACTAAAGGTGTTTCGTCTCACACAGTAATCATAAGTGTCTGGTATTAAACATTTAAGGATTATAACTTTTTCCAAACCTTTTTGTAATTGACTGTACATGACTACCTCACATTTTAACTGTTGTGCGAGTTGACGACACAAATAATAGGTAAAATCAAAAGGTGCCATCTCGCACATCTGTGCGAGTTTAAAGTGTGCGAGTTGACGAATAATTCGCTTGAGGAATGCGGGACGCTGAAAGTGCCACGTGATGCAATCACGTCTGTTGTTCTCCCGAATATTGACGAGCTTGACGACCTCAAGTGGTTTGCACGTCGGACTTTGGGCGGCGCTAACTCTGAGGTCCCTGGTTCGATTCCCGGTCGGGTCAATGTCAAAAACGAACTTTTCAATATTGTGCCGGGTCTGGGTGGTTGTGGTGCCTGTCCGTCACTGTTTCTAATTTCTATAAAACTAGTACTAGCTACTTATCTTGGGATCAAAACAATGTTCTGATTTATTTTTATTTAAGTTATTGCCGAAATCACTGTAAGCAATGCGGCTATGTGTTCCAAAATTCAAAATTAAAAATCTTTTATTCATTTTTATTTTTTTATTTTAAGTGCTAATTGGTGCATTTAAGCTGAATTAAATATTTATAAAATATATTAAAAAAATTTTTATTCAGTTTAGGCTACAAATAGCTCTTATGAACGTCATTATGCCATCGGTTCGTAAGTCTACTCTGGGCGGGAGACCTTGTACTGAGAAGAACCGGCAGGAAACTCAGCAAGAGCATTTCTTTTCCTTTATAACATCAAAATATTGAAAAATGCCCTATCATAAAAGGACACGTTCCATTACAAATAAAAACAAAAAATTAAATATAAATAAGACTCACAACATTAAAAAAAAAACAAAAGAGAAAAGATATACTTATGTAAGTTTGCAAATTTACATCACTTACTAGTTTAAATTTTCACAATGTCATACAGTGCTAATAAAAGTCAAAAACTGTCTAAAAAAAAACAAAGTTAAACTACAGTTAATAATAATAAAAATAAGATAAGTATGCAAGAGCAGACCAGCCTTCACAGGCGGCACCCATTCACGAGTATGACATATGAATCAGCCATCGCTTCACTCAACCATATCTCATGGAACGTAACGACCCGACGCACATGCCATCACTGCAGAGACAATAAAGAGAGCATGCCACACTCAAGCTAAGTGTGCGTGCTGTATCGACCCGTCATTCTGTACCAATTTATTCTGTGCAGGTATAGTTGGAATTCCCACGTGGTATTTGTCAACTACGCGAGACGGTTTGACGTCATTCATTTGTAGTTTTCTCTTTTCTAAAACATTTTTTTTTCTTTTTTATTCCTTATGGGTAATCACTTGGCCTGATGTTAAGTGATGATAAGGCAATGAATAGGGTGGAAACGCACTTCACCCGGAATCCCCAACTGAGGCACTGGCTATCTTATCTCACTGTCGGATTAGATTGATGTTATAGCGAAATATTTAGATGAGATGTGGTAGCTAAAAAGCTATCCGGATGGTCCTAAAACAAGCGCTACCAACTAATCCAATCGGTGGCCATCGCGTTTGGGTTACAATCGTAAAAACTAAGTAACTTCCTAGTATTTTTCTTTGATGTATTAAGTAATTAATTACCCTAAATCAAATACATATGCCTACACAATTGCAACTGCGCTACGTTATAGCATAGTAGAATGAAACAAGTAGGGCAACTCGGCCCCCGAGCAAGCGATAATCACCTAAACTTGTAGGGCTGTCGCTTTTAATTAGAACGAGGTAGGTAGGCAGTAGGTACTCACTCACCGTTCTTGTTCGGTAGGTAAAGTAAAGAAAGAAAATTCTGGATGGACAAGATGCTATTAAGCCATCCATAAACACTGCAATATCTCTTGTTTTTTTTTTGTAACCATCGTTGACCTTGATTTACGTTTAACAAATTATAATCTACGTGCGAGCGGCAGCGGCGCCGGCGCAGCGACGAAACACGCAGGCGCGCGCGGCATTACGTACGGCTCAGCCGCGACTGGCGCATCATTAGCATCAATAAACTTTGTCAGTGTGTGCGTGCGACGATGCGTACGGACGGGTTGGCTCGGCTGCGCTCACATACAAGCCGCGCTCGGTGCGTATGTATGAAGATGACATACTTGTTTCATTCTACTATGGTTATAGCGTCAGTTTAGATCGAAAACCGCTTAACTCCATCGGACCTTATTTTCCTGGGGTTGTTCTTAGACCTATTCACGTTTTTCTTGAATTTAAGTAAAAATGTGGTTTTGCGAATTTAAAAGCACAATTAAAACAAAACGATGCGTTCTGAAATTCCGTGTCGAACGATACCAAAAAGTCATCGACCAAAAGTGGAGATAAGAAGTTTTCGATCTAAGCTGACGATTGGTACTCGTATTATAAGAACCACAGCCACATGAGTAATATCCGAACAGAGTCCAAGCTTCCATATAGCGCGCAAAATGTATACCTACTTTGGTAGGGTTGTCACATGACGATAAGATAAATGAAACAAAATATTTTATTTTATTTTTCATAAATTTATTTAACTTTTTATTATTTTTGTTTTTCAATAACTTGTGTTTTTTATTTTATTTTTCAGATTTAGATAAACTCTAGTCTGACATAAAGTCTTTTTTAAATACTGAATTAGTAAACGCTCAAAAGGCAGATCAAATGTACAGTAATTATATACGTTCTAAGATACAAGTGCCAATATTTATAATGTTTGCTTTAAGATCGAAGTGTTCGCGAAACTACGTGAAATAGGCAATATTTTTATATTTCTGACATTGTTCATACACACTGTACAGTAATTAACCATATTATACAGTAAACTACTCTAATTTAAATCAAACATAACAAAATTTCAAATAATTACAATAATTTACGAGCGATGACAGTTCACAACACGAAACAACGCGTGTGATATTCACTGAGATTGTCCGCTGGCTGTGCCGGTGTAAATCCTGTTTGTCCTCTCGCGGTGCGTACGTGAACCCGTCGTCGGTGAGAAGTCACGCACACATAAGCCGTGCTATGTAGTAGTGTTGCTGTGACAGCGCGCTTTAGAAGCTTGGCCTCTGTTCGGGTATTTACTCATGTGCCACAGCGCTGCAACGATAATAAGCTTCTTTTAAAATTTGAAAACTTTCTTCGAATAGAAATAAAAAACAAGCAAAGGAACACCGCCGCTTGCAGTCTAGAAAACCAATCGGTTGGGCTTCTTAATATTCCGCTCAGTCTTATAAGAAACGGATTTTTTTATTCTTTCTTAAGTCTCGAGAATCTGATGCGCACCATCCGTGTTAGTTCAACCCGCGCACCACGCATAAATAAAGTTGTCGAAGCCTTACGACATAGTTATGAGCGGAGCGGAAGCGGGGTAGTTTAAAAAAAATTAATAAAAAAAAAAAAATGTAGTTTAAAAAAATTAAAAATTAAAAATTGTTTTGGTACTTCTTTTTTTGGAGAGAATTTGCTGTAGGCCTCATTTTTTTAGAATTTGGGGGGGGGGGGGGGGGGAGCAGAGGGGAGGGACTTAAAATGTTCCTCAGGCCGTATCATAGACTTCAGAGGGTTTCTAGAGAAATAACATCACGCAAGCGTATCACGTTTACTGCTAGATTCTCCGAACGCTAGAACCCGAAGGCGCCTCTAAAGGCCAGGACCTCGGCTCGGGTTGACTGGGTCGTGGTGGTGGGAAGAAGCGCCCAGGTACATGTCTGTACCTGGTATAGAGTTTTCGTACATTTGTTCTTCGAGTACAGTGTCTTAGGCCTATGCGAGTACATGTTTAGCGTATCATGTGAATGTGTAGTGGCATTTTGAGGATCGGGCTCCCAACCACTACGCTAGCTAAATGGTCAGTCCAACCTGCTTTCCAAAGAACAGAAGAGGCCGAGATAATTTTATTTGGTTGCCAATCAGACCTCTATGAATTTATTCCCACCACCCTACCCTACCCTACCCTGTTATGGGAAAGACAAAACTATTTGAAATTTTAATTTACAACGGTCGTGAAGGTTTTAGAAACTGTAAGTATACGATTTCTTTTTCTCGAGAACAATTATCATCGGAGATCTGGTAATAACCTATTAAAATCGCTGTCGCTTATCAACAAAACCGTTGCGTAACTACCTACTCTGTTTTTCCAATTTGTTGTAAGACTCGCCCGCGTTAGTTGGCCAAGTTTTGAGTAAGCATTTAGCGGAATTGCCCTCATCCACAATGGGATAGGGCAAATTGTGTTATTCTGAACAATTTTCATTTGTTAGCGCACTGCGCAGTGGTTAACGTGCCCCGCCTGCGATTGCTGAGGTTAAGAAATTTTCGCAAAGACCGGTCATCGGATGGGTGATCAAAAATGTATCATTTCGAGCTCCTTCGCGCTTCGGAAGGCACGTAAAGACGTTGTCCCCGGCTGCATTAGCAGTCGTTAACAACCACCAATCCGCACTGGGCCCGCGTGGTGGTTTATGGCCCAATCTCCCTATCCTTCCATAGGGAAGGCTCGTGCCCCAACAGTGGGGACAGAGCTGGTGATGATGGTGATGAAACGTGGTGAGTTAAAATTTTGCCATAAAAAACTTGTGTTATCTAACATGATCGAATGCCAAATCAAACTCGCAATAAGTTCTTAATCCGTGCCCGTAGAGTTCAATTTGTACTGATATCGTCCAGCTGTACTACACAACTCGATGACGGAATCGCATTACACAATTCGATTCCAGCGATGCCGATTCCAGTGATCTCGATTTCCTATAGCGTTTCCATTAATTCAAAACTAACTATTCTTGTTTCTTTAGTGTTGTAGTGTGTTGATATATTTGTATTTAAAATTAGGTATTTCAAAATAAATTGGCGAAATATATATAAAAATAGTTATTGCAAATAATAATAGTTAATAAGATTTGTATCATTAATAACTGTAATTTTGATGTATTTTTTATGCTCTTGAACCAGATCATAGCTCTGATTCGATTGTGTATTTTACAACTTAAAGAAACTTGAATTTGAATTTGAATTTATACTTATTTGATTTTTTGAAACAGCTCAGAAATTATTATCGGTATTGTAATTGAACAAAGAACTCAGAAGTTGAGGATTCCGGGTGATGTGCGCTTGCTTCTTTGGCCTTATCATAATCATCATCAGAGATATCATCATCATAACTTAACGAATAAAACGAATAAAATAAATAAATATTTTACCCTACTACGTGAGAGATACGCTTACACAATATTATACAAAAGTGAGTTAAAGAGATCTCTAGAGATCTCTTTCAACAATCTCTAGTAGCTGTTCTTGCATTGTTTTAACTGCGAAGGTTGCCCCTTTGAGGGTACATCTACAAACGTACATAATATGTATTAAAACATGCTAGTTTTCTGCATAAAAACTCATTGTTACAAATAAAACAATTAAGGGGGTGCAGCGCGGACGAAAAACTGCGAGTTTCAAGTTTCTTTATGATAGCGAGCGAGCGGCGCGTGGCAGTGGTGTGACAACGGCGCACAACTACGAATACAAAAAGTCTTAATATTTTCATATTCATGTTTTTTAATGGAAAAATAAGACAACAGTGACCTGCGGAATATCAATACAAACATTTTGATGTCGGATCATTGTTTCATTTGGGCTATATTTACAAAGTTTCTGAAGAAATAAGTTTTTAGATATCATTATTTTACGTAATGTTTATGCAGTTTCTGGGTATTTGTTTCAAATTCCAAGACAACCATGACCTTGTGAAAGGATCAAGCTAACCTACACTAGTCCTTTTAATGTATAAGACCTATTCAGCGCCTAGCACCAGTGACTTAAAAACACGTAAATTTTCAAATTCCGCGCTGCACCCCCTTAAAACAAATAAAAGAGAAGCCTAGAAACTGCTTCATACAGAACAAATGCGTGATTATGGGACGTGCTTTTGTTGCAAAGTCTTTGTTATATAAGTACGTAATTTTCTATGTGCCAGATTTATCTTAGAAATGCAAGGACAAAGGACAATTCCTTTTCTGTTCGTTGCGCGAAACTATAAAGGGTTCTTTCTTTCTTTACAGTTTTTTGTCGTCATCATAAGCTTTGAAGATAGCTGTGGAAAAATAATAGGGAGAAGCGTAGATATTTGGTCATAATCTGGCTGGGTCGCGGCCAACTTAATATGTAGTTATTTCTGCCGCTTAGCAGCAGTGTTTTGAATTGATGTGTACCAGTTTGAAGGGACGGCTCACCGGATGGGTGATTAAACAAAAATATATTTTTTCCTTTATGTATTCCTTCTACTTTTATTTATAACGTTTCCTTTAGATATTTCAGAGCTGAAATAAGCAGCGCCCTTGTACTACATTCACATGTAGAACTTATTTCGTAACCCTTTTATGTGTATATACATAAACTTGAGGAGCTCGATGGCGCAGTGGTTAACGCGCCCGGTCTGCGATTGCTGTGGTTAAGCAACTTTCGCAAAGGCCGGCCATCGGCTGGGTGACCAAAAATTTTCTATCTCGAGCTCCTCCGTGCTTCGGAAGGCACGTAAAACCGTTGGTCCCGGCTGCATTAGCAGTCGTTAACATCCACCAATCCGCACTGGGCCCGCGTGGTGGTTTATGGCCCGTTCTCCCTATCCATCCATAGGGAAGGCTCGTGCCCCAGCAGTGGGGACATCAAATGAGCTGATGATGATGATTATGGCATAAACTTAATATTTGGTTGGTGGTAGGGCTTTACCCGCCTGCCTGACTAGCTACCACCGCCTTACCTACATGACATGAGTGTTTGTAGCATTAATGTGTTCCGGCAGCTAGAGATAAGAAAGCCACCCAACCAGCAAAAGTTAGTTGTATAGAAGACCATAGAACGTTTTGTAAAAACTAATCGGTGGTCAAATAAACGGCCAAAGAAGGTGCACCTACAAAGAAAGTGGCGCAATTATATCTCCATTCAGTGTTAAAGTACAACTGTAGTGGTATCAGGGAAGACCATTTTGGCCTATTACAGTTGATGTAACAGTAACGCAATCTCTATTTGATGACATACAAGCACCACCGCAACGCTACTACAGTACCTTTTTGTACTGTAAAAGAGTTCATGATTACATTACTTCACTAATATTCATCATTCATTCATTTTACATTCGTTCAGTTCAGTTCTCAGTAAAGAAAAGAAAAAAAAATTATAATAAAAAGGGAATACGAGGATATCGTGAAGATAAGATATTATTTTGTAATTAAATTATTCATCTCTTACGGGGAAAATGACGTGCGACTGTAATTTTACTGATAAACTATGTACGGGTTTACGACAATATTTGAATGCCCCTCTCGAATTATTGAGCTTTTACTAAAACAATTACGAATTTTTAGTCATAAACATACTTCCAGCTTCCTGAACTCTAATATAGCACTTGTTGTGACAGATCACAACCACCATTACGTGCAATTAGGGTTCCTTCTGAGCTTGTCCTTGTGCCTTAAATGTGATGAATATTTTTTATTAAACTTATAAAAATACCATGTCAGAAAATATGGGTATATAAATCAGCTCTATTATTTATTAATACTCTGAGTTTGTGTGATAAAGTTGCTGATTTTCCTTAATAGAATATTATTGAGCTTTGGGAACAAAAAGTGTTTTTTTTTCTTTTTCAGTGCAATATTAAGCAAAATGGTTGTCATTATAAATATCGATAAGTTTTTAACGCGGGACGACTTAAAGCTACTTGCGGTAGCAGAATGGCCGTGGGAAATCACACATTTGAAAATCATCAATCATCACATCTGAAATACTGTCACACCTGGAATCATTGTCCATTTTTAAATAATTCTCCATTTCGTCATTAACGTAAAATGTATTTTGTACGGAACCATTTTCTATAATTGAGTTTTCAACTTGGTTTTGACTATCATTAGTGATTTGAATGCTTCTTGACGACGTTGCTGTTTCCTCATATTGTCTTTTCACTTCTCGTCTATAAGTCCCACTGCGTTTGAATCTTTTCCATGATACGAAATTCATTTTTCGTAATTTATAGACATATTGGTTACGCTGCGCTGAATCAAAATGTTAATTATCTAATATTGTTGTAGAAGAGCGATAGAAATGCCTTTACAAAACTAAATTATCATTTAAAAGCATTGCTAGCCTACCTTTATAGACAGTAATTATGTTTTAAAAGAGAAAGGATCTCCGTTATTGTATTATTGTGTAATAGAGGGACTATAACAGTTTTAAAAAAACAGTCCTGTTCTAAAAAAAGTGTCTTTGTGATAAGTTTATCACTACGACTATAACGACCGTTAACACACCTTTATATGACAATTTGAGCTACATAAATGTAATTTGAAACTCAGCTATAGCACCAAATAACTCTGTTGTAGACTTTTTGTGCCCAATATAGTACTATGTACTGTAAGGACGATCTAAAAACCCACAATATCACAATATCGGCCTATTCTTGAGTTTTCATCTCTACTATAACGAAAGACCCATTATAGTTCGTTCAGCACCTTTATTACGTAAATCAGGCGCATTAGAGCGACAGTAAACACTGTTATAAAGTTCTATCGTTGTATACTAGTCACATTGGAGGTTGCTATAACGCCTGACTATAACAGCTATACAAAGTCGCGAAGTAAACCTTTACATCAATTCCTAATAGGTCGTTTTTGCTGTATAAACCTATAGAGCCAAAATGTATTGTCAAACACTTTTACACAACAATCAATCACCGCCAAAAACCTTTATACATCGTTTACCTAGCTTTTTTGAGATATAAGGTTTGGTTATAGGGCAAAATTGCTGGTTGGGCAGTATCTCAGTATCTACTGAGGTACTAGGCGAGGCTAGGTGAGTTGCTGACTTAGTATCTGATGAGGATTCCGGGTGAAGTGCGCTTCCACCATCAGTCTTATTATAACTTAACATCAGATGAGATCACAGGACAGTTAAAAGGTTTCCTTGGGTGGGATGAATGAAAGCCAAGTGCTTATAAGTGAGAAATAAAAAATCAAAAAATAACCACATCCGTGCTTCAGCAGACAAGTTAAGAAATTGGTTTCGGCTGTTATTCTGTGGCAATATATTCTTTTAAACTCTCCAACCCATATATGCTACTCTGTGGGTAGCACCGGAAAGCGCAGTGTGGGCAGGCCTCTAACAAGGTGGACCGACAATCTGGTGAAGGTCGCGCGAAGCCGCTGGATGCGAGCAGCAGGGAGGCCTATGTCAATATAACAAAAAAAAATCCATCTTTAGCCGTATATAAATAAACCTACTTAAACATAATAGTAGTCTCAGGTAGGAAAGTAGTGGATAAGACAGCTTTGATAATGATAATGTTATTGTCTCACAATGGCGATAATCTACGAACCAAGTAACAATAACATAGTTTATGATACATGACAATTTCTCTATCGTCTCGTATGAAACTATTCGCCTAACTTTGTAATCCCTCACCATACTATTATTCCTTTATACCTACTAAAGTTTATGTGCTAGATGTTTTAAGCTGACGAGTCTTCCGCAGACGGGAGCCATCAAAATGAACCGAGAATATCATTTCGTATGTCGTTAAATTTCGTGGAACTATTATGCTTCCTAGGTACTGGGTTAAAATTATTATTTTAGTCACAATTCTGTCTTCTACGACTTCCTAGCATCTTGAAAACAATATTCATTAGCAAATTTTAATGTTCCTACTGTTCGGGCACGAGCATTTCCTATGAATAGATAGGAGAACAGGCCAAAAGCCACTACGCGGACCCAGTGGGGATTGGTAGCTGTTAACGACTGCTAATGCAGCCGGGACCAACGGCTTTACGTGCCTTATGAAGCACGGAGGATACACGTTTTGGTCACCCATCCGATGACCGGCCTTTGCGAAAGTTGGTTAACTCAGCAATCGCAGAGCGAGCGCGCATCGATAAAAACCTATGTTCGCGTAACTTATGACTATGTAGTGACCTGTATAGCGTGTCCCGATCGGATCCGAACCCTTCGAAAAATCTAGTAGGAAACGGGGGACACCCTTGCGTGATGCCATTCCTTCTAGAAACCCTCTGACGATGATTCGGTCACACGGCTTGTTCTCGCCACCCCCAACAAGTTCAGTGATGCTGTAATGGCTGTTTGAGCCCAAATTCTTACTCCTACTCTTACTGCGCTAATACGCTTCGGCGGGTTCTAATCTGGCGTTATGACCTGACGTAGATGGTCCCTTGTGCTTGCACAAGGATGTCTGACACCTTTAGCTTTATAACCGCAAGGGGGTGTCAGGATAAACTTTAAAGGCGTGTGGAGTTGGGTGTCCTACTCTTACTTATCTCTTATGGAGAACGACTCTCGCACCACAATATGCAGACCTTAACCAAACGACGTCAAATAGCTGATGTAAAGTTTTTGTTTAAACTACACATGGATTTGAAGATGGGCCTGATATCTTGGAGCGAATTATCTTTGTTGTGCCGCGTTCATGTAGTCGTCTTTGCAACCGCAAAACCTTCCATTTCCCATTATACAGAACCAACATAGGTCAATACTCGCCTATTTTATCGTATGAGCTCCTTGTCGAATCGTGTGGGGTCGTACATAGATATAATTGGCTACGGTTCTTCAGCCTCATTTAGGAAACAACTTTAGAATATTTATTTGCTAATAATATGGTTTTTCTTATTTTATTTAGACTTTTTATATTTCTGTTACAAGGTGAAATAATGGTTTTGCATTGTGTTCACATCTTGTAGGATACAAACTAATGCATGATTTAATACATGTAGGTGTATTTAGTTATGAAGTTTAAGTTTGTATTCAGTTTTGTGAATCATTAAATAAAAAAAAATCTCTTCCTGTACTTTTTATGTCAAAATGTTTTTTGGTGTACAATAAAGTGTATTTACCTAATTTATCTTATCTTATCTCCAAAAAAAGGGTGCCGTGTACCAAATGAGGCTTACTTACTCGTATATCCGACTTAGTGGCTATTGATGATGCTTATGCGTATGTATTGACTGGAAGTTCAAAAATATATTATGTCACCTCAGCAATAAAGGAGGAAACAATAGGCTCCTCCCCACAAGCGGTTAAACTAAGAAAAGTAATCAAACTTTCGTTCTTCGGCATCTCCGATTTTTCGTGACGATTTGACGTCTCTGAGCAACAGTAGAGTTATGAACGCAGGCATGTGGTAGATATGTCAATTGCCAAAAATTCGCACCAAAATAGTTATGTAAAATATATGTAAAATAGATTAATAATTATTAATAATTTATAGAAATTTCGTTAAGTTTTTTTTTAATAGTCAACATAATATTCATTATCAACGACCAACGGCTTACCATGCCTTCCGAAGAAAGGAAGAGCTCATGATGTTTAAATTCAAGCACCTGTCCCGTGACAGATAATGTGTTATCGGTTATTCATCTGCAAAGTTTTGATACACATCATACTAAGTCTCAGTCTCCCTGTGACCACGGACCCTGCAAAAGGTTCGAAACGTCCTGACGTTATCCTGATAAGCATTCAATCAAATTAATGTGTAAAATATACGCTAGTAAAAGTAGTTTTATTTCAACATCTTATTAATCTACTTATCGTCGCTTAAGTTCTAATACCGCGGAAGTCAAAAATTCAGACAACTTTTAGAGCCTTTAGAGCAAAAATATCGTGCCTTTTTACATATCGCGATCATAATAATTATGTTTTTGTTTTCAAAATAAAACGCTTCCATTTAAATCCCTGTTTCTGATTGGTCTAGAGTTGCGTCTTTCTATTCTCTATCCAATGACATGCAAGAGTCAAAATGACAAATTTTGGACATCCGCGGTGTTAGAACTTAGGTGACGACGACGTTATGTATTTAATTAAAAAAACATTAGTTCACAATATACATAAAATAAGGATGAACAGCACACCAACAAATCAAATAACCTTATAGGTGTCGAGGACACTTGTAAAATTAAAATTCTTTTAAAAAAGCATCTTCTCGCCTTTTCCTAGCTCTACGTTTAGACCCGAAAATTATCTACGCAGTTCGAGATGATTGTTTTGAAAGTTTCAGCGAACTGTGCTCTTTGTACTTTTAGGGAGGCCTATTTTAAAAGTTCTGCGTAGGAGATTGAATTATACAGTGTCGGGGCGAAACTGCTTTGAGAAGTAGTTACGGCAGCGGGGCCGAGTGAACGGGAAACGATTCGTGTTTATAATTCATTTTATTTTGGTTGAAAAAAGATTTTCTATTTTTTTATTTTATGCGTAATTACTTGGCATTCATCATACCTGATGTTTAAAGCTGAAGGTGGAAGTGCACTGCACCCGAAATTCCTACTACTGAGGCACTGGCTGTCTTATCTCTAGCTGCCGAAACACAACAATGCTACAAACATTGATGTTATGGCG
The DNA here is from genome assembly GCA_963082485.1 of Eudonia mercurella. NCBI lineage: Eukaryota > Metazoa > Arthropoda > Insecta > Lepidoptera > Crambidae > Eudonia > Eudonia mercurella. The sequence continues at coordinate 6,897,401 of OY720040.1, forward strand.
ACATATTTAAATAAGATAACCAACTAAACCGAGTACATAAACATTTACTGGGAATCGAACCCGGCACCTCAGAGTCTGAGACCAGTGGCCATAACCACTAACAAAGAGGCGACATAGATTCAGACATTCTACCAATGTACATCTGACATTCATGTAACTCTATCGTAATTAGTAAATCTATCCAATTAGTCGTTAGTTTATTAGAAATATGAACATGAAAAGTGAGAAATGATATACCTCCCAACCCGTCGAGTATCTCAGTAAAGATATGGGGCTTTACTAAATCCTCGGGCGGACTTCTTGAGAGAATTTGAAAAGTGACGTTGCACTGTTTTGTTTCATTTGCCAACACTCATGCACACTCACGAACACTTAACGGTTAATAATCCACCATTATTTCACATTAATGTTCGACATAGCACAAATTTAAAAAAAATAAAACAAAACCGCAGACATGGCTCTTCACTTTCCAGCCAAGAAGTCCTCCGGCCTTATCATCAGTTGAGATGAAGGCAAAGCACGCCTGACATTGTCAATTTTTCTCTTTGAACTTTTGACTTTGAACTATATGTATATAGCTTATGGTTGAATGTTTATTGAAGAAATTTGACAGCTTTGAATAGTCTCAAGTGCATAGGGTTACCATATGGAAAATTGAAAAGTCCTGAGAAAAAGCATGATTTCCATAGAAAAGTCCTGTGATTTCATCGTAAACGTAATTCAAAACTCTCTAAAAAAACAAACTAATAATTTAATCTATACTATTAATAAAGAGGTAAAGTTTGTGACTTTATTTGTTTGTTTGTTTGTTTGTTTGTTTGTGGAGGGTAATCTCTGGAACTACTGGTCCAATTCCAAAAATTCTTTTACAGATAGAATGCTACATTCCTTGTGGGTAACATTTTAT